>LPNX010596785.1:60959-165662 GCA_001517045.1 Pseudotsuga menziesii
TATCCCCCACCGTTTCTGCTTCTCTATTCAGTATTTTACTGTGTTTCTTAGCGAAACAAAATTAATGTTAGATACATTCGAATGCCCGAGTTTAAAAATTACGAGAAAAAAAATAGTATACACATGGATTAAAATAATATCCAGCCTACTATATTCAGAAATTGGCCTGAAGCCAAGATAAGGAAACAAGGGAAAAAACAACACAGTATTCTCCAGCTATATAGAATTCTGCGAATGGTTGCAGCAGCTTTATTAATTCACAACATTAATGGAAATTGACACACAATTATGCTTCTACTGCACACAGAAATCAAGAAGAATCAATCTCTTTGAAACAATATTTGAGCCCAATATGAACAATGCATGCATGCGTATTATTTTCTCACTGATTTGTTGCCGACTAGCTTCATGACCGCAGGTATTATATATATATATATATATAATACGTGTTGGTTTTCTTTTCAGTCTGCGTTTTGGTATCTCTCACCTATTTACAGATCAACAGATTAAAAATTAAATCAGCTCTAACCTGGACACTGGACATGATCACAACTGTAATTTTATTACATCTGAGTCCACCACAGCTGCGAGTTTGTGTGAATTTCAGAATCAATCTGTGGAATATATTGTAAACCCATGACAAATTAGTAACGACTAACTAAACCTGGCATTATCAAGATGAACTCAAAGTTGTGCTAAATTTGGTCCAGAACTGCAGTAATTCGGTGGAAATCGGGATCAGACAACGGAGTACTGAGCATTGTGTCCCTGTCATCGAGTATCGGATACTCAGTGTTCTGAAACTGTTGCCATGATATTGGGAAAACGGCAAAATTGAGAGCAGCTTGGTTATGGTTATTTATGTTACTAGTAGAGACTAGATCTTGTGACTTGGAGTCTGTTGTAATATACATTGGCAATGTCTCCTCCTGCGTGTGGCTTGAAAATGGAGGCAGCATTTCAGACCACTTAACAGCGTATTCGGTCTCTGCTTTCTCCAAAAATAGCGGATCCTTTCGCTCATTTTTGGAGGTGATGTCAGATGCATCTAATCGCTCACCGAATCCCCAAAAATGGCCGAAGGCGGCGCCATTATTGACCTCAAGATTGGCGGTGCTACTATTGCAGCTGCTGCTCCTGCTACTCGTCCTCATATTATTATTATTATTCTCAGTATTATCCCAGTATTGAGCAGTTCCATTCATGCAATTAGTGCCTGCGTTGTCCAGCAAATCCTGGTCTAGAGATCTTTCAGAGTACAACAGAGAGGTCCGCCGCTTGGGCGCCAAAGGGCGGCCCTCGATGCCGAGCATCGAGGGCCACCGTGAGGGCCGCCCTTTGGCGCCCAAGCGGGCGGAGGTCACCCCTCCTCATTCCATGAACTCAGTCATTCCTTGGCTCTTCTGTTTATTTTACAAGATAATGCAGCTTGGCATTGTAAAAACTGAAATGCTAATCGCATTCAGTCGATCCAGAAAACTGAACGTAGATGACGAATTCAACCATTCATACACCTAGTTTTAATTTCAACATTGACCTGTACTGATGGCTGGCCAGAAAGATACAAGCTTTCGTTTTCACGATGCAAGGCTCCCAATACCAGGAACATACAACTGTGTACTCATTTTCGAAAGAACATAAGTGTATAACATTGAGACGAATTATCTAGAAAACATCGAAGTCATTTTCTGAGGCTCTGCTGTACAATAAAACTTAAACATGGTCAGTGTTGCCAGAAAGGATACTATGAAATGACTAATGCATCACAAGACAATCACTGTTGCTGATGAGTGAAATGCGACAGAGAAATCACATATCTGGAGGATGTTCATGGCTTTAGACAAAGAAAAGATTCGTTTTAATGGTCAATGTTCAGTTTTGTATTTTACTTATGGTACCATGCACGCAATTACATACTATCTTCGGCAATTTTATCTTGCAATGCTGTCGACTTAAATGTTTGGAATCAGTTAACCTGTTGCAGCTTAATTTTTTTTAAATTAAAAGAAATGTATATTCAAAGTATGGTATGTATGGTATGTATACATACTGTTATAGTATATAAACAGTTCATCCATACTGGAAAAGGTTAAATAACACAAAAGCTTTCTATAATCGCTATCAACCTGTGAAACTATCTATCATCGACCCAAGTTCATGCCTTACAGAAACTTTGTTAAAACTCACTCTTTATCTAAAAAAGCTACTAGTTAATAATTGGCAAAACATGAGTTCAAACTATTAAAAAGTGAAGTATTTGACCAGCATCAACTAGAACTGTGTCCACATATTCTGAAATTGTATGACTCTCCATCCATTTCCCTAATGGATTCCTTCAAAGAATCTATTTTTTCATTAAAGATATTGTAGATGTGTTTGAAGAGAATAACTAGAGAAAACTAAATAGGTGTCCTTGTTCTCCTCATTCAATAGAAGCATAAAGTTTGCATTGAGTTAAACCCATTTTCAAGGAATAACTAGAAAAAACTAAATAAGTCTCCTTGTTCTCCTCATCCAACTATAGAAGCATAAATTTTGCATTGAGCTAAACCCATTTTCTTAGGACCTATAACTGCTTTTGAGTCACCGGTCACATTGAACTAAAAAATCCTCTTTTCTTCATAAAGACAATAAACCCCATGGAGAAAGAAGCTATGCCAAAGTGTTTGTTCTGAAACAGGCTTCTATTTTCATTTTAATTCAAAGATTCCTCTTCAATTTCAATTTTATAATGATAGTAGCTCCACATCTTCTTTCCTATTTTGTTCCATCAAATAAATCATATTGGCTCTAGAAGATCATCCGCAAAGCGTCGAGATATGGAAGACCTTTACAGGGGCTCAGTACAAGATATCAAGGAGGGTTGCATGATTGCAGTTTTGGCTACAGATGATCCACGTCAATATCCATTCTGGATTGCAAAAGCTATGAAGGTCAATAAAGAAAATGAAGAAGTAGTATCAGTAGAAGTACATTGGTATGCAACAGATACACACCCATTTGATGGTGTGTACAAGGTAGAGATGGTGGTTGAGAAAAAGGATTGCAGAAAGAGAAACAGAAAGGGTCAAAAAATAAATCGCCTCCACATTGACATCTTGAAATTAGAGGAAGTTGATATACTTGTTTATGATTTCAAGTTGACAAAGAAAGACACTCTCCGCTCCAAGACTATAGAGATTATCAAGAGGTTGCTGCCACAGCCAGAAGTTGCAAGATGGGAGTCTGTTAAACAAAGCCGTAGATCCCGAAGGAATATGACATCTGAAATGATGGGCATAGATGTAGACTCAGATGGTGCGCCCATTGATAATAGAGAAGAGTATGGGTCATCTACATCTTCATCAAGTCCTTCATCTGCAGAAAATGTAGATTCTGATGGGGTGTCAGAATCCATGGATGAATTTGAAGAAGCAATGTAGATGCTTTTTATTAGTATGATTTTATTAATTGAAACTCTACAGGAGTTTTTGATGATGGGGTGTCATAATCCATGGATGAATTTGAAGAGGCAGTTAGATGCTTTTTACTAGTATGATTTTTGTAATTGAAACTCTAGAGGAGTTTTTGAATATTTATATGAACCATTTGTTCTTGTATGGTCTAATATATTATCTCATTATGAATCACATCATAATTTCTTTGTTTCTATATGGTTATAATGGTGAAATTATTAGAGAAATTTGTTTTTTCTTTAATATGCAATTTTCCAGAAAGTTGTAATTTATCTCTTCAAGAATTTTTCTTTTTTTCCAATTTAAGGTTGATTTTAAAGTTTTGTTAAACAACAATATGGGATGTTTAGTCCATGGCTCTATTTTTTACCCTAAAAAAGAAAACGTGTATACTGGTATCAACACTTTTCTATTTGGGGGGTGTTTTTGGTGTTTTTTTTACAAAATCATCGTTTTTATGGGTAGAGTTCTCGTTCATAGTATAAGTGGTTTAAATTGTGTGATATATCTTGTGAGTTCTGTGTTTGTCCACAGATCTATGTGCTCAATTTAATATGGTATCAGAGCCTCGGTGGACAAGGCACTTCTCCTCCTCAGATCTCCAACTGGATCATTTGTTTGAGCAATTTTCTCCATTCCTACTCTGCACCAGAAGTAGAAGTTTTACCACTTAATACCCCAAGTTAAGGAATTGTTGATCAAGCTTGTTTGATCAATTATGTTGGGTGTGATGAAAACATGAAATGTGCAGGTAGTCGACCTTATTTTTTGTGTGATTTACAGGTTATCAGCTCTTCTCACTACATTTGCTACAAGAAGCTATTTCTCCTCACTACATTCACTACAGAAGCTCAGTGCCCTTTACTGCATTCAAAATGGCCCATCCAGTAGAGCTGCTCACTTCCTTCAACTACCACTAGTGGAAGGAGAACATGGAGGGATTGCTTTGCACCAAGAAGCTCTTCAGACTCATAGAGGGGATAGAGGCAGAGCCAATTCTTAATCATGACAAAGAAAATTACTTTAACAGGCTTGATGAAGCTATTGGATACTTGTCTCTCTCAATCTCTCGAGATCTTCGCTTCCACATCAAAGATTTGAAGACTCCCAAGGATATTTGGGACAAGTTTGCTTCCTTATTTGATAAGTAGGATGAGATGAGGGTCCATCAACTAGAAAATGATTTGATCTCTCTTAATCCATCTAACTTTGAAAAAATGAATGAATTTTTCACAAAATTCAAGAACCTGATATACCAATTGAAGCAATGCAAGGTGGAGAAGGAGGATGATCAGCTCATCCTTTCCGTTCTCTCAAAAATCGGTGTAGACTACTCAGGATTTGTATCAACCTTCCAAATACTGAATCTCACCACTCCAAATGGGAAGATTCCCACTCTTGGTGCTTTCATCCAATCTCTCACTTATGAGAATGATAAGTTGATCCAAATGGGGATCATTAGATCTCCTAAAGATCAAGCACTGGTTGCAAGAGGAGGTAAGGTAGTGAATGACAAAGGGAAGAAAAGAGATGAGTCTCATGTGAAGATAGAGCAGTCAAATGAGCCTTCAGGTTCGAAGAGAAGCAAGAAGAATGGAAAAGGAAAGACCCTTTGTTCCTACTGTGGAAGGGGCTTTCATCTAGATAGATCCTCAATGAGAGACAAATTGATGAAATGACTCTTCTTCTGAAGAAACATAACATTATTGCACCTACTAGTGCAAGGAAGGGTGACCAGAGAGAAGAAACAGAAGACACAGAATACACTGAAGATTTATTTGAAAGAGGCCATGCACTGAAGGCCAACTGCTCAACAACACATGTCTTTCTCATTGATTCTGGAGCTTCAAATCATATGGTTGCATCCAGAGAATCATGGTCCTAGTATTCAGCTGGGAAATAACAGTAAAGTTCAAACCAAAGGGAAGGGTTCTATCAAGCTTGAATATGGAAGGTTCAAAGATGTGCTCTATGTTCCCTCCCTAGCTTCAAACCTGTTATCTATATACCAGATGACTCATACTGGCTCTCCAAAGCGAGTGATATTTGGTCCTGACTCAGTGGAGATCAAAGATATCTCTACTTGGAACATCATAGTGAAGGGTGTTGCAAATCATGCCTCCAAGGCATACAAGTTCTCACACTTCATGCCTTTTTCAGAACCAGTGCACTCTCAAAGGGAAGGTAAAAACATTCCATCTCCTTCTCTTGCAGTTCCCACTAGTATTGCAAAACCAGTTGTATCAGTTCATGAGATTAAGATTCATTCCGATTCAGATTCAGATTCAGTCTCTACTTCCAAACAAGAAGCTAGGAAACTGACTGGAAACCCATCTAACATTCATAAGATATAGAAGCTTGCGCTATTCCATGCAATCTTACCTCCTTCAAAAAGATGCAACAAATTTCCTGTAAGATGTCACATGGCAAGTTCTGATCAGTCACACTACCTTCAAGAGAATAGAGTGGATCATACACCTCTTTAGCCAGAAAGAGGAAAAAGTTACATTCCTCCTTCCTTCCATCAACATTTTGGGACAAGAAGGAGAAGTCTACATGCTAGGCCCCAGAATACCTTTGAACAGAACACCATTCATGTTGCTTCGCTACATCACAGAGATGAAGGTTGCAGCAACATATTTCCAAGTTTTTCAGACTTGAATCCAGATTCTACCTGCTTAGATAGAGGGAGCTTTTTTCCCATCTGGTTTTTTCCCTAGCTCCTTGTATTAAGTAGTTACTTTACTTTACTTGATGTAACGAGTGACCTATGATCTTAGTTACCACGGCCCATAGATTGTCCAAGTTAGAATTCAGGGGGGGATTTTAGGATTATTAGTCCTCCCTTGTCCAATTTGTTCATATGTATAAATCAGGAGTCATGTCTAAATCGAGAGTCCATCCAGTCTATTTTTAGTCACTAGCACCATTGGGTCCACTTGGCCTAATTGGGGCACATGTTCCAGTNTATTGTCACTGATTACACTTTCATGCATCATTTTAGGATCCTCCTAGATCAATCCCTACAATTTAGGAGCCACTGGGAGTGTCGATACCAACCTTCATCAGTTGAGTTCAGTTAGTGACTAGTCAAGATAAGTTAGGAGTCAATTACATTCATTTCTAGTCCTCTACATCTAGTTAGCACTAGGTTTGCATGGTTTCATGTAGGAGAGGTGCATTTATCACCTACCATAGTCAGTTAGCCTCATTTAACACTGAATTATACGCTAGAGTTTTGTTTTAGAACTCCGATGAACTCTGATAATGGTTTAGACAAGGTTAGTTAACTATTGAGTCCTCTGATAATGATTTAGACAAGGTCTTAGTTACCTACAGTCAAGTAGAGACTAATCAATTTGAATTTCCTCATGTGGATTAGAATCGCATGTGGCTATTTAGCCATTGTATTACATTGTAATTGATCATCTAATTACGTTTTGATTAATGAAAGCATTCACAGTTGCAAGCCATTTTTGCACGGTTTCATTCTTCAATTGTTGAGTAAATTGTGTGATCTATCTTGTGAATTGTGTGTTTGTCCACAGATCTATGTGCTCAATTTAATATTCCTCATACTTATCTTATTACAGATTGGCTTATATTTGGCATCAACAAACTGGATCATGGCCCGTGTACAATCAGTATCTTATGCGGTTATTATTAATGGTTCCCCTACAAAACTTTTCAGAGCTTTGAGGGGTATTAGACAAGGTTTCCCATTAACACCTCTATATTCCTTCTTGTCATTGAAGGGTTAAGTAAATTGATTGAACATGAAAGAGACAGGGGTGGGATTCATGGAATAGACATATCCACTATCATTAGGGTCACTCACCTTTTATTTGTGGACGATGTAATGATTTTTAGGTTGGGTGATCTAGCTAAATGGAGAAATTATAAATTCATACTGGATCAATTCTATAGAGCATCGGGCATGCTCATAAATGACAAAAATTATATATTTCTACATCATGGAGTGGCAAAACAAGATATTCTTTTTTTTCAATATGGCTTCAAATTAATTGAGGAAGGCACAAAATATCTGGGATACGCCTTAAAACCAAATAATTACTCTGTCAAGGATTGGTTTTGGTTGATCAAGATATTTGAGGTTCGAATTAGTCATTGGATTCTAAAATGGCTCTCGATGGGGGGTAGAGTTAATTTGTTAAAATTTTGTAACATTGGTTTTGACCCCAATTGCATTAAATTGTAAATGATGTAAATATGATTAATTAAATCATGGTGTGAAGCTCAAGGCAAAGTCCCCACCATGGATTTAGTGTTTTATGTTTTGGAAATTAAAATCGATGCCGATGGTTATTGTGCTAGCCGAAGGCACAATATAATTTTGGACATCATGTAAATATGCAATTAATAAAAATAACCACAACTAGCTATGTCAATACAACATTAATGAGACCGGGCCATGATTTCACAAGGAATAGTGGGAGGGGATATTCAAACTCTTGAGCCAATAGGGTAAATCCAAATGTCAAAGAGAAAACCCATAAAGTTGTCAACTACCCATTTTGTCTTTTGTGCCCAGTCATTTAGAAATTGGTTGAGGAAGTTAATGCATGGGGATGGGAAGAGTATGGGAGTCAAATTCGAATTTGGAAAGCCACCCATTTTTGGAAAACATGTTTTTGAATTCTTGGGAAAGTAAATGCTCAGAAATGCATGCCCAACCCATTATTCACCCATATGTTTTGCTTGCTCACACAGTTGGAGCTCTTGGGCATTTTCCCCTCCCGTTTCCTGCATTTCCTCATCTTTTCATGGCTGGGAAAACCTGTTTTTGTGTTTATGAGTGAATATGCAGTAGAGATTCACGTTTTGGGGGTTTTAAGAGGTCATTTTTCCCTCTCTCACGTAGCTGGAGTTTGTTGTGAATTTCCCTCACGTTTTCTGCATTTTCCCTAATTTCTCCAAGATGGGAATTTTGTTTTGGTGTTTTACAATGAATGGGAAAAGGAGACCCACAATTTGGGTGTGTATGGAGGTCGTTTTAGCCCCTACAATGCCCAAAAATGTTGTGTGAAATCATATTTATCTCATAGGGTGTTTTTCCCCATTTTACCAGTCCATTTTGGTTGCAAACCCATTTTTTTTGTTATGCCCAGTGACTGGGAAGAAAGATCCACATTTTGGGTGCTTGGGGAGGTTGTTTTGCCCCTGTGAGGCTCAAGGACGTTTCTTGAAATCGTATTGCTCACCTAGGGTGTTTTCCCCATCTTCCATTTCCTTTTGTGGTTGCTAAACATTTTTCTACAAACCCAGAGCTTGTCTTTGGCTGTGAAGTGCATCCTTGTGTGGCTTAGCTGAGTAATTCCAAGGAACCCATATGTTATTGGCTTGTTTCCTTAGTATCATGTGAAACCCAATTGTTTATTGGCTTGGATGGACAGTCTATGAAACCCAACTGTGTGTTGGCTTGACTATGTGTGTATGGTCTTGTGTGTGTAAGTCTCTTGTTCCCTGGCTCCTTATGGAAATCATGCCCAACTCGAGGGTGGAAATGGTGCTGAGAGATTGATGAGCACACTGGCCTATGGTTGGGTGGAACATTACAGCGACATATCTAGTTGCGGGGAAGCTTCTTCTCAAGATAAGTATTCTCTGCGTATTTAATTCCTGCAGCTGTATTTGTTTATGAATCGTTATGAACATGATGAATGCTTGAATGAATGCTTTGCTTCCATTGTATATTTCATGAATAGTGCATCTGTGTACGTATAGTTTTATGTTCAATGAAATTGTATGCTATATACATGGGGATGGATTTCCCATTTTAACAATAGCAGCAGTTTAGTCGCACCCTCTCTCGATGGTTAGAGGGGAGGGGACGTGATAATTTTGTATTAACAAATTTGTCAGTTTATTGGATATTATTATGCAAAGTACCCAAGTCCATCCTCAATGCAATTAATCGCAAGGTTTTTAATTTTCTCTGGTCAGGTTCTTGTGCTAAGTCAAAATACCATTTAGTTATATGGGATGTAATTTTCAAACCAAAAATCTATGGTGGATGGGCTACAAAAAATATTTATAAATTTGCACTGGCATTAACTTTAAAGAGCTTATGGAGGGTTCTCTTCATGGACAATCTTTGGGACAAATTTATTATGGCTAAATATTTTCAGAATATTGTGTTGGAGAAGTGGATCAAAACATCATATAAATCAGTTAAAGGAGTATCAAATAGATAGTGTGTGTTTACTCATGCATTCTAAATACTGGGGTAATGGCTTGCATGGAATCCCGGGAATGGAAAATCCATTCATGTTGGTATGGATCCTATCATTGGGGATATGGGTGGATATATCATATCTCTAGGAATTGTTTCCTTTCTACATGAGTAGGGACGTGTCACTCTGGACCAGTTTGTGGTGCATGGGATGCAAGGACATACCACATATGAATGGTTGAATTCTACACAGTTGAGATTGGATGAGAACCAAAATATTGAATGGGATAATTATTGCAGAGGTTTAAAGAGAGGAGGAGTAATATTAGCTGGGGAAATATACACATTAGCATGAACATTGAATAAAAGTTCAGGAAACATCACGACCAAATCGACTTATTCTGCAATATGGAATGACCAACAGTATGAAGAACACTGGTGGCATACCTCAGTTTGGAGATGGAAGGTTCCCCAAAGTGTAAGATCTTTTTCTAGCTGTCTCCAAATAACAATATTTTAACTTGGGATAATTTATTGAGGCGAGGATTTAATGGACCTGGTATTTGTTCACTATGCTTACATGAAAATGAATCCATTGATCATATTTTTATTAAATGTGTTTATGCAAAAAAGAGTATGGAATTGTTTAAGCATTAAAATACAGTTTGTTGATTATTAGAGAGGCGATTCTTTAGAAAATTGCATGAGAAATTGGACAAGAAAAACAATGATATTGTGTCTTTACCAGTGATTGTATGCTAGGAATTATGGAGAATAAGGAATCTCGCCATTTTTGAAGGCATAAAACTACAATTATGAAACACATGCAAAATAATACTTACAACGTATGATAGGAGAGTGGGTGTTACTAAGAAGATCAAACAAATTAAGCACAAACCACCTTCTTTTCCTACAGATTGTTACAGATCCTATTGTAATGGGGCATCTCAATTAGAGGCATCGTGTGGAGTAGTAGGGGTGGTTATATGGTTAAATAAATTTGATTAATATAATATTTCTCTGAGTTGTGGCTCTGCTACAAACACCATATCAGAGGTAATTGCAATATGGATACTTATTTTTCGGCTAAGGAATTGGGTTTGGAAAAGCTATGGGTGTTTGTTGATTCAAAAGTGGTTATAGATTGGATAAATGGAAAATCCAACATCTGGGTGCTTATGCTCAACAACTGGTTAGCCAAAATAAAAACTTTAGGACATTCATTTGCTAGAACCATTTTTGAAAATATAGAGATTTCAACTATGAGGAAGATTCTTTATAGAAAACAATGTTGGGAATATTGTAGGGGGGTATCTTTTATCATTTTTTTCATAATCACAAACCAATTTCTCATGGACATAATAGGATATTTTTATCCTTGATGACAGATCATGATATCGGGAACCAATTCCAATTTCATCCACTCATACAGTGAGTGCATAACTTGAATATATTCATAGGACTTTGGTTTTTGTGTTGATATTTTTTTGTTATAGGGATACCTTTATATCGGGATAACATAGGTATTTTTGTGATAGGTTGATATTTTGGGAGGAGATATGTATATCAATATTGTATTGATATAGATCTTGATATAGTTGGATCACAATTATATAGATATTTGTTGTTAGTAGGGTTGGGGTTTTTTAATATATAGTAGTAGTGATAGGGATTTCATATTGCTGACTTTATTTTGAGACATTATATGGATGGTTATGATGAACATATATCTCATGAATCTATATCTGGTCTATATGTGTTAACTCATTGTAACTTTTATTGGACCATATTGGTATTCCTAGACTTTGGACTATATGTTGGTACCATACGGTGTTTCCTATTCTTGGCCATATTGAGGTATTGTATTATGACCAGATGGACATATGCTTTAATATAAAGTATTGCTTTTTTAGTTCTGAAAAAAATGAAGTTACATATAAAACTTAATATGTTTATTATCGGTATATGGATTTTGTTTTTATATCAAAGTGGAAAGGGGATTTCACCTTGAGTGATTTGATCCCTCTCGGGGCTTGGTATATTTCCTTTTAAGATGGATCTATGCTGGTGGTATCATTCGAGGATTCCTATACATTCCATATGACATCCCCCACTTGTAGTCCCATCATTGATAGTTTGTGTGTTGTGTCATTTCATCTCTATAAATATGTTTAAAATTTATTTCCTGAAATGATTATGTAATTATGTTAAATTCTTCATAAAGAGGCTTCATATTAATGTTCGTTGGAGATATCTTGAGATGCATCCAATCAATGACTAATTTTTAGAATTTTTTGCATATCCTTTTAAATGGCCTACATCATTACCAACTTTATGGCCGTCATTTCTACTCAGTTGTTTGTGCACCTTCCTAAACCTACTAAAAACTTGACCTAGTAAGAATAAAATAGATAAATAACCCCCCTACCTCCACCCATACTTGGTTTCCCTTTATATGTGCAATAAAAAAAATTGAACTACCAAATTTGTCAATAATCTCCTCTATAACCCTTATTTTATTTGGTGAATCATCCAACTGAGGGAAATGGTCTAAGATTGGTAAAAAATTTAAATCATATACTAGAGGAGAGATGAAAATGTCCTAAAAGAGAGACTTGTTCTTGGCCACCTATACTCCCTGGTTCGTGAGAGATGGTAAAGCAAGAAAATATCAAAAACACATTTTGTAACCAGGCTTGCAGAGCTTCGTGAATTCTCAAACCTTTATAGGTGAAATGAATGCCCTTTACCTGGGAAGCAATGGACCACATACTATTCATATATGGGAAGTAAATTAAAATATGGTTTAAATTTTCATTATCACTTTTACAAAGTGGGCATCTGCTCAGGTTACATCCAAATTTATTGATGAGGTTGTCCCTTACAGGGACTTTCCCTTACAGTACCGACAAAAGAAAAAACTTTAACTTCAGTGTTCAGTGGATCTTCCAAATCTTTTAAATCCACCAAGTTGTTTCAAGAATATCCTCCTCTTTGTTAATGTCCTTGTAACCAAGACTTGGGGTGTAAAATCCACCAACAACATTCTTAATTCAAATCGGAGAGTCCTCTCTATCCTCCAAATATAAATGATTTTCTTTAAGAGACTTGATGTATCCTTCCAATTAGGCCTTTTCATCTCCCTCAAATCCCAAAACTTTTTCCTTTATCTACATTTGTATTATGGGAGTGATGTTTTGAATGTCTTGAATTTGATGAAGAAAAAGATAACCTTGATCAAGTAATTGTTCAATCATGATAGTAGGAATTCTATAGAAATATGCTCTTCCATTCCATGGATCCTAACCCAATATAGCATTTCTACCATTTCCCACATCCCAAACAAGCAATTTCCTTATAACATCAAAAGCCAATACAATAGGCTTCCACATGATATAATTCTAATGGACTTTTATCTTTCCCTTAACCATTCCTTTGCAGATAGAGGATATATATGTTCCCGATAAACAAATATAACCCATAAATCCTCACCTTTTAGAATTCTCCATATTCCCTTCGCTATCAAGACTTTAGCAAAACATGAAGGATGCTTGAGGCCCCATCCCCAAGATTCTTTTGGCATAAAACATTTCCGCGAGACCCAATGATATGACTTATCATCATTCTTCCCTTTACACAAGAAATTATAATAAGTATTTTGAATAGCCTCTAATATGCCTTAGGGGACATAGGCCAATGTAACCCAATGCACTGATATGGATTCTAACAAATCCTTCATCAAAATGAATATGCCATCTCTAAAGAGCCATTTGTTATAGCATAGGTGAATCTTGTTGTCCACTTTTCCAATGAGCCATGTCCAATCCCTACGAATATAATCATTGGGTTTTTTAACAAAACCAATATACTTTAACCCATTCTGCAAATCCATCAAATCATAATCAAACTGTGTCATAATCTAGTCGACCATATCTTGGTCCAAGTGCATAAAAGATAAAAAAATATTTATGAGCATTATACTCCATCCCTATAGATTTAGAAAATAAATATAAAATAGCTTGTACTTTTGTAATGTTTCATTTAGAACCATCATTAAAAAGAAAAATAGTATCAACAAACAATAAGTGGTAATAACTACATTCCCCCTAATCATGATCCCTTTAAGAAAACCATTATATTTAGCATGAAATATTTCTATATTCAACCTCTCCACAACTAAAATAAAGAGTAAATGACTAAAGGGGCATCCTTGCCTCAATCCCAAGCCAGGTCTAAAGAAAGGAGAAGCAGATTCATTGAATATGACTACAAAAGAAATAGTTTGGAAACCAAAACAAGAATGTGTCGAATTGGACATCTGGAGTTCAAAACAACCTGAAAAGGTGATCTAGTCACAAGATTTATTTAAGCCCACCTTTACAATAGAATTCGTTAAATGTTTCAATTTGGAAAACTGAAGCACTTCTTAGGCTATGCCAATGGCATCATAGATTTGTCTATCTTATAAAAAGGAAAATTGATCAAGAATGTTGGTTTCATAAAGAGAACCGTCTCTCCCTTTTGTTGTTGTCTATCCTTGGAAATTGAACAAAATCCTCCTGACATGGTGGCTATTTATGATTTCTCACCATCCATTGGAGTTGAATCCCTCTCTCAAGACATATATTTTGTTTCATCCCCCCATGGTTTTGGTTTTGGATTTTTCTACCTTAATGAAACCAGTGTTCTTCATAGGAGGAGGATTCCCCATGAATGACAACAGATAAAGTCCATCTAAGTTATAAGTAAGGGTCAATAGAGGATCTAGATCCCTTTAATCACAATCCTTTAAAGCACAACATAAAGATTTAGAAATTAGAGCAGACTCATGACTAGTATCAAAGTGCAGAAACAATGAACCCAATACCGATGGTGAAAATATAACAGGGGAAGAAAGACCCAAGAGAAAGGACATATTCACTTCTAAGGAGGCATGTAATCCTCCCAAAATAACATAGCTATCTGGAACCAAACCTGTAGGAGCCAATTTTGAAACCCCATAATCACCATTCTCCAACAACAACTTGAACCCCACAGAGAAAAGATGCATCTAAAGAGTCTCTACTCAAAACCAATGGAGAGATAATGGAAGCCTTATTACCAAAAGAAATACCACCAACCATATCAGAAATAAGAGACAAGATCTTCTTACCTAGTGAGAGAATCGACATATCCACAACTTCTAGAGAATCTATTGGAGAAGAACCTTCTGACGAATGAACCTAAGAAACAATGAGAGATGAATCAATTCTCCAAAAAATATATGAATACCAGAGCTCTAGTGGAATACCTAAAAGCTTTACCCAAATAGGATGGAGTTATATATTCTATATTCTAGCATTGAAGAAGGGTGACCATATATTTAGGATGATGGTCATGGCATCCCACATCCACACTCTTGCTAAAATGCAAGAAACATCTTCAGGATTCTGAAAAATTACCCTTATTCATACCTTCACCATAGAGAAGCATCTAGGAGAGTACCCTAGAAAACTAACCCAAGTAGAGGCAATCCAAATCCTTCAAGGTAGAGAAACTCATTTGGTGACCACCAAATCTCCCCATAAGATCAATTTCAGACAAATACAAAACATCATGCATTTGTACATCTTCTCCCAATGCAAGATTAATCTAGGAACAGTATTATCGAAACTGAACCGAAACCGGGAAAACCGGCCGGTCTGACCGGTTTATAGGGTTGGCTAGTCCGATTAGCAAAAAAAATCAAAAAACTGGAATTTTTTTCCAGACCAGGTACGGAACCGGCCAAAACCATCCGAACCGGCCGATCTGGACTGGGGACTCACGAAACTCAAATTTTTTTTAAAAACCAGAAAATAAAACTTTGTTGATGTACTTTGGAGCCTCTTTGTTAATGTACTTTGGTTTAGAACCTTAGAGATGTATTGCACTAGGTGCTATTTTGGATATTTGCACCCATATTTGCTATATATATGAGAAACTTTGCATATTTCTGTATTAATGGTTTGGATTCATATGTATGCACATGAATATATATGTTTTTTACAAAATATGAATATTTTATGTATTTTTTAGTCAGTCAGTTTTTTACCTGGTTTTTTGCTGGTTCCAGTCTGGTTGCCAGTCCGGTTCACATTTTGGGCTTCGTCGATTCTATGACCAGTCCGGTTCCGATAACATTGTCTGGGAAGCCTTTCGTTTTACACACTTCTTATCCTTCCACTGATGAATAGGATTGAGGACTGGAGTGTACAAATTGTCTGCAACAAAAAAATATTATACTTGAGCATAGATAACCTCATTTATACCTTAAAGAACAATTGGTTATGACAGGATGGGGGAAGAGGGGCGAAGACAAAACCATAATAAATGGAATGGGGGAGAGGGACGAAGTAAAAACCCTAGAATTTTCCTCAAATACAA
This sequence comes from Pseudotsuga menziesii, assembly GCA_001517045.1. Lineage (NCBI taxonomy): Eukaryota > Viridiplantae > Streptophyta > Pinopsida > Pinales > Pinaceae > Pseudotsuga > Pseudotsuga menziesii. Next base: position 77,013 of record LPNX010596785.1, read on the forward strand.
AAAGAGCAGAGAGATTCTCGATGATCACTGACAATAATTACAAGCCTAATAAGAAGTATTGTCACTGACAGGAGAAATAAAATAAGGAGAGCTGGTTTTGTACCCAAGAGTCACCTTGAGAGAAGATCCCTTATCTAACCCTTGTCCAAACAAAAACTACCAATAGAAAAAAGAATGAAAATGTGAGAAATTCGAACCAAAAAGTGAGTAATTCAAACCATAGGAGAATCTAGGAGAGTTAGTGAGGTTCACAAATCAAAATTGGGTGCAAGATTCAGCAAAAACCATCAAATTACAGATAAATTACACACAATGATAGCTGGAAACAATATAGTTTTGGATTGTCTAATTATGAAATTATTATTAACAGGTTTATAAATACATCATAATATTTTTGAGTGGATTTGGAATCCAATTGTGAGCAAATAACCCAAAATTGCCAAATTGGCATCAAACCCCCCTAGGTGGGCCAATCTCGTCCCTAATCTCTCCAAATGGACACGAATTGTGGAATTGGCATGGCTGATGTGTTGTGGGTCAATTATTACACCTTGGAGAGCATGGTCGTGGAAAAATGGGTGGTTTAGAGTCTCAATGCAACATTAATTGCACCAAATCAAGCCAAATTTGGGAAAAATCCCACTCTAGCGCCCCAAGTCAACTTGCCTGTCCACATTCAATGAATGGGAGCACACCAGTAATGATGGATGTGCATATGTGTCTGGTTGACTAGGCTGGAGTACCCATGTGGGTCATAGAACCTCAAATTGACATGGCATATGTCCACCTAAGCACCCCTAGTCCACCTCATAGTGTATTAAAGCTTAAAAAGCAATAAAATTGAATAATTAGTGTAACTAAGGTACTAATGATGAATTACTATTCTAACACCTTCCCTTAATCCAACAACTAAGTATGCTCACAAAATGTTGAAGGACTTAGCAACAATGGCTCAAGTCACCTCAAGTACATAATCAGAAATTACAATTTTTATTTGTCCATGTGAACCGAGGAAAGAAGGAAAACCTCATGGGAAAAATATTCCCTCAAGAATGGACATGGGGCTGGACCTGCAATAATATAACAGCAAATTACCATCCCTCACTCACCCCAAGAAAATATCTCAGGTAAGTGAAGGTCTTCTCAGTGAAAGCCTTGGTAAAAATGTCAGCAGTTTGCTCGGTGGATGGGCAATATTGCAGTGAGATCACCCTGTCATGCACTAAGCCCCAAATGTAATGCACGTGTATCTCTATGTGCTTTGTCCTATGCCTTTGTACTGGATCAGTAGATATATTGATGGAACTCTTATTATCCACCCAAATGTTGGTTGGAGAATCAATTGTGACACCAAACTCCCGGAGAATTCCCTGCAACCAAACACACTACGTTGCAGCATTGTCTGTTACCCTGTATTCGGCCTCTGCTGATGAAAGTGAGATGGTGTGTTGTTTCTTACTTGACCATAAAATGGGACCTTCAACAAACATGAAGACAAAATCTGATGTTGAATTTCTTTCAATTGGATCACCGACCCAATCTGAATCAGAAAATCCAGCTAGTTGAAGTGAGGAACTAGTTGTGTGGTGCACCCCGAATTTCTTAGTTCCTTGGACATACTAAAGAATACTTTTTACATCCCTCCAATGGAGCTCATGTGGCTGGTGCATATGTCTTGCTAAAACACTCACAACATAAGACAAATCAGGTCTTGTATGAGTGAGGTAGAGCAAGCTACCCACTAGTTGCCTATAGAGTGTGATATCCACCATTGGGAAATTTTCAAATTCATGCATTTTAATACCAGAAAGAAAGGGAGACATGTATTCCTTACACTCAGCCATATCAAACTTCTTCAGCAGTTCTGAAGCATACTGTGGCTGACTCAGCATGATGCCCTTCCCATTTTTCTCAATTTCTAACCCCAAAAATTGCCTTAGCAATCTTAGGTCTATCATAGCAAATTCACTGTGCAAAGAGTTCTTAATTTGGCCAATTGAATTGGTGCAGCTACCTATAATAAGAAGCTCATCAACATAAAGAACAATGACCTGCAAATCAACATCATTTTGCTGCAAATACACATTAGGGTCCGATTTGCATCTTGTGAAGCCAATTAAAAGCAAGAAAGCATCCATTTTTGCATACCAAGCCCTGGGGGCTTGCTTGAGTCCATAAAGTGATTTTTTCAGCCTACATACCAATGAAGGATCCTCTTGGAAACCTTCAAGATGCTACATATATATCTCCTCATGTAGCTCACCATGCAAGAATGCACTCTTTACATCCATATGGTGAACTTCCCAACACTTACTAGCTGCTAGTGCAAGAACTAGTCTAATTGAGTCCATCTTTGCAACCAGTGCAAAGGTATTTGTGTAATCAACTCCATGGACTTGAGAATAGACCTTAGCCACTAATATAGCCTTGTGTTTTATATCATAATTATCAGAAAAAATAGAGCATGTGTCATCACTTACATCTTCGAATGGATGGGGAGAGGAGCAATCCCTTGGTGCAAGTTCGAAATCAGGAATTGGCTCTTCTTCGAATTTGACACTTCTTTCAACAATTTTTTTGCCAGTGGATGTTTCAAAGATATTGTACCCTTTGGTGTCCTCACCATATCCAACCATGAGACACTCCTTGCTTTTTGGTTGTAAGGCTTTCCTTTTCTCTAAAGGAATTCTTTCCCATGCTTTTGTCCCTAATATCCTAAAATTTGAGACATCTGGTTTTTCACCAAACCATGCCTCATAGGGTGTCATTAATTTCACTGATTTGTGGAAGGCTCTGTTTTGAATGTGAGCAGCATAGCTGATGGCTTCATCCCATAGCTTGGGATTAATTTCACTCACTTCTATCATGCAAGTTTCCATCTCTTTGAGAGATATATTCTTCCTCTCTGCCACACTATTTTGTTGTGTTGTGTAGGGAGTTGAGTGTTTCATTTGGATGCCACACTCCTCACAAAGTTTATGTAGATTCTTATTCACATATTCCTTTCCATTATCAATCCTAAGTACTTTGATCTTCTTCCCACTCTGATTTTTTACTAGTTCTTTCCAAACCTTGAGTTGCTCAAACACCTCAAATTTCAATTTCAAAAAATACACCTAGCAAAATCGAGAGTAGTCGTCAATGAATGTAAGGACATCCCTAGATACACCATATGAGGGAGTGGGTAGTGGACCAGTCAAATCAGAATGCACCAACCCAAGTGGTTGTGTTTCTCTCCTTTCCTTCCCCTTCTCGTATCTCTGCTCAGGATACTTCCCAATCACACATCCAATACATGCTCCAGTAGATGTCTGAATTTGTGGAAGACCTTCCACCATTCCTTCTTTGCTATGTTTGGAGATATATGTAATTCATGTGGCCAAACCTCTCATGCCATAGTTTGGAAACCTCATTGGCATGTGAGTGAAGTGCTTGATCACTAGAAGTAGGGAGGAAATTAGAGAATTTGTACATTCTCTCATGATGATCAGCATACCCAACTGCAACAACTTGGTTTGTTGAGATTTTAGAAATCTCTACAGAGTCAGGAGTAAAGATTACTCTCTTTGTATCTCTTGTATGGGTCCTCTGGTAGATTGAAAACAAATTTGCTGCAAGTTCTGGTACATACAGTACATCACTAAAGAACCCATGGTCTAAATCAATTCTCCCAATCCCTCTGGTCTAGAGTTCAAAATCATCTCCCATTCGAACTGTTGGGCCAGCATTCGAACTCATGGAGGAGAAGAATTCTCTCTTGGATACCATATGCCTGGAAGCACCTGAATCAATAATAAAGGATGAAGAGTTAGAAGTACCTACCACCAATGCATGACATTTCTCCTTCCCTTCACTTGAACTGGAGTTGCCATCTTTCTTCCTTGCGATGTCAGGGACTGGAATGTTGTTCTTTTCCAGCAGCTACACCATGGTGTCTGTGGTTTTTTAATACATGAGCTCTCTAGACACCATCCCTTGTGGCAATAATTGAATTTGGCCTTCTCTTTTCCTTTCTTCTCCTTTTCTTTGGGTGGATTCGTAGCTCCCTCACTGAATTTGGGTTTTTCTGATTTTTTTTGTCTGGCAACTTCAAATTCTTGGAATTGGGCTTGCCCTTTGCTTAATTCGAAACCCCCACTACTAGTGCTTGATGGAACCCATTTGGACCAATTTTTCCTGCTCTTGAGTGAGTGACTCCATGAATTTTTCCAGGCCTGGCATTTTCCAGTTTCGAAGGGTGAGTTTTCCTGAGTGAAATGTGCTCACAAATACTAAGAACTCTGGCCCCAACTTCAAAAGTATAGACAAGATCAGTTGATATTCCTTCTTCTCAATCCCACATTGTTTTAATTGCAATACAAGTAATTTGAAATTGGTGAAGAAGTCATGGATTGTATCATAGTGTGCTGGGATCAAGCTTATCAACTCATTCTCAAGTTGGTGACTACGTAGCTTATCAATTTTTCCAAATAGAGACTCAAGCTTATCCCAAACCTCCTTTGGTGATGTAAAAATTTCAAGGTGGAACAACAACTCTCTTGAGATGCTCAGACACAACAAACCATATGCTTCATCCAATTTGTTAAAATACTTGTCTTTCTCTACAGTATAATTTGGTTCCACTTCAGTGCCCATGGTAACTCTGAAAAGCCCCTTGGATCTCAATTGAAACACCATCTCTACCTTCCATTCAAAGAAGTTGAAAGGTGTTAGCATGATGTGGGTAGCCTCCATTACTACCTGCGCTAATGGTGGTGATTTTTCTAACTGGTTTACACATAGTAATTCGATTTTATCTGGAATTCACTAACAAAAGAGCTCAAATCCACTAAGAATTTGGTCTGCAACTCAAAAATCTCCAACAAGCTCTGATACCATGTGATAAATTTGAACCAGAAAGTGAGTATTTTGAACTACAGGAGAATATAGGAGCGTTAGTGAGGTTCACAAATCAAATTTGGGTGCAAGATTCAACAAAAACCATCAAATTATAGATAAATTACACACAATGATAGCTGGAAACAAGATAATTTTGGACTGTCTAACTATGAAATTGTTATTAACAATTTTATAAATACATCATAAGAGTTTCAAATGGATTTGGAAGCCAATTGTGAGCAAATAACCCAAAATTGCCAAATTGACATCAAACCCCCTAGGTGGGCCAATCTCGTCCCAAATCTCTCCAAATGGCCATGAATTGCTGAAGTGGAATGTCTAATGTGTTTTGGGTCAATGATTACACCTTGGACAGCATGGGTGTGGAAAACTGTGTGGTTTAGAGTCTCAATGCAACCTTAATTGCACCAAATTAAGCCAAATTTGGGAAAAATCCCACTCTAACGCCCCAAGTCAACTTGCATGTCCACATTCAATGAATGGGAGTGCACTAGCAATGATGTATGTGCATATGTGGCTGGTTTACTATGCTTCCTTACCCTTGTGGGTCATAGAACCTCAAATTGACCTGGCATATGTCCACCTAAGCACCCCTAGTCCACCTCATAGTGTATTAAAGCTTAAAAAGTAATAAAATTGACTAATTAGTGTAACTAAGGTACTAATGATGGATTACTGTTCTAACAGAAGAAGAAAAAAACACAGTGAATCCCACTATACCTGAGGTCATGCTAAGGCTAGAGATGTGTCCTCCTCTAAGAATATTCCCACCACCTCTTAAACCAATCTGACCACCTCCTAGAAAACACCATTAACAATAGAGGTTGGCTGCCCAAAGTGAAAATCAAGGGTTTTTTTCATGAATCTCATTTAAAAAGTATGAGATAGATCTTCATAGAAGTAAAAGGGTAAGAACATGACATGTAGGTTGGTTAATGGTGGTATGACGAGATGTAATAAATATAGAATAAAAGTTGTCAAATTCCTCTATTTGTACCCTTTCACTTTACATTGTATTCATAAATTCCAAAGGGGTCAAGGGCTTCTCTTGTTACCCTTCCACTTTGCATTATATTCATATTTAACATGTATACAACACAATTGTTATATCTAACTATGTAGGTCACTAAATCAAACTACATACTGCATAGTCATTAAGAAACATAACAAAACTATAAATTTGATAAACCATTTATATATAAGAATAACCTATCTCTTGTGTCATAGTTGCAGTAGGATTATATTATCAATGTGTAGAATTAAAGTACAATTATATGCAAGTTATTTTATAGGGTAATAATTAAACTTTGCTCACATTTCATAATATTTTTTATTTCCATAATATATTATAAGGGACAATATCAAGAGAATTACTACATTTTTCTCTCCTTTGGAATAGCATTTTATCTTTAGTAACAAGTGTGGGGTGGTGATGTCCCTATCGTAAGTTTAATAATGCATAATACTTTGTAAATGTGTAAGCATAGTCTTAAAGTCAAAATTTCTAGTAGTCATATGTACATAGGGATGATTATGTAGCATACAAAACCAGTAGTATATGTACATAGTATACGAAATTGTTTGTATATGTACATAAATAAAAAATTAAAACATAACACTGAACAATTTGTTTCTTTTGTCATCTTCTTTCTTTATGCTCCTTCGATCTACAAAATAGAAAACATGTTAATAATGTTAATGCCAATTGGTGTTAAGTATATGGGAAAGTAATTGAAATTTTATGTTACCATTTTCTTATGCGATGTGTAATAATATGTTGTCTTCGTTCAACGTGAAATTTGCGTGTACTTGAAGGTCATGTAACATTTATATAGTAGTTGGTTTCTTTTGTAGATATATGTCATATGAAATTTGTTCTAGACTAGGTAGTAGTTCTTGTAACATAGGATTTCCAAGTGTGGAGTGTATGACAATGTTGCCCATAGTTTTGATAATGACATTTAGATAGTGTGCATATGTGAAAGGGCGGTTTTAATTGAATTTTTCACAAGAAATCATTGATTCTTCTATAAATGCAGATTTTCTTGCAAGGGAATCACATTCAATGCAGACAAGTTCAAATGGAGTTGAGTATGTGTTTGTTGCCACCAGTATGCATTGTATCTGTTCAAACATTTTGGTTGTTAATTGTCAATTCAATGTAGGATTTTTTACAAATGTATATGTTAATGGAATTAATAGATGAGTATGTATATCGTTACTTACAATGTTGTTGAGCGAACTCATTTTTGTAAACTATGCATTTCTTCTTTTTTCAGTTGTGTCATGAATGGTTCTTGTCTTGTTTGGAATATCCTTTCCTTTGTCTCGCTTTTCTTTGTGATATTTTTTTAATATAATCATAAGAAATATTCCACTTTGCAATTGTTGTTTGATTGACATGAAAAAAGTGTTCAAATGTTTCGAACAATTGTAGTTGTTATAAAAAATAAATGTGAAAGTAATTAAACAAATAAAGATGAAATATATCGTAAAATAGTGTTTTACCATGTCTTTTTCATCATTAGAGCTACCATCCTTTATTTGTAGATTATATTTTGTTTGGATTTTTCTGGCATCTATAAAAAGTACACCAATTTTCCCATTTGGATAGAGATTTGTATTTTTTATAGTGTTTTAATAGTTGTATTTGTTGGGATTATTATTAATCCTCCCTTTGACCACATAGTTTATTGTCTACTTTCCTAGCTTAGGAGGTCTTCATCACTCCACTAATGCATGGGAGGCACACCTAGGGGACATCTGCCACTTGCCACACCTGTTTGCATGAGTTTAGGTTCCCTAGGGATGAATCCCTATAATTTAGGAACCCATTCTGAGTGCCACCAGTAGTCTCCAACAGTTGACTATAGTAGGTATTTAGTTAAGTACAGTTATGCTATGATTCCAATCAGTTAGGTCACTCTTAGTCATCCTAGTGCCAGTTTCCATGATTCAGGGGAAGTAGGGTGCATTTTCTCACCTACCCTCTTTAGTTAACTAGTTGTGAACTATTTTAGTGATCCAGAGTTGCATTAATGAGCTCTAGTGGTGATTTTCCCACATTGAGATAGCTTAGAGTCAGTTTGAGCTGGTATATTTGAATCCTATCTTAGGCATTCCAGTTATCCTATATGTATAACCATTGTATTACAGATTATTTATTGAATATGAGGATTAATATTGATTAATGTATTATGATTATTATTCCAATTATTGGTCTCATGATTGTTTATTCTCCATGAATTAGAGTAGAGTTTACTAAATTGATTCTCTCTCTTCTACAGTCTTATTCTCCATTTTCATTCTACAAGCTTCATGATCCTATGCTTCATTGAATTTTACATGGTATCTGAGCTGGTATCAAGGCCTACTTCGAACCTCTGAAAATTCCATTGATGCACTTGAAGCAATTGGGTTCCACATAAATCCTGGAATTATTGCCTTGTTTCCTATGTATTTTGTCTAGAGAACTCTCTCCAAGTGTGATGCACCCATCAAAAGTGCAAATGTTGAAGTGGAGATTGTTTGAACTAACTTGATTCAAATTAGAGTTTTTTTTTAAGGTACAATTTCAACAACAAAATTTCAAAATCACAACCAAATTTGAAGAGGTACCATGACCTCTACAGATCATCTTAGATGGCCGACCATTTCTTGTATGAAAGGTATTTCAGTGATATAAAATGGGGTTTTCATGAAATTTAATTTGAGTCTCTGGTTTGAGATATATGTTTAGTTGAATATCATCATTCGCAACAACTTGAGTCCATATGTACCCTCTATTTCAGCTTGATATTTCTCACTCCACGAGATGATATAGGTCAAGTTATCTATATTATTTGAAATATGTCTTCGATATATCAAATGGGACTTCGACGTAATTTGATTACGTTGACTATAGAATAGTTGTGATTGAATTGGAAACATGACATCAATCACATTTTTGAGTTTTTATTTAAGCTTACATACCTAATTTTATTTACAAGTACAACTTCTTGGATTCAAAGTTGTTCCTAAATTTGAAGAAGAAAATTGTAGAAACATCTATTGTACAACTTCATAAATGGATTTGAGATCAGTTCCCCTTCTATCACCATTCAATTATATTGAGTGGAAATTAAAGATAGTTACATATATTGAGATCCATGATCTCCTTGACATGTCTTTTGTAGCTAGTAAAGAAACTTATGAAGAGGGAAATGATTGGATTTCAATGTCAGTTTATTCTCATAAGTTTGTTGATATGAAATATTGTGATTTCAAGGATATTTTGAAAGTTAGATCAGATTATAGAGTTCGCACATTCACTCTCCTTGGTCTCATGTCTTTTCCTCACATGATCAGATGCTCATCTCCTTAGAGTAAATTAGATGGATACCTCTTGCATTCATTTGGACACTTTCTCCTCACACCTGGAGTTGACTTTACCTCACATGGTACAATGTTCAAAGATGCAATATATCAGTTGCTTGGTTTTACCTCACATGGTTCGAATTCTCAATAAATTTGGCTCTCTCATCAGTGTACCTTAGTTTCTCTACATGATCCCATAATCTATTATATAGTTGTCTATGTTCCTAATTTAGTTGAGCATATTCATGTTCTTCCAAAGAAGAAAATTCCTCCAGACGTAATCATTTAGTTTAAAAGGTTCACATGCACAGTCCTAGGATACTAGTGCACAAAAGGAACATCACACTGCATTACTGCTCCATAGATATGCAGGTCACAGAAATATTTTCACAAGTTTTTTATTCCAAAAAAAAAATTCTCTTAGTATGAAAGCTTGATCCTAATTTTCCTGCTTATTTTGACGGTGGGTTTTTTCCATTACGTTTTCTAGTTTTCCTCAGTTTGTTAAGTAGTTCCTTTTACATTTAGATTGTATGGGCGACATTTGGTCTTAGTTGTCAGGGCCCAAGTTGTACAAAGTCAGGATTAAGGGGGGTTTTGGGGATTATTATTAATCCTCCCTTTGACCAAATAGTCTATTTGTCTATTTTTCTAGCTAAGGAGGTCTTCATCACTCCAATATTGCATGGGGACAGACCTAGGGGGCATATTCCACTTAGTGCACATGTTTGCATGAGTTTAGGTTCCCCATGGACCAATCCTTATAATTTAGGAACCGACTTTGAGTGCCACCAATAGTCCCTAACAGTTGCTATTAGGATTATTGATCCTCCCATGTCCAATTTGGTCATATGTCTAAATCAGGAGTCATGTCTAAATCGGGAGTCCAGCCAGTCTATTTTAGTCACTAGCACCATTGGGTCCACTTGGCCTAATTGGGGCACATGTTTCAGTTACTAAAATGTGACGAACACTAATTGAGGCCTACTACCATTGATTGCACTTGCATGTATCAGTTTAGGAGCCTCCTAGACCAATCCCTACAATTTAGGAGCCACTGGGAGTGCCGATACCAACCAAGGTTAGTTGAGTTGAGTTAGTGACTAGTCAAGCTAAGTTAGGAGTCAGTTACATTCAGTTCTAGTCCTCTACATTCAGTTAGCGCTAGGTTTGCATGGTTGCATGCAAGAGAGGCGCATTTCTCACCTACCTTAGTCAGTTAGCCTCAGTCAACATTGAATCAGACACTTGAGTTGTGTTTTAGAACTCCGATGAACTCCAGTGATGATTTAGACAAGGTCAGTTAACCATTGAGTCCTTCGATAATGATTTAGACAAGGTCTTAGTTACCTACAGTCAAGTAGAGTGTAATAAATTCGAATTTCCTCATGTGGATTCAAATTTCTTGTGGCTATCTAGCCAATGTAACTCATTGTAATTATTATCTACTTACTTTTTTTATTAATGAAAGAATTCACAGTTGCAAGCCATTTTTGCACTGTTTCATTCTTCAATTGTTGAGTAAATTGTGTGATCTATTTTGTGAGTTGTGTGTTTTTCTACAGATATATGTGATCAATTTATATGGTATCAGAGCCTCGGTGGAAGAGGCACCTCTCCTCCTCAGATCTCCAGCTGGATCATTTTTTTTTAGCAAAATTGCTCCTTCCAGTACTGCACCTGAAGTGGAGAATTTACCACTTAATATCCCAAGTTAGGAAATTGTTGATCAAGCTTTCTTGATCAACTATGCTGGGTATGAAGAAAATTCCAAAAGGGCAGACTGTCAAGCTTACTTTGTATGTTTGATTGTGTGATAGGTTATCAACTCTTCTCACAGCATTCACTATAAGGAGCCCTTTCTTCTCATTGCATTCGCTACAACAACTTAGTCCTCCTTACTGCATTCAACATGTCTCATTCAATAGAGCCTCTCACTCCCTTCAACTATCACCAATGGAAGGAAGACATGGAGGTATTGCTCCACACCAAGAAGCTCTTCAGACTCACAGAAGAAACATAGGCAGTGCCAATTCTTAATCATGACAAAGAAAAGTACTTGAACAGGCTTAATGAAGCTCATGGATACTTATTCTCCTCAGTCTCTAGAGATCTTCGATTCCACATCCAAGGATTGAAGACTCCCAAGGAGATTTGGGACAAGCTTGCTTCCTTATTTGATAAGCAGGATGAGATGAGGGTCTATTAGCTAGAAAATGAACTCATCTCTCTTAATCCATCCAACCTCGAATCACTTAATGAATTTTTCACAAAATTCAAGAACCTAATATACCAATTGAAGCAATGCAAGGTGGAGAAGGAGGATGATGAGCTCATTCTTGCCATTCTCTCAAAACTCAGTGCAGACTACTCAGTCTTTGTGTCAACTTTTCAATCGGTGAGGATCACTACTCCAAATTGGAAGATTCCCACTCTTGATGCTTTCATTGCATCTCTCACTTATGAGCATGAGAACTTGATCCAAATGGGGATCATTCGATCTTCCATAGATCAAGCACTGGTTGCAGGAAAACCTAAGGGAGCGAATTATAAAGGAAAGCAAAGAGATAAGTCTCCTATGAAGAAAGAGCAGTCAAATGAGCCTTCAGGTTCGAAGAGAAGCAAGAATAATGGCAAAGGCAAGGTCCTCTACTCTTAGTGTGGAAGGGGATTTCATTCATAAAGCTCCTGTATGAGAAGACAACTTGACGAAATGGCTCTTCTTTTGAAGAAACATAACATTTATGCACCTGCTAGTGCAAGGGAGGATGACTTTGAAGAAGAAGATGAAGAATACCAAAGGAAAGGCCATGCACTGAAGGCTTGCTACTCATCAGCACATGTCTTCCTCATTTCCTTTGGAGCTTCCAACCATATCGCTGCATCCAGAGAATCATTTTCTTCTTTTCAGTCCTTTGATGGTCCTAGTATTCAGATGGGCAATAATAGTAAAGTCCAAATAAAATGGAAGGGATCTATCAAGCTTGAACATTGAATATTCAAAGATGTGCTATTTGTTCCCTCCCTAGCTTCAAACCTATTATCTGTCTACCAGATGACCCATATTGGCTCTCCAAAGCAAGTGATCTTTGGTCCTAACTCAGTAGAGATCATAGATATCTCTACTGGGAACATCATAGCAAAAGGTGTTGCAAATCATGCCTCAAAAGCATATGAGTTCTCACATTCCATGCCTCCTTCAGAACCAGTGCACTCTCAGCAACCACTTGCAAGGGAAGATAAAATCATTTCATCTGCTTCTTTTGCAGCTTCCACTAGTATTGTAGATCCATCCTTTTCAGTTTATGAGATTGATATTTAAGGTGATTCAGATATAGATTCAGTCCCTACTTCCAAACTAGAATCTAGGAAGATGACTGGAAACCCATCTGACACTCAGAAAGGAAAGACCCTTGCACTATGCCATGCAATCTTACCTCCTTCGGAGAGATGCAATAGACTCCCTGTAAGATGCTACATGGCAAGGGATCAGTCTCACTACATTCAAAAGAATAGATATGATCATACACCTCTTCATCCAGCAAGAGGCAAAGGTTACATTCCTCCTTCCTTCCATCATCAATTTTGGAGAAGAAGGAAAAGTCTACATGACAAGCCCTAGAATACCTGTGCACAGCACACCATCCATGTTGCTTCGCTACCTTAAAGAGATGAAGATTGTAGCAACATATTTTCAAGTTTTTCAAACTTGAATCTTGATTCTACCTGCTTAGATAGAGGGGGGGATTTTTTCCCATGTGGTTTTTTCCCCAACTCCTTGTATTAAGCAGTTACTTTATCTTACTTGATGTAATGGGTGAGCTATGGTATTAGTTACCAGAGCCCACATATTGTCCAAGTTAGCATTCAGGGGGGGTATTAGGATTATTAATCCTCCCTTGTCCAATTTGTTCATATGTCTAAATCAGGAGTCATTTCTAAATTGAGAGTCCATCCAGTCTATTTTTAGTCACTAGCACCATTGGGTCCACTTAGCCTAATTGGGGCACATGTCTCAATTACTAAAGTGTGGGGAACACTAATTGAGGCATACTACCACTGATTGCACTTGCATGCATCAGTTTAGGAGCCTCCTAGACCAATCCCTACAATTTAGGAGCCACAGGGAGTGTGATACCAACCAAGGTCAGTTGAGTTGAGTTGGTGACTAGTCAAGCTAAGTTAGGAGTCAGTTACATTCAGTTCTAGTCCTCTACATTCAGTTAGTGCTAGGTTTGCATGGCTGCATGCAGGAGAGACACATTTCTCACCTACCTCAATCAATTAGCCTCAATCAACACTGAATTAGACACTTGAGTTGTGTTTTAGAACTCCGATGATGATTTAGACAAGGTCAGTTAACCATTGAGTCCTCCGATAATGATTTATACAATGTATTAGTTACCTACAGTAAAGTAGAGTGTAATCAATTCGAATTTCCTCATGTGGATTCGAATTGCTTGTGGCTATTTAGCCATTGTACTTCATTGTAATTATTATCTAATTACTTTTTTTATTATTGAAAGCATTCACAGTTGCAAGCCATTTTTGCATTGTTTCATTCTTCAATTGTTGAGTAAATTGTGTGATCTATTTTGTGAGTTGTGTGTTTGTCTACATATCTATGTGCTCAATTTATAGTTGACTCTAGTAGGTATTCATTGAAGTCCAATTATGCTCTAATTCCCATCAGTTAGATCACTCTCAGTCATCCTAGCGCTAATTTCCATGAATCATGGGAAGTAGGGTGCATTTTCTCACCTACCCTCTTCAGTTAATTGGTTGTAAATTATTTTAGTGATCCGAAGTTGCATTAGGGAGATTTAGCAGTGATTTAACCACACCGAGTTATCTCTGGAGTCAGTCCGAGTTGGTATGTTTGAATCCTATCTTAGGCATTCAAATTCTCCTATATGTATAACCATTGTATTACATATTATTTACTGAATATGAGGATTAATACTAAGTAATGGATTATGATTATTATTCCAATTATTGGTCTCATGAGTGTATTATCCATGAATTATTGAGCAGAGTTTACTAAATTGATTCTCTCTCTTCTACAATATTATTCTCCATTTGAATTCGGCAGGCTTAATGATCCTATGTTTCATTGAAATTTACAGCACTTGGTATGAAACTATCAACATGGCAAACTGGAGGAACTATTTCAATGGAAATTGTCTCATTCAAGGATATGATACGATCACAATCTCCATGATCATAGTCTATTTTTGGAAATATTTTGAAATATGATATGCAAATGTTGTTGTCAAGTATGATTTTTTTGATGACATTGAATAAGGTGCACTGGTAGAGTTAGTGTAACGATCATGATATCTTTTTCATCAGTCATGTCAGCATGCAAGATAGGTCATGGTTTATTTTCCTTATCTAAGCATGTACTATATATGACCATGATGTCCCCAGTGAAAAACTTGTCTAGTTCTACAATTGTTCAAGTCTTCAATTAAAATAGTATTTGGGGTCGAAATTGTATCTAGATAGAAGCATATGCATTGTAGTCAGAAGATGGTAATCATTGCTATTGACTACAATATGAATCGTAGTATGCATACATTTTGGTTGTTGTTCAATTGTCTTTGTTGAACCAATTGTACTTGTATTTAGTTCCTTTGACCTAAAAATAATAGTTGTAATTTATATCAAGTAAATGGTCTCTCTCTCTCTCACTCTCTCTCTCTCTCACACACATTAAATAACAAGATGAGGAATTGCATAAATACTTTTCCTTGTGATGTTTATTGTTGGGATGTTTGTGATGCATTGTTGCTAATGGGTCTTTCGCTTGTCTAACTGTTTTTTATTTGCACAATTAGTCATATCTAATTTTATGATGTATTTGATGGCCTCCTATTTTTTCTACTTCCTGGTTGAATTTCAAGTCTAGTTATATAGGGGAAGCAAGCATTTTGATTAAGTTTTCTATATATTAATTATCCATTTTGGCTTTACTTACATACTTTGAAGAATACTCTATGAAGCCTTTAATAAGGTAACTTTAATGATTATTTTATCTATTTCATTCATTTAAAAAAACAGATTCAAGCAGTCATATATAATAAACTCGTACTTGGAGTAGATTCTTTATCTACAACGCAAATTGATTTCTCACTCCGTCTTGTGGTTGATCCGACACCTATTCTGGCACTATCATAATAGAGGATCAATGGTTCAAATGGTGGGATATCTCCTTCATCAAATCACATTTATGGATTCCGAGTTTGTAGTTGATCAATAGGAAGTATTTTCATGAAATAGTTGTAGAAAACAAACGTTCTTAGAAACTACATAGGGTTCACAACAATTTATGAATTTCCATTTCCATTTAATTTTATTAAAAGCTAGCTCAAGTTTCAGTAGGAAGATAGTATAAATGGAGAATGGATATTGATTCTGAATAGATTTCAAATCTTTATAATCTTTGTAGGAAACCTTAAGAATATTAGACCAAGATAGATAATCAATCATTTTTACATAGATATAGCTCGTATTCACATATAACCAATCTACACACTACTCGGTCTCTGTTACATGCTAGAAATTAACATTGAGATTTATTGTTCCTACTTAAGAAATCAAAAGATAATTAGATCTCAGCATATGGTGCATTTAGCTCAGCATAAAGAAAACATAAAAAATTTCTTTTCTGAAACTGATGCAGATCTTTATGAAAGCATTTGGACTATTAAAATCTATGCAAAAGGTGTATGTGTGCAGATCCCTTTTGTGCAAAAATTTTAGTATTTTCTTTATTCTTAGCACATTTTATTTTATGGAGTAGAGTAGTGTTGAATATATACCTTAGGGTTAATATCACACTAGCAATCTTTTATCATTTTTGGGTCTCTCATTCAAACAAAATCCCTTGACTTTTCAAGTCTGAAATCATTATGAAGCAATTCACTTATATATATATATATATGATTTGGTATATTAACAACTCAAATCTATCTTGGAATTGTTTTTATCAAAGTATCAAGTCATAGATAATCTTGTTCCTTTTTTTCAAGATCTTGGTTGCTTTTATTTCAAGATTGTAGTTATTCGCATTAGATTAACAAAGTTCTATTTATCTAGCTTTGAATCTTTCATCTGATTTTATTCATAAAATTTTGAAATTTCAGAATAGGATCCAACTTAACTAGTTGTACACAATTTTATTTTAAATAGGCATTTTTACCAGTCCTAGTTATTTCATAAATTTGATAGGTTTGATTTTTCTTCTAGTAGAAGCAAGCTATTCCTCTTACCCGCACAGATAGTGTTAGCATCTCATAAGTATACAAACCAAAGATTGATAATTTAACGTTTTAGGTAGTCTTAATAAATAAATATATTTTACCTGACATTTTTTGTGTCGTTGCTGTGGACACAACAAGATTTGAACCTAAAATCCGATGGAATCCGATGAAAAATAATGTGTCATCGTATTTCACTTTCAAATTACGAAATTTGATTAAATTATTTTGAATCGATAAAATTACCTCTTGGATTTTCGACGTCTTTAAGGTCATATTTTTTACCTGCCTAATGTCATATTTTTGACATTTTGTTATCAGATTTTCGACCTCTCATTTTCATATTTTCAACGTCTCGTTTCCGGATATTCGATGTCCCATTGTCGGAATTTCCATGTCCATGTTGTCGAATTTTCCTCCTATATCCCATGTTTTTGTAAATAAAAGGATTGTATTACTACATAGTTTCTTAATTGCATTCTGAATAACATATCCAAAAACCACCTACCCAATCTCGACAAGCTTTACTTTCGTCCCAAAATAGAACCACCCATCCCGAAAGCTTTACAAGGTTTCAACCCTTTCCCCTTCTATAGAGGGTATACTTATAGTGTTTCAAGCTCCCGAGACTAACCTCAAAACAGGGCCAGAAATCAGTTACAGCCATAATCAAACTCCTAACAAACTTAGACGTGGCATATTCACCATGATTAATACATACAAAATAGAGAATATAGAGAGATGTGCATGCTAGACTTAAATAGTAATGCAACATCTACATTTTAAGGTTTGTCGGTCGCGAAAATGATGGCTCAGGACACTTTTAGATATTTTCTACTTACTCCGCTTGAGTTGTTTCTCCTCCTGTTGGGCATCCCACACAACCTTTTTCTTCTGGACCTTTTATGTTCATTCTCTGTTCAATGGTATATTCTACCTATGTTCACAACGGGAACAAAGGTTTATGTGCCTTCTATTTTCGGCTTCCCACCCGACACTTCTGTGTCCTGGTAACACTGTTGTTTGTGGAGACTTGGGGAAAGAACGCCCTATTTTTTGACAGTAACAAGTCCTTGATGGGCTTCTCATTCTTGTTCTTCTCTTCTCCCAGGAGCAGGGTCCTCCTACAGGTCATACAACATGACATTTTCTTGGACTCATCATCACCCCAGATAAAGTTGGAAAGTGGATTCAGTGGCAATGACAACGAAGGCCTCTAATCCTCCATCCCCCCGTACGAGCATCCACTCCAACTGGTCACCCCTATGAATGGATAGTATGTGTTGTGATTATGGATAAAGTGACCAAGTCCAGATACTTCGATGGGATACCCATTGCACAGGAAATTCCAAGCACCACTTCTGTGGGGGTGTTGCATTTTATTAGTACAGCAACTCCCTCACCAACCTCAGAAGGTATTTCTAATGTGATGAAAATCCTTGCGCCGACCTTACTGGTGTTAGAACACTTCTCTAATGTAATGAAAATATTTACCCTGATGTTCGGAGCCTTCTTAACATGAAAGCTTAGGAATGGCAGAATTTCGGAGTGGCACCCATCAGCCACTAGAATACCTCGGCAAACATGTTTCAAGAAAAGGACAGCCATCACGGACCTCCTTTCAAGACTCTCTGGATTCTTGGCCAAATAACCTTCAGCCACCTTTTCCTTTCTTCAAAATTTACCCAATCTATATCTTCGAATGGCTCCGACTGTGGTGCTTATAAAGAGCTAGGTGGTTGAACTCAGCAACGGCTCCATCAAACCCTCACACATGCCATCACCGAGGAGCATGATGATAGCATGCTCGGTCATGTGGGTTCAGGATCTGATCCTTATGTGGATACATCATCCATGCCACTGCTTTTTGTTACGACGTCATGCTACCAACTACAGAAGTGACCTTTGGCTCCAATCTTCATCATCCCTCAGTTAGCTCATGGCATGTGGACCAGACATTTGGCGTTCATCGACCTCTCCTCATGACAGTATCAAAATGTCCTTGATTTTCATGCCCCACTCTATGTGAGGGCCATACTCACCTTTCGCCATTTGATCATTAGAGCGCTTCCGATTATCATACACGTGAAATAATGAACCTTTGGATTTCGGGAAGTGATCTATGCCATGGATTTGAGTTTTGGTCGTAGATCTGTTTAAATGGCATCTATACCTTGAATTACCTATCACCTCTATCCTTTACGTACTCACCCCCAAAACATCGCTTCTTTTCTTCCAGGATGAGTGAAACTTCCTATAACTATGGCTCTTCATTTTGGTTTTGGTTTTGATAGGGGCTTCTTTGCATCTAGGATGAGAGGAATTGCATACAACTATGCCTACACTATCGAGGCATAAAATCTCAAGTCTTTTAGATCATCCTCCAGCCTAGGATTAGAGACAATCCTTAGGGAAGTTTACAGAAAACTCTTGGTATTTTCTGAGGTCGTATGATGCAAAATTTAGCAGATCTTAGTCCTCCAACTATTTAGCACAAAAATAGTGCTAACACAATGCACAACTAAAATTGACTTACTGTGTGTAAATGTCAATACTCAAGACATTTTTTCATTCAACCAACCATACAGTCAACGTGGTCACAAGATATGATTCAAATGGGAAATTGCTTCCAAACTTAATCAATAAACTCAATTAACCCAAAAATATAGGCATACAATCTTATTTCACAATGGTCCTTTATCTGAACCTAAATACAATGGATTGATCATTACAAACATAGACCTCTCTCTCTCTCTCTGTAAGCTCAAAGAGTCTAAACTCTAAGCTTGTTCCTCTTGATCAAACCTTCCTCAAGCTAACTAAGCTCCAATAAGCTACCTAAAAGCTTCTGTGAGCTAACAAGCTTTGCAAGTTAAAGCTAAGTTATCCATCTAAATGACTCAACTGGATTAAATAAAACTCTTACTATGTTTTCCAGATCCTTCAAAGAAGGAACAAAGTCCTTATTCGACTCTACTATCCTCTATGGCTTACTATGCTTCATATCTGTTATTTTCCACTAAGGTAAACAAACAGCTCAATTTATTTTTGCTTGCTGTTGTTTTTTGACTTTTGGAAAAATTTTGATGAAAAATGTCGAAGGATTAGAGTGAAGAAGGAATATCTTGCATGTGGATCATTTCTGCATTCATAGTGACTTATGAGAGTCCTATACATTGGGTATTTTTCCCTGCATTAAGATTTGGTAAGCATTAACATTTTGTTGAAATCATGGTTGTGTAATAGTTAATTTATTGACCACCTTACAAATTGGGGTGATGTCATATGATATTTGTATAATATGTACTTTATAATTGTATAAATGGTAACTAAAAGGATATTTCTCCTATTTATTTGTGCTACATCTTTTAGAATGGAAAACATATTAACTTTGATTTTGACTTTGGGTGCAAAGCAAAATTAGTGGATTATGCTCTTGCCTCTGGAAAAATCCAAGAGGGAGAAGGTTTTAAATACATTAAAGAGTGCTTTGAAAATGGCACATGTCATCTCATTGCCCTTTTGAGTGATGGTGGTGTTCATTCATGATTATATCAGTTGCAGGTATTCTATATCTATAAATACATTATTATGAGTTGTTTTTCTTAGAAAAGATTATAGATTTATCTGTGCTATGCAATTTTTAATCTTTGTATTTCTTCGTAGTGTAGTTGAATGCTTTTTATATCACCAAACTGGATTGAGTTGGGTATAAATATGTTATAATTGCATAAACCATTAATCTACTAACATGAATTTTAAGATAAGGCTACTCTTACATGGATCCATCAAGCAACCATTAGAAAAGACTCTCGTTCTTATCCATGAATACTTGAAATTCTAGTTAGATGTTCACTTCTAGAGTATGTGTATGAACTTGAATGCTAACTTTGTCCTGCAAAACGTTTATGTATTATTGTTTTCTTCATTCAATCAATGTTGCAAATGAAACCTTTCAAGTTCAGCCAAATTATAAGGCCAGAGCCATTCAAACTACTTTCTTAGGTCTCTTGAGTCAGAAACAATGTTGGGATTATTAGTATTTTCTTAGAATTACAAATGATGCAATCTTGGTGTTAATATTGCCCCTTTCTCCAATTCTTAAAGGGTTCTAGCTCAATAGTAGAGAGCCTGCTTTACAAGCAGGAGGTTGAAGGTTCGATTCCTTCGTGCCCTAATTATATTGAAATATTGATGTTTTAAATTATGACTACGAGGGGGGTTATAAATTGACTTCATATGTCACTACGAGGGGGTTCATAACCGCCCCTAAAGGTTTGTAAAGAGTTTTAGGGAGGGTTTCGAACCGCCTATGTAGGTACCTACAAGGGGGGTTTATAACCGCCCCCAAAGGTTTATAAAATGTTTTAAGGGGGGTTTTAAACTGCCTGCATAGGTACCTACGAGGGGGGTTTTGAACCTCCTTCGTCAGTACATACGAGGGGGGTTTTGAACCGCCTCTGTAGGTACTTATGAGGGGGGTTTTGAACCACCTCCGTAGGTACCTATGAGGGGGGTAAAAAACCACCTCCGTGGTTTTATAATAGAGAATTTTAAGGGTGTTTTTGAACCACCCCCATAGGTACCAACGAGGGGTTTTATATCTGCCGTTAAAAGTGAATTTTGGGGGGAGGGGTTTAGAAATTCCCCCAAAAGTCACTTTTCGGGGCATTTTTTATCTCTTCCAATACCACCCCTAAAAGTTAAAACTTTTAGCGTCGGTGCTATTCAGGGCAGTTTTGTAACTATCGCCTCCAAATCCAAAATTCCAAAACCGCCCCTAAAATGAAATTTTTTTGGCTTTGGTGCTATTAGGGGAGGTTTTGTAAAGACCACCTCCGAAGAAAAAACCGCCCACAAATCGCTTTTGGGAGCGACTCAAAACCGCCCCCAAAAATTCACTTTTAGGGGTGGTTCTCATCTCTTCAAGAACCGCCCCTAAAAGGCAATTTTTTGGCGTCGATGCTATTAGGGGTGGTTTTATAGAGACCGCCTCCGAAGCTAGAACCACCCCCAAAAGTCCCTTTTGGGGGGGTTTAGAACCGCCCCCAAAAGATTATTTCGGGGGGGGATTTAGAACCGCTACCAAAGGTCGCTTTTGGAGGGGGTTTAGAACCGCCCCCAAAAGTCACTTTTGGGGGTGGGGGGTTAGAACCACCCCTAAAATTCAAAACTTTTAGCATCGATGCTATTAGGGACGGTTTTGGATAGACCTCCGCCAAATCCAAAACCACCTCTAAAAGTGACTTTTGGAGGCGGAAGACAACCGCCCTTAAATGTAAAAATTGTTGTAGTGTCTTCTTATACATCTATATAGAGGAAGTTTTTCTAGGTTTTCTTCCCCTTAAGGGTTTTGCAAGATAAATATTGTTTCTATGTTGTGATTGTGTTTCTTTTAGGGATTCTACATATGCTATTGTTGTGAATTTGGATTAAACACTAATGATATCTAACTAAGAATATGAAATATTAACACTTTAGTGCCTCTTATACTTGTAAATGGATTTTCCTAGTCATATCAATGAAATTTGCATCTATTACTGCTTCACCTATGGTTTCTTCTTTCACTTCCCCTTGTTGTCCATAAACAACATCTAGAGGTGAAGGTGGCAAGTATCCAAAACAAGTTTCAAAAGGGGACTCCCAATGGAAGTGTGGATTTCTCTATTATAAGAGTGTTGTATGTAGATCACATTTTCATGCAAGTATTTGGATGCTTCTGGTTGTAACCCCTCAAATTTTGTACTAAATTCTGATTGACTAGTTATGTTTGTGCATATGTCTATGGATGGAATGTTGTACACATTTTCAACTTGGTGTCTATCGTTTCCCAAAGTGTCATATGAAATATAATAAGAAATATGGTATATCTATATGAGATGATGCTCCTTAGTATCCCAAAGTTCACCCAGGCCTATTCAAATAACATGCTTGTTGATTCTTGTCCTTTCATAGTCTTTTTATAAGGCATAAGACTCTCCACATCTTGTTGAATCTGTTAGCTAACACAACTAATTAGTCATATACCCTCCTATTAGTTGAAAGACAACCCACAAAATCCATGGAGATGCTCTCCCGTGGTCTCGTAGGAACAGTTAAGGGATGGTATAAACCTTGCTTCTTATTTTTTGGCTTGCCTATACAACAAGGTATGCATCCTATGATAAACCAAGTTACATATTCTTGCATTCTAGGCCAATAACGATACCTCTACAAGTTTGCAAATGTCTTCCCTACAACAAAACGCCCTCCAACTTTGGAGGTGTGTACCTCTCTAATAAGATACAATCTCTCTCCTTAGGAACATAGATATTTTCTAACATGTAGAGTAACTCATCCTAGAGATGATATTCAGTCTTGATGTCACCTTCTTCTACATGGAAATGACCTTGAAGTTGTTGAAATACCTCCTTGAAGTCATCATCTTCTGTGTACTCTTATTTGTATGCATCACAGGTAAGAGGTTGCATGTGCATAAGAGTTCCCAAATCTATAATATTGGTTGTAGGTGGCCTTGAGAGCATGTCTTCTAGATTTTTTGTGTTTCCCTTCTTATACTTGATGATGACATGGAATTGTTATAATAATACCATCCACTTATAATGTCTAGTCTATTGTATCTTACTATGGGCCTACAAATATTGCAGTGGTTAATAATCAGTTTGAATGATGATATCCTTTCCCATCATATAATGCTTCCAATTCTTAAAATCTTGAACCAAGGCATAAATTTCCTTATCATAAGTATGTTAGTTTAGGACTCTCCCATCAAACATTTCAAAATGATAGCATACCGTCCTTCCTCCTTGCATCATAACTACTTGGCATGGCATACCCACTTGCATCTGTCTCCAATTATAAAGGATTATGCAAATTAGGTAATGTAAGAACTAGTACCTGACTAGTCTTTTGCTTGAGATCTCCAAAGGATTTCTATTGATTCTTCTCCCACTAGAACCCATTGTTGTTGGTTGTTATGGCATGGAAGGGTGCAGCCACTACCCAAAAGAAAGTACTGAACTTTCAAACGTATTTTGTTGCCCCAAAAAGATCCTAAATTTAGTGACATTTGCAGGACTACACCACTTAGTGATGGCCTCCATCTTTTAAAGATCAATATTTAATTCTCCTCCACCAATCACATACCCCGAATACACCAAGGGTTGCTGGGAAAACTCACATTTCTTCAAATTAGCCAGCAATTGATTCTTTTTTAGAGTATCTAACGCATGCTTGATATGTGAGATGTGCTCTTCCTAGGTAGAAATATAAACCAAATGAATCTAGATTACTATAACAAATGAATCTAAGAAAGGGCATAATAGATCATTCATCAAATGCATAAATGTAGTTGGTGCATTGCATAAACCAAATGGTATTCCTAACCATTCATATAGACCTTGCCTAGTCTTGAAGGTGATCTTCTAGGTGTATTCTCCGTTCACTCACACCAGGTGATATCCTAATTTGAGATCCAACTTAGTGAAGTACTTGGTATGCTGCAATTATTCCAGTAGTTCGTCAATCCTTGATAGAGGGTACTGATTCTTGAGTGTGAAATTGCTCAAGCATTTGTAGCCGATGCAATTCATCCAAAACCCATCCTTCTTGGGTACTATGATGATAGGTCACCCACAATTTTAGGTGCTTAGTTGGATCACACCCTTATCCAACAACTATTGCAACTACTTCTTCACTTCATTTGCTTCTATGAAAGACTATCTATATATTCCAATTCTTGGCAATGGAGAATTTTTACAAGTGATTATATCTCATGATCCACATCCCTATTAGGAGGTACCCCCTTAGGGTCCTAGAACACTTATCTATATGCCGACAAAAGGATATCCAACTTTTTTTACACTCTTTGGCACATCCCTCCAGGGATGTCTTCACTTTTACCGATTCACCTTCTTGTTGATTTTTTCTTAAGAAAAGCAATATGGTCTTCCTACTTGATCAACTTATCAACTCTTTTGCTTGTTTGGTGTTGATGTATTTGTAACTTCGGAATTTATTCACTTGTATATTTCTTATTGTATTTCATTGTACCTCGATGGAGATGTTTGTTCCCTCGATCGGGAGAGTCATTAATATAATGAAGTCATGTAAATTCATTGAGGTTAACCCTCTATTGTAAGTTGGGGAAATATACCCCACAATTGAGTTGTATTAGGGTTATTGGACTCTCCTAGAGGAGTCGACCCTGTAGAGTAAATGTCAAGTGGAAAACAAGTATAAATAGAGAATGAGACTCTCTATTTGTAACACACACTCACTCAACAATAGTGCATGAGTGAGAGAGGAGTAGCTCGCACAAGTGAGAGAGAGAACAACTATCAGAGATCATTTTTGTATATTTGGATTTTACTTTTGCTATTGGTGCTCATTCTATCTCTGAGGAAGTTGCAGGGTTTTCTCCTTTGTGGTTTCCTCGAGGAAAAACTCTTTGTGTCTCTTGTCTCTTATGATTATTGTTGTGCATGTTATTCTCTCAGATAAGATCCTAGATCATATCGATTAAATGATAAAAATATAACATTTGGAACTTACCATAGAGATATTTTATTCACTTTTGTGTGCATTAATGATGAAGGATCTCCCATCCTTTATCAATCAATATTGGTTGGGAGTAAGTTAAAAGAGTGACGATTTGAATTTTTGGGGGTTGGAATCCAACAACATGATTTTTGCTTAAATCATGATTTTGGTTGTTGGAATTACAATTTTAACTGTAGAAGTGGATTCAACGCCCTTGATATTAGGATTTTAACAAGAATAATACAATAACATGAGTAAACAAAAAATACACATAGAAACACATTAAAGACAGACACACAATGTTTACGTGGAAAACCCAAAACTGGGAAAAACCACCATAATAAATCTATTATATCCCTTGACCTAAACCGACCAAGCGAATCCAAGTGAGCTAGCCACCACTCACCTCCAGACCACTTTACAATGGAGCCTCCTCAAGCCTTATAAATACTTCCTTACATGTAATACAATGGGCCACTAAATACCATGGAAAAATACCATTGGCCACCAAATAACATGGGCTGAAAAACATGTGCTAGACCTAAACCACCTTTGACTCATTCCCAAGTCAAGGTTAACCCTAAGACTTAATTACCCATGTAGCACCCCGATTATGCAATTCCAATTAACCCAAAAATACAATTTCAACCATTTCCACTAGATTTTGGTTTGAAAATTTGTCAGATAATGGGTGCAAACCATCACTCTTAATTGTGTTGGTTGGATATCCTCATGAAGATCACATCCCTAATATACACGTAGGGGATTCAAAACACTAAACCACAAACATATAGGGTACTACATCTACATCCACTTCATCAACATACTCTACACTTATGGTAAACTTGATCTTGCATTGTTTTGTGACTCTAAGTTCTACATCCTTATTTACCCATCCCAATGGGTAAAGTGGGGTGATCATGTATTTCCAATATAAGCTTATGTACCAGATCCTCTGCTATGATGTTTTCTTGTGAACCATAATCAAATAGAGCATTGATAATGGTATTCTTAACAAATATCTTGATGTGGAAGAGCTTTATCATATCTTTATCTTCCTCGGGGAAAAGGATTCTCATATTCACCTCCTTATGCATTGTGGTGCTTATTATCTTTTCATCCACATCTAATCTACTTTCTAAATTATTGCTTGAATTTGTGGCTAGAAGGTTCTTCTTCTTGGAATCCTTCATGTGGTTCTTGGGGTTCAACTATGGATGTAGCTTCCAACACTTCCATTCAGTGTGACCATCAATTTCACAATGCTTGTAGTGTTTTTTTGGATCCTTGCACTAATGTGTCGTGGTTGTAGTATTATTCTACTTTCCCTTCCACTTCTTCTTACCCTCCTTAGTACCATCTTGGCTCTCTTTCTATTTTGAATTGCTCGGTTTTCCTTTCTTATATCCTATGTTTTCTAGGTACTATGCTTGTACACATGCTTCATCAATTGACTTGGGCTTGAAGAGAAGCACCTTCCTCTGTATGTGACTATGTAACCCCCCTAGATACTTGAGGGGTAGATCTAGGTTCTTAGGTGAGATACCCAGCATGATATCCATGTTCCTGAACTCGATTGTGTATTCTCGCACATATTTCCCTTCCCTTTTCGTGAAGTAATGCAACAAATCCATTGGTACTCTACATATCCAATAAGCTAGGAATGAGACTTAATGAGGGTTTTAAATTCCTCCTTCTTAGTTACTCGCTAATCACCCTCCATCCTAAGTGTTTTTGTGTGGATTTCCCACCAGGTTAATGCATGTCCCTCTAAATTCAGCATCCATCAAATACTCGAGGACCTTTAGATCCTCGACTATTTGATGGATATTGAAATAAACCTCCAACTGATACAACCAATGAATCAGTTTTAGAGCATCGATCTCACCTTGATACACCTTGATGTCGACCTTCGCTTCCATCTTAAAGAGAAACTAAGAAGTAATATTGGTACTGGAACTCAGTTGCTCTCTCTCTCAAGAAATGTTGTCCCTTTTTGGGTCATTTTTAACTTTTGACATCTCCCTCAAGTTTGAAATATAAGTTAGAGCCTCCAAAATCCCCTAAATGTTTGAACTTTCTCTCCAGAGCCACCACTAGGATTGACATGTTGTGTGAGGTTTCAACTACTTGTATTTCCAGTTTTCAAAATCATTGCTCATAATCATATGTCTCTCCTTGAACATAATTTCCTGCCATGGATAGGGTTTGAAGACTTTTTTTCACCAACTATTGGATCCTCGATTACCCACAAAACCAAAAGAAAATTTTCTCTTATACCAATATGATCTGTAAACTATTGTGATATTCCACTAAATCAATTCATCACAATGGATCTTGCAACTTAGCTCATTGTGTTAATTTAATTTCATTATTGAATACAATGGAATTGAAAGAGAAACTAGAGCAAATAAGTACACGATTCTCACAATAAAATAAGATATACCCTAGGAAAACCCAGCTACAAATTAGGACTATGCCTTGCCCTTCATATCAAAATGAAAATACAAAGAACATGGTACTATCTATGGAACCAAACCCATTGGATGCAAGTGTTCTAGAACCTTTTGAGTCCAATTTTAGGGTCTTAATGACATTTTTACCCCAAAAAACGTCATTTACACCCTCAAAAAGACCCCTAAAGGTTCTAAACCACAAATCTGCAAAATGAGTCTTACCCATAGAATGGGCCCTATATTCCAATTCTATATATTTGACCTTGAAAGCTCCAAGTAGGCGATATATTATATATTGATCCATTTCCTTGTTGTCTGGGTGTTTTTTAGTAGTAGTTAGGTGTTTTTTAAACATTCTTGGGCATGATGACTCTTTGGAAGGTCAATTTCCTCCATTGTCGAGCAATTTCTATTACTTATGGGTCAATCTATTGATTGGTTCAAGTATGTAATTGTTTTGAGGGTTGTACAGCCCTCTCACTATTCAAACTCAATTGCTTTGGACTGACTTTCTATTATATGGACTTGTAAGGGTGATATGGATTTGCATATCAAGCAATTCACCTTCAAAAGGAACCAATGCTACCATATAAACACCCAATCTTCCTCCCAACATTCTTTGATGTCCATATTGCATTTTGTCGTTGTGCATTGTTTGCCTTCCATTGTTCTGTGGGTTACAAGATTCAAGGAGGATGTATTTTTTTTTGTCCCAAGAAAGAGTTCTTTGCAATAGGAGAAGCGCATACTACCTCAAGATCTCACACACTATGCAAGCTTGCTCAAAAAACAATGGGATAGTTTCCTTCAACTTTTGTTTCCCCATTAATGCATATCACAACAATAAGAAAGTTCTATCTCGCCCTCTAATAATGCATTGAGATCCCTTGAGGCAATGCATTGAGGCTCTCATCCACTATATCTTCAAGAACACTAGTTTTTCCCTTTGTTTTCAACTGGGAAATCAATGGAAAATTCATATCCCTCATTCTTGCAATGTTTCATTGACTTCTACCTCATCTTGAATTCATTTATAATTAGTTCACTTAAAGTAGTTGGTTTGATAGGTTCGAATTTTTTAATTTATTTGAAATTTGGTTAAGTACAAAATTCAGAATTTGCTTAAGTACAAAATTCAAAGAGTAAATACTTTTAAGTAATTTTAGGATTGGTTATGGAGTACCTATGGCCTTCCAACTTTGATTCATAAAATTACATGCAACACCCAACCAAATTTAAGTAAAATTTGATGTTGGGAGCTTGAAAACAAAAATTAAAAAAAATGAATAATTATTATAGTCTCCTTGTATTTTTATTTGTTTTTTAAGTATTGTACACTAATGATTTAATGTCTCAGTTTAAAGTAAAAATATTGATATGTTATTGTTGAATTGATAAGGTTGCATTTGGTGATTTATCATAAAAATAGTGGTATGCAAATGCTAATGGCTCTAAGCAAACTAAAATGATATACACTGCAATAACTCGATTTCAATTCCAAGATTCATCCAATGTATTTTTCATTAAATGGAATTTAGTTTATTAATCAGTCAAGCTTCATAATTGATTTTTTAATTGAGGATTTGGTTGATTAGTCTTAACAGATGATCATAAGAATTCTTAGCTTATGCATAGAACCTCATATACATTTGTTTTTTCCTTTCTTTGAAACTAGTATATAGTATTCATTACAAACTTTTAACCCACTTTCACTTCCAAGATCCATCTATGTTTTAGTTGTTTAGGCTTTACTTGATTAGCACTTTCACTTCTAGGCTTAATCTATGTTTTATTCTTTTAGGATCTAGTTAAATTAGCATTGATTCATCTTGGCCAAATTTTAATTTGGGGTAAAGGCTAAGTGGGATTCACTGTGGAAAAACATTATACTTAAGAGAGATTGAGCAATAGGAATATTGGGATGGGTGACCTTCAATGAAGTTTCAAATACTTGGGTGCAAGCTCATTTGGTTAGAAGAACATCTTATCTTAACTTAAATTGCTTCCTATTTAACTCGCAAAAAACAAATGTCATGCAATCAGGGAGATTTACACCACTACTAAGCATGCTTGCTAAATTTCCCATTGTGGAATTTATCTTGAACTAGAATATAAGAAAAACATGCGTAATTGAACTCCTTATAGCAAGAGAAGAGAAAGCTTCTCTATAACTACATCGTATCCTGAGAGAAGAGAACATGCAATATTGCCTTAAAAATATTGGAGAGTGTATTATGAAAAGGGGGATATGTTTAACCAATATCCCAATATGCTTGAGACTCTTCTTCTAGTAGAGTATAGTTTCTAATGTCATATTTGTTCAACATTAATGGTCTTACCATCATCATTTTCTATGAAGCATTTTCTTCTATATTGAATACGCTTGATATCATTGAGAACACTATAAAAAATCTTATTCTATGTTGAATAAGCTTGATATAATCAAGAACGATATCTACAAGCACCATAGTTTCAATATGATTTACATAAATTGCATTTAAGACATTCTTGTAATCAATTTCATTTCTATTGGGATATTCTCAAAAGAAATATTGTTTTTTATTCAAGATGGTCCATATAGCCTCAATTAGATATAAAATGTATTTTGTAAAGTATGTTAAATGTTCCTTCACATTCAAAGTGATTGCGCTGAGAGGGGATATTCAGCCCAGTATGGGGGAGATCTTGTAACATTATGTAACGTTATTCATGTAGCATTCCTCTTGTAAATGTTGGCCATAAAAAATTAAAATTTAATTATTCTCCAAAATAAATGTCGGTTACAAAAACAACCTAATATGGGGAAGATGTTGTAATGTTCCTACTTAACGAAACAATAAAAAATAAAAATAAAAAATTATCGGCAAAAAAAATGTTGAAACAACACAATATGGGGGATATGTTGTAATGTTCCTTCTTAACAAAAAAAAAATTGAATTACCGGCAAAAAAATATTGGTCGTTCACATGGTTTTAAAACCATGTGCAAGGCCTCCTAAACAACCCATGGTTTTATTGTACATGGTTTAGGAGGGCCTTGCAAATGGTTTTAAAACCATGTGCAAGGCCTCCTAAACAACCCATGGTTTTATTGTACATGGTTTAGGAGGTCGTTGCAAATGGTTTTAAGACCATGTGAAAGGCCTCCTAAACAACCCATGGTTTTAGGGGGGCCTTGCACATGGATTTAAAACCATGTATGGGGGAGATGTTGTAATGTTATTTCCTAACAATGAATAAAAAATAATAAAAAATATTATTTATTGGCCATAAATAGTATTAAATATTAATAATAAAAATATTTTATGTCAACCTTAAGTAAAAAGATGTGTCTTTTGGTCTGAATCACAGCAAAGCTGATAATTTATTTGAGTGCAATACTTAAGAAAAGGTTTGTACCCCCAAAGATTTGATCCCTCTCGGTGCTTGATAGAGCCTAGGATTTGGATCTATGCTGGTGATATTTACAATTATGAAATAATATGCTTGGAGTTTGACTTCTAATTTTTGGTGGATACCTAATCCTATGGGATTGTGGTATATTGTATATATTGTAAATATCTAAAGAGCCATAAGAAATATGAAGATTCATAATGTAGCTTTAGAAAATAAAACCAAAGATCACAATTTTTCCTATTTATATCTAATTCTTGTTTATGCAAATCATCCAACGATTTGAGTTATTCCTCTAGGCCTAACAATGGTATTAGAGCCACATTTCTTAGCATAACTCTATCCAATCTAGCCTAGCATATTCCATGCATGTATTCTAACTCCTATACTTGTGTATTGTCTTTTTTCATTAATTATTATGAGATTATCCTCTCAAACTTGAATTCCTTCACTTAGTGCAACCTCCCACGACTTTGTTCTAACCTGTGCAAGTTCATATTTCTCTGGATACCTATTCCTGCAAGCTATTATCCTGATCGCCCTCAGATCATGGTTTATTTTTTGTATTTTGAATAATCTGCATAATAGGATAAGCCATGGCTTGTCACTGGAACTCTTTCCTCTTGATATTTATCAAGGTCTGCCAAATTTGAAGCCAATTTGTTAAATCTATGGATTTCTATTGATGCAAAGTTGTTTCGAATTTCCTCTGTACTATTGATGTGGCACATCATTTTTTACCTATGACCTATGTTGAGCATATCCTTTATTCAAATGTGTGAATACATGTGGGTACACATGTTCTTACATTCTCTCGCTCATCATCATTATCATGTGTCTTCTCTTTGGTTTATCCTCTACATGATATGTTGGCTTCAAACCTGTAACAGGTCTTCTACAATCTTCAAATTATGAAAGACCTCATTCAACATGCTTTGTCCACACTATGGTTAGCTGACATCTTTTCCTTCCAAGTTTTGTCTTTTCAATAGATGAGATTGCATCCTCTACATCACGCTCATATTCCATATACACAAAAGCGTAACTTGGTTTCATATTAGCTCTCTTTATTGTTCCATATGTTCCAAACAAGTGATCAATATCTAACTGGATAACCTCATACTCTATGTTTCCACAGTACAATGGCTTCATCGCCAATCCAAAACTCTTCTTCACTAACCACCAGTATATTTAAAGGGGGTTTCAATAAGAGATTTCTCAATGGAACGAATCAAATAGTATGATGGTTTTCCACATAGACTAGTTAAGGGTGAAGTTATAAGATACACTTGGCTTATGAGTGTGTTCACATTGCAAGCTCTCCTATGGACCAAATTTTCTACACACTTGTTGTTGTAGTTTCCCTTATTTAGCTTAGGAGGATTGACATTAGAGTGCTAGAATATGGGTGGACAACACAAAAGGTTTTTCATTTCCTTAACATTGTTGAGAATGGAGTTTGATATATTGTCTTTGTATTTCATCGTAGTGTGCAATACATAAAGCCTAAGATTGTGTGGCATGGTTTTCTTGATATTCATGGTTTGTTATTTTTTACTATGCATAACTTGTTGGTTCTATTTTCAAAAGAAACATACTATAAGACACATGAAATTACTAATTGGTTATAAACATTCCTTTATAACAATCAATGGAATTATCTATCTAATTCAAATATGCATATAGATTAACTTTTTAGTGAATAAAATTGCATAATGCGAGAAAGATTTCAGGAAGAAGACAGTGCAACCCACTAGAGAAACTATATACCTTGTAGAGAAACAGAATCAATCACATGGTTCTTGTAGAGTAATGGAAATGGAAGAAATCATTCCAGAGGTAGGGGTGGTAAACATAACCACAATGAGAAATCTGATTTTCATTGTGTTCGTTGTAATGAGAAAGGACACGAGGCAAAGACATGTAGAATTCCTTAGAACAAGATATTAGAGAAGAAAGACTAGATGGAAGAAAGAGGTAAAACTATTGAATATGCTCATTACATTTTTTCTTATTGCAATATTGGTGTAAATGAAGCTCTGTTTAATGCTTCATTTTCTTCTTGTAGAACTAATTGGTTTCTTGACATTGGTGCAACCTCTCACATGACATTTAGAAAAGACTTATTTGAAGAATCGGATGAAAATGCGGATAGTGTAGTATATCTTGCAGATAAATATAGCCTCAAAACCAAGGGAATGGGAAACACTGGGCTCAAATTTTCTAGATTACCTTACTTTTTGTTGCATAATGTTCTCTACCTTCTAGAGTTGCAAAGAAACTTTCTATCTCTTGTGGAGATTCAATAGCAAGGTCATGACAATCCACATATTCAATGGGAGTGTTGAGATAAGGAGATCCCCTTACAACCAAGTCATCATGACTAGATCGAAAGATGATATATCATTGAAGATGAATGGGACATCTACAAGAACACATAATTTTACACACCTCTCTCACCATGACAAAGGTACATTGTCTTCCAGTCTTCTATAGCATGCTAGATATGGGCATATTGAGCATATCAATTATGATGGTCTTCATTTGTTGAAGAATAATGGTGTCTCTGGTTTTCCCACCATTCCAAATAAGTTGAAACAATGTGATGTTTGTATTCTCGGTAAACATAGTAAGCAACATGTCCATGATTCAAATTCCATAACATCTAGGAAATTAGAGGTGATACACTCTAACTTGTGTGGCCTCATGCATGTTGATTCTACAAATGGTAACAAATATATTATGACTTTCATTGATGAGTACACTAGGAGGTGTTGAGTTTATTTGTTGAAATATAAATCGCAAGCCTTTGAAATATTTAATAACTTTTATGCATGGATTGAAAATGAAGCATAGTCTCATATTGGTTACCTTCATACTGATAATGGAGGAGACTATACATCTAATGGATTTGAAGCCTATATTAGACAACATAGGATTAGAAATCAAACCATTGTCCCATACAAACCTCAACATAATGGTGTAATAAAAAGAATGAACATGACATACTTAAATATGGTACGCTCCATCATTTATTTTTCAAGAATGAGAACTTAATGTTTTTGGGTGATGTAGTTGTATGTGTTGTTTATTTGAGAAACATAAGTCTAACTCATGTTCTTGGAGACAAGACTCCTAATGAAATGTGGTATGGTTGCATTCCTTTAGTGAGGCATCTTAGGGTCTACCTATTATGCTTTAATTCCAAGGGAACAAAGAAACAAGCTTGA
Source organism: Pseudotsuga menziesii (assembly GCA_001517045.1). Classification (NCBI taxonomy): domain Eukaryota; kingdom Viridiplantae; phylum Streptophyta; class Pinopsida; order Pinales; family Pinaceae; genus Pseudotsuga; species Pseudotsuga menziesii. The sequence goes on from LPNX010596785.1 coordinate 111,149, forward strand.
TGCAAGTAGTCAAAAGTGCATATTTTTTGGGGTACTCAAACACCACCAAGGCATATCGTACTTACGATTAGGTAAATAAAAAAAATTATACTTTCCAATTCTAGTGGTGGTAAGGTATATAAGACTCCCCGCAAATTGGATGTACTTGGTTGTGTCCTCAAATTCATTCCCTTCTTTTGATGTGAGCTTCAAGTTTTATTCCATTGGATTAGAAAGAGGGTTACACTCTGTCATGCCAAATCTATTCAACAAATCTCCATTATACTTCTTATGGGATATGAATATGTACATTGGATTATGTGTCACTTCAATTCCCAAGTAGTAGTGAAGATGTCTAAAATATGCCATCTCAAATCCTTTCTTCAATTTTTTCTTCATGGATGCAATGTAGTTTTCATTTTTTTCAGCCATCAATAGATCATCTACATACACTACGATATATACAATAGATCTTCCAATTTTTATAACAAACAATGTTGCACCATTAAGATTAAAAAGTTTGAAATTCAATTTCAAAAGATGTTCGGTTAGATTTATGTACCATGCGTGAGGTAGTTGTTTCAGACCATACAAAGACTTAATGAGTTTGCATACCTTCTATTATTGTTCCTTCGTAACAAAACCTTATGGTTGAGACATAAAGACATTCTCTTTCAAGTCTTCATTCAAGAAAGTAGTCTTCACAACCATTTGATGTACTTTCCACCCATTATATGCAACCAAAGATAATAATGTACATATGCTAACCTATTTTGTTGTGGGGGAGAAAGTCTCCTCATATTCAATGCTTTATTTATGTGCAACACCTTTTGCCACAAGGTTCACTTTATGTTTGTCAAGTGAGCCATATGATTTGTACTTGTTCTTGTAGAACCACTTGCATCCAATGGGTTTGGTTCCAAATGGAGGTCGACCAACTTCCATGACCCATTCTTGATGAGAGCATCATATTCATTCTGCATGGTTTCTTTCCACTCATCATGAGTAGCATTTTTCTTCAAAGAAGTTCGTTCAATGTCAGCAGATAAATTCAATTCACAAGCATATGAAACATCCATATCATTTGTATCTCCTCCATCTCCTTGTCTTGTTGAACTTTTGGTTCTTGTCTTTCCAACTTCATCAAGATGAACACTTTCAAGTGTCTTCATGACCCACTTTGGAACTTTACGTGAGGGTGTGGTTTGCTCAACTATAGGTGCTTCATTCTCTTTCAGATTTAGCTTCCAATCTTTTCAACCACATCATCCAATTGAACATCATGTTATGGTGAAGTGGCAGGAACTTCTTCATGAGGGAGAGATGGTGCTGCAATAGGAGATTCCAAAGATTGATCCAAGATAGGGATCCTCCTTCAAGATGTAGAATCTCATTGTCAAATTCATGAAATGTCTTTACATAGATAAATTTATCTCGTTGATTAATCTACCTTGCAATATATTGTCATTTTTATTAATTTCTAAAAAAAATGACATCTACAAAACAGAACTATATTACTATCTTATAACCATTGTTAAATTTCATAAATATTTTATAATAATCATAAAATTAATTATATTCTATATTCACATTTAAACGTTCACACTTAAAAAAAATACCAAAACACTACATTTTTCTATGTAATCAATATCTTTACTAACACCCCCTCTATTTGAGTTCACCAAGTCGGATAAATAAGACCTATTAAGTTCAAGCATTTACATTTTGTGAAATGAGGTAACCTTAAGGAATACATACTTTGGTAACTTATATGCTTACATATCTTTGTTAGTAACACCATTATACAAATTTTAAATGATATTAAAACTTTACTTGCATTCAACATTTACACATCTTGATCATTAACACATTTACATACAACTCTTTTTTTAATCGTTGTATCATATATAAAATTTAAAATCATAAAATAGCTTTAATAATATCTGAAATTTCTATAAATTTTAAAAAATGCGAAAAACATTTCATTTCATCCATAGTAAGAAATTACTCGAACATTCAGTTTGATCATTTGTTTGCCTGCCTGAAACTCTTCAGGATGACATGAAATGATGTAACGAAGATTGGGGCACACAAGTGGACCCCACAATACCACATCTTACAAAACCAAGAAAGTAGAGGATAATGTACAAATTGATAAAGTATTAAATAATAGGAACATCTAGAAAAGTCCAGAGCTCACTGGAGCTCTATTCTTCAACCGTTCTCTCTCTAAAGAAATAAATAATAGGAGGATCCAGAAAGCTCTAGAGCTTACTGGAGCTCTATTCTTCAACCGTTCTCTCTCTAAAGAAATAAAAAATAGGAGGATCCAGAAAGCTCTAGAGATTACTGGAACTCTCTTCTCCAATCGTTCTCTCTTTATATGTCGTTCTCTCTTTATATGATGCATTTGCCTGCAAACTCTTAAATCAAGGAAGTGAGGTGTGATAAATTTGATTTTGCGGCGATACCCAGTTTTCATGTGTTAACCTTAGCGACAATTCTCTAGTCATAGTTCGCTTGCACTATTTGCTTTTGTCTTGTCAAATTCTAAGGTAAGCCAATTGTATACGGTATGAATGAAAAGTTTCTGTTATTTTCATGGATATCAATGAGAAATTCACAGAATTTGCAACTGCGAATTATGAGAGAAGCTAGGTATAGGTAAATTTCTGTTATTTTCATGGGTATCAATGAGAGATTCACAGAATTTGCAACTGCAAATTATGTGAGAAGCTAGATTTAGGTAATTTTCTGTTATTTTCATGGATATCAATGAGAGATTCACAGAATTTGCAACTGCAAATTATGTGAGAAGCTAGGTTCAGGTAAATGTTTCTGACTTTGTATTAATTTGTTATGTTCCAATTCTACATTTATACAGGTTAGGCCTCGGTTCTGTAAAGAATGGCTTGCACTCTCTCTAATTTGTACATTCCTGCAACTGCTTTTACCTGTTCGAGTTCAATATCCGCCAGAAAAGGAGCTTTCTTTCCTTCTGCTAAACGGCTGCAGTCTAACCTGGGGTTGAGCTCTCTTTCCAATCAATGGCGTGGAGTGAGAGCAGAAAGCAGCAAGGAGGGCGCCATAGATGTGAACAATAGTAGAACTAAGAAGGTTGCTGACCAGAGGCCGAGGTCTGTTGAAAGAGCGAGGGAAATCTCGCCGTTAGGTAAGCTCGTCGCACACAAATCCTTCACGCTAATTCCAGCTAATAAGCCTTTAGATCTAACCGGTCATACAGTTTAATTCGTGGTCTGTGACTGACATAGAGCATTTCTGTGGGGTTTATAATACAAATGACAGGTCTCGTAGACCCTTTTTCGCCGATGAGGACAATGAGACAGATGCTTGATACGATGGACCGGCTTTTCGACGACTCTTTAATGTTCCCGACTTCTTCGAGTGGGGTTTCCAGAGATAACTCGTTGCCGGTTCGATCCCCGTGGGACATCATGGAAAACGAGAAAGAATTTAAAATGAGATTCGACATGCCGGGACTGTCAAAGGAGGATGTGAAGGTATCTGTGGAGGATGGCGTTCTGGTGATCAAAGGAGGTCACGAGAAAGAAGAGAGGGAAAGCGATTCTTGGTCGGCAAGAAGCTACAGCAGCTATAATACTCGCCTGGCGTTGCCTGATAACTGTTTGATGGACAAAATAAAAGCAGAATTGAAAAATGGAGTCCTTAATATCACCATCCCGAAGGGGAAAGTGGAGCCCAAGGTTATGGATGTTCGTGTTGAGTAAAAGAAATTCAAGTAGACATAACGCCCCTTGTCAAAACAAAAGGGGATGCATTTTTTGTTTGTAATTTGGCATCTGTTCTGCTCATTACTCAGAATAAGTATGGGGTAGATATGTGGTGCCAGCCATTTTTCTTTTGAGTATGAGTCTTGGTTTTGTTACAGAGGAGAATAAATGTTTAGGTTTTTTTTCCTAAACTCTGTTTAAATACTTTGGATGACCCTGTTTTTTTCTTTTTTAACTGAAACGGGTATTTTATTTTATTTATCTGGCTGTGGGTATTTTTGCAAGGATGCAAAAATCAAAATGCATACATGCCAATGGATAATCCGCTTTCAAACTTGAATGGGTGGTTGTTCTTTAAAAATTGGAGGTATTGTTTGGGAGGATATTAAATGCTTAGTTTCTCGTTCGCCTTTAAAGTTAAGGAGGGTACAGAACAACACGGTTTGAATTTGTCGAAGCTAATGAAATGGATTTCTGTCAATTGGTGTCCCATTATCAAATATTCGCCTTCGGTATGTATTTTGCCAAATGTTTTGGTGTGCTTTTTATTCTTAGAAGAAGATCATGTAGTGAAGATACTTGATAGAGTTTGGGTTAGTGGCGAGGGTTCGTTGGTTTTGAATATATGGCAACAGGGATTCGATCCTTTGCGTAAGAGGATTAGGGATTATCAGTTGCCATCTATAGATGTTGCTTCCGGGATTCCATATTCAACTATGGACAGAAGACATTTTTGAGGGGTTGGTAAATTCATATCGTTGGAGAGTTTGCTTCATTCGGTTGACAAGCAGATAGCTTTACTCATGGTGGAATTCAATGTTTCTGTAGGGTTTCCAGCGGGAGTTGAGATGGTTTTGGGTGAGAAGGTTTGATTGTCGAAGCTTGGCTACTTCAATATTTTGTTTCGGTGTCATTTTTTCCGTAATACAAGCCATCTCTGTCATAAGTGCCGAGAGCTTTTGGTATGGTATGTTGGAGGAGGATTCGGAGATGGATATTGTTTTGTCTAAGGGGAATTGACGAGCTTTTCTTTCACCTTTAAATAAAATGTAAATCAAATTTGTGCATAAATTATCAATTATCAACCCAGTTTATAAAGGCTTATGAGCTACTTGGAAAAGTATATGTCAAACACTATAATTTGAAATGGTTTAACACAGAGGAGGTTGATGAATTACAAGACTAAATTTGAGATGCAATTGTTGGTGAATAGGCTCCTAAGAAGACCATAACTTACGGTGACGAGGCTCCTAAGAAGACCACAACTTATAGAAAGAATTATGTAATCAAACCAAAATCTATGATTGTCTAAAACTTAACAACCCTCTACTATGTTGTAACGATCTCCTATTCTACGGAAAGAAATTCATGCCTGAATCTGATTAAACACATTAAAAATTTCACACGAAAACAATTTAATAACAACAGTTACACTACAGGAATTGGAAATGCCTAATTTAATTCAAGAGCCTGCTTCTATCATTATAAGCTACCAACAAAGTTTCAACAACAATTCTAATGCAATCCATCACCACAGAAGGAATCCTGATTCAAGGTTCATAATCCACACATTCCCCTCTATAAGCTAGCAACAGAGTTTTAACAACAATTCTAATGCAATTCTTCACCACAGAAGGAATCCTGATTCAAGGTTCATAATCCACACATTCCCCTCTGGTCACTAGTAATAATAATGAAAATTATATTATCTAATCATGTCAAGCATTCACATTAAACTATGATCAGCACACCAAATCCGAATCTGAATAATTAAATCCTGCATAAGACATTAATTTTATCAATATCAACTACATGCATAAAGAAAATAAATTCTAACTACAACAACACATGTCACAAAAGGGGGCCTTGCCTTCGACGATAGGAGTTGAACAAGCCACTCACTCACACAAAATTGATTAACACATACCAAATCAGGATAATATAGGATTTTATATAAAAAGCTCTAATCATAGCAGTGTTCAATAGATCTATGCAAAAGGATGGCTAACCTATCCTGACAGAGATTTCAAGTTCTTATACATCAGCGCTCATGAGAGAACTATGAAAGATTGTGCAGTTGCAACAAATTTCCAAATAAGGCTCATCTGCTGATTTTCAAAGGATTTCACGAGCCATCCCAGGAGTTAATCTCGTGGAGAGTGGAGATAACTCCAGGAATATGTCAAAGTAGTCAACACCCTCTTTGGATAACCCAACGAATCATGAATCATTAAAGACCCAAAGTGCTAAATGGGACACAAAATCTTCGATCTTCGAATTGATCGCATCATCGTGTATGCGCTGGATAGGTGACCAAAATAATGTAAAATAACAAGCAGAAGCATAATATATAAGCTTGATACTTATTTGTTATAACTTGATACTGAGATACGAGTTGTCCAGCTTCCATAATTTCTTCATTATACAACCTTAAAGTAAAATGATATTGAACCTGAAAACACCACTTCTTTAGTAGGGAATCATGGCATCATAACTCTATCCAAATCATTAGCAATTGACAAATAATAAGGAAAACGAAGTCAATCTTTACCAAAGCCAAAACTTCGTCAAATGTAATGAAGAGAGCAAATAGTGATATAAGATTAAATCAGAGAGTTCATAAAGAAGGCAAAATATTAGAAAAAAAAGGGTCATATACGCAACCCATCATCTCCCCCCAACCAAAAGGTTTGCATGTCCTCATGCAAACTAAGACTGTGATCCACTAACAAGGGTACTTGGAGAGTTGTTTAGACACTCATCACTCCACTTATAGGAGGAATAGCCTTTTCGTTGCACTATAAAAGCCCCTATGTTCATTAACAACTTTGAAAAATTCATTGTCCTCTCCATCCACCAAAGGACACTAAAGTATAAGAAAATGAAATCGAAGCCTGATCCAATTGGCTTTATGCATACTTAGGTAGTCAAAATAGACTTGTACTCTATCTAGAGATCACTTGAACATTCTAACAAAGAAGGGATCTTTTCTTTTCAGGTCTGGACTAAGAGCATTAATCATTCTTTGTAGACAGAGCAAAGCCTCAAACCTGTGAACGAGAATCCAATTCCTACATTCATGAACAACTTTAAGTTGGGCGGTCTCCAGGAGAGTAACGAATGCTTGATCTTGCATAACCTGGTTCCTTGTTGTGAGTAATTTTTCAACTGAGGGGGAACCTCTCACCCAAAGAGCATCTTCCCATTCAATGTTTTCCCCAGCGGTGGTAGCATTGTTCCATCTCATATGGTTTATCATGAAGGACATGAATTCCCTCGGTTGTACTTCCCCTACATGAGGATTTGGGTCCCAGTCCTCATAGTCTGTCGTAACCATATTATGCATATGTAATTCACATAAAAAATCTTGTTCTCCGTCGTTACTCCTCGAAAAAGAAGTAATGAACTAATCTTTTGTCTCAGTATGATCATTATATCCCATGGTTACCATTGACAGTCTAAAAGATATAAGTTGTTCCTTCAAAAACACAGAGTAAAGATTCGAAGGGGTCTTAGATTCCTCATGGAATGAGCCAAATAATTCATGTATTCTTTTCAATTTCTCCACTTCTTGGCTAAGCCTCCTTATGGCCAAGGCATAATCGTGTTTCTATAGATTCTTTGTAATTGTTTCCTGCTTAATCCCTTTCATCCTTTCACCAACCAACTTTAGTTGTTCTTCCAGTTTCCCCGTTGTTGCTTGCAACTGCGCTACCATTCCCTGCAAGTTATTTTTTCAAGCTTCATCCGAAGGGGTATCTTCGTGTGTCTCTTAATCCTCTACTTCAAAACCCTCCTCGGGTTCCATACTTTTTATTCAGCATGCTATCCTCTGTCCCTTCATCGTTGTGTATCTCCCTGAAATATTCCCTTTGTTCGCCTTCCAATTCCATGACTTCCAATAAGGTATCCATCTTATGTCCTCTTATCCTTTGCAATTGCTCTTGCAGGGCCACCATTTCTTCTGTTTGCTTCTGATAAGAACTTTTCAAATCCCAGTAATCTTTCATCAGCTTAACATATGCTCTTCGATATTTGCACAGCAGAAAATGTCGAAATTTTCTCGTCCCGTTGCCTTGCGTCCCCTTGAATCTAGTCATTCACCGTTTCCTTCTTTTTGTTGTTCTTCTACATTCTGCAACCCGACTTGATTTTCTCAATTTCCATTGGTGCTCTCTTGCATGGTAAATGCTTCCCGTCCTTCATCAAATTCATTGCTTTGGCTAAGCAATTTTTTTTTGTCTTGTCGCTCCTTTCGATTCCTTGATCTTGTCCGAGTATTGGGTCCTTCTATCGAACTAGTTGGGGTTTCAACTTGCAAGCTTCTCATGTTTCACGTATAGGCTAATTTCTACCTTGGGGTTTCTGGAGTATCTTTCAATGTTTTTTTTTCTTCGTCCATGTCTACCTAGTGCTCGAGGATATGCCCATGAATGATTTCCACGTTTGGTTCTGCTTCTGTAGGGCATCTTTCACCAATAATCTGATAAAACCATGATATACCAGACTTAATTCTGTATTCTTACTGGCCTTAACCATTCTGCTCATTAATTCTAAGGATTACCACAGAAAATACAGCATAATGATATATTTCGGGTGCCTTAGATGGTTCAGAATTTTAAAGCGATAAGCAAATACTAAACTAAACCGAACTTCACATATAAGATATTTGCACACGCAGAGCGCCACCTCACCCCATGGAATTGGCAATGAATTTCGTCTTGTCCCCTTTTATGTTTCTTGCACTAGTTCGTCGGGTTTCAAAAACGCGTATATAAGCGGCTTTATTGGCACACATCTCTCAAACCATCTTTCGCCCATCTATGGTAATCCAGAGACTCTTGCAATTGTCAGATCATCTGCTTGAATTTTCAACCCTTGTACCTATGCAACTGCATTGTCATATGTGAGCATGAACTCCATTGCAATCATGACATCTCCCTTCTTCATTTTATCAAAATAATCTAGCCACCCTGCATGTTGAAACATTGTTTTCACTTCTCTGTATCCATAGACCATGTCTGTATTCTCAGGTTCACTACGAATTGCTCCCCTCATTGTGCTTCGTTCTTTGTTTCCCTTTAGATTATTACAATGCTTCAGATTTTCTTGTCGACTCTTCGAAGAAACAGATGGGTTTGGATTATCAGAAGATGGGTTCATGATGTCGCAAGGTGGCGTCGTGGTGTTATTAGTACTGGCCTGGCTAAAAGTTCGTGGGTAGTTGAGTCGAATAATTATTCGCTCACACAATGAATTCACCAAAAGACTTGGAATATTAGATAAGCCATAAGGCAAGTATATATTAATGATAAGATAAGAGATGATATGTTACAAATGGTAGCCCTGCCTTAAATATGGCTTGGGCATTTAATGTTGAAGAGACACCTCATTTCATAACCTATCTTAGTTAACCTAATTATTAATTATTTAATTATTATCTTATTTTATGTTCGTTACATTGCCACTCTCTTAGAAAGGATTTGTCCTCAAATCCTTATAATGTTGTCGTGTCGATCTTTGTGATGTCATGGCTGATGAAACATGTCGATATGAACTGCTAAGTATAGAGCATAACTTTCGATATGTGGATGGGTTAATCCATCCTAAATTGATTTGTTTTTAACTATTGGGATTCCCTACTGATATGTCGTCAGGAGCTTTGATCATATTAGTATCATTCGACATTTCCCACTTTTTAGAATTTCGGTTTTTATGGTTGGGGTGTCAATAGGGAATTTTCATAATGTCATTTTCTTTTACAAGTGTCGTCTTTTGAGCATTGATGTGAGTTGGAAGTTGAATTTTCGTTCCTTGAGGTTTTAAGGTTTCTTTTTGTATCTTTTCCAACTGCACGTAATCATTTTGAAACTTCTTAATCACTTCTACTTACACTTTTCTGTCATCTTCAGACTTCTTAAGTTGTTCCTTAAGATCTTTGTTCCAACTATTTTTCAACTTCTTAATTTTCGTGACTAGTGTTTTGTTATGATTCCTTAATTTAAAAATTTCTTCGGAATTGTTGGATAGTGTTTTATTACTTTTTGTGATCTCCGACTTATGAGTCTTTTTAGAGTCGTCATTTTGTTGTTGAAGAACTTTTATCTGTTGTCGATACTGGTCGATCACTGATTCTTGATTTTCTAATTTATGTCGTATCTGCGTTAGTTCTTCATCCTTGTCGCTAACGATTTTGTTCAACCATGTTATTTCTGCTTCGTAATTGTTTATTTCTTTCTTTAGATCTTGATTTTAGATCTTGATTTTTCAATCTCTGATTAAAATCATTTTCGTCTTTTAATCCTTCAAATTGCGCACATAATTTTTCTATATGATTTTTCTTGTCATAAATATTTTTTTCTTTGTACTTTTCTTCCATCTTATGTACTTCAATTATTGCTTCCAATGTTGAATTCCTGTCGCGTGATCTTCGTTGTCTCTTCGATAATGCTTTAACTTGGTTTCTAATTTCTCTATTTGTAGTTGCAAACCGGTTTCCATGGTCTCTGATTTCTTCGACACTAGATGGTCGTCTCGACTATAGATGGTCTTCGATTTTCTTGATTTTGTTCTCTTTGTATTAGGTTAAATAACCATTTTTTTTCCACAAATAATAATTATTATTTTAATAAAATAATAATAATAATAATAATATATTTGAGTTATTTTACTCTCTTCTTTTCAATTATAGAAGATCTTCCTTTTCTTTTTCATTTTTTTATACAATTTTTTTTAATAATAAATATTAATTATTTAATTAATATTGTTTTTTTTTAATATAATTATATAATATTTGTATATAGTTTTTTAGGGTTTTAAATTTTTAAAAATAGATATTATAATAATAATAATATTTTATAATATTTAATTTAAATATTTTTTTTGTTTGTTTGTTTGTAGGGCTACGTGGAAGAGTGATCGTGAAGGGAAGGAAGCTTGAAAGGCGAGCCGAGAAGGGAAGGCTGGTGTGAGCAGGAGGAACAGCGCATGGAGACGAATGGCGGTTGAGCAGATGGGACGAGAGCAGTCGTGGGGGAGGCATCGAAGTTGGTTGTAAGGCGCGCGCGAGGGATGAGCGCGGTGGAGTAGCGGATCGGTGGAGTGGCATGTGAGCGATGGTGTGCAGCAGGGCAGAGCGCAGCGGACTGATATGGTGAGCAGTGGCTGATGGGGAAGAGTGTAGAGTAGAGTGGGAGGTAGTGATATGGGGAAGAAGGCGGGGATTGGGTGCGAAAGGGAATGGAAACGCGTGGACGTGAAGGCAGAAAGTGGCGGCTATGGAGGTGGCGCGAGGGTGTGATGGAGAGAGAAGCAAATGTGGAGCAGCGCGTGAGGATGAAGGTAGGGTGAAGTGGGGATGTGCAGGAGGGATGTGTGGAGGGGAGAATAGATATGGCAGAGTGAGGAGAGTGGAGCGGAGCAGTGATGGGGAGTGGAGCAGCGAAGATGAGGAGGGGAGATTTGAGAACAGTGGCAGCTGTGGTAGATTGGTGGAGTGGTGGCGCAGACGTGGAGTGGGTAGCCGGGTGGAGTAGGAAGCGTAGATGGAAGGAGTAGCAAAGGATTGTGGAGTGTTGGTAGAGTAGTTGGAGTGTGGAGAGGAGAGAGAAACAACGCGGAGGAAATGGGGAAAAGCAGGAGAAGCCTGCGAGAGGAATGAGAAGCACGTGGCGTAGATGGAGGGAAAATGCAGTGTAAGAAGGGAGATGAGATGGCTTGCTGATTGGAAATGGAGCTGACGAGCAGCCAAGTGACTTGTGAATATTCTTTATTTCAATTGAAATGGCCAAAATCCAATATTGGTCAATGACCAAGTGCATAAAGAAACTCTGAAGTGGGTGGCCAAGGGTTGGATCATAGAGGGTCGAGAGGCTCTGATACCAAATGAGTCGAATAATTATTCGCTTACACAATGAATTCACCAAAAGACTTGGAATATTAGATAAGCCATAAGGCAAGTATATATTAGTGATAAGATAAGAGATGATATGTTACAAATGGTGGCCCTGCCTTAAATATGGCTTGGGCATTTAATGTTGAGGAGACGTCTCATTTCATAACCTAACTTAGTTAACCTAATTATTTATTATTTAATTATTATCTTATTTTATGTTCGTTATAGTAGTGGAGTTAATACTAACCGAGATTAGTAAGTTTCCTTTGGTATAACAATGGCTACTATATTTTTGAGGCACCTCTATAGTCTCTCCCCTCCAACCAACTCGACATACGACCCTATGTGGTACTAACATATTAATAAATCATGATCTGTCTTCCTGTACTTATCGAAAGCGGATGAAGGATGGTTACATACATGCCTTACCTGAGAAGAGATGAACGGAGTTCGACAGCTGGTTGATTGCAGTGGTGCGAAGAAGGACAGAAGGTTATCCACTCTTTGAGCTGATGGATGTGATAAGCTGCCATCATTTTCCTTTATTGCTGATGAGTTGAAATGATGTCCAGGGATAGAGTACTATTGGGTAAAAAATGATGTGACCTTAGTTGGCTGTTGAAACTGAATCTGCGATGTTGCAGATAAATGCTGCATGATTCCTCTCATCCACATGTTGGCGACGTCAATTATGTTGGGCCCATATAGGTAAGAAAGGTGCTGCCATGTAGACGGGGGTAGTATGTGACACGAAAAGAAACGAAAAATGTGATCATTTAAAGTGTTGGACTATGTCAGAAAAGGAGCCCATAACATTGTGTGAAATGATTATGTGGTGTTGCAGAAAGGCATGGGAGTGGAACGAAAAGAGATTCCGTAACATTACGGAAAATATATGTGGAGTGGAACGGAAAGAGATTTCGTAACATTACGGAAAATGTATGTGGAGTGGATAAGAGGTTTTGTAATGGAACGGAACATGTTCTGTAATGGGGCGGAAGGGTATTCTACAATAAAACAAAAAAGGTTATGCAATAGAATGGAAGATGTCGGAAGTGGATATGTAATGAAATGAAAATGGTTTTTGTAGTGTTGTGGATAAAATAGTAGATGAAATATGTATAAAATAGTATGAAAAGTATTTATATCTAAGAGAGCAGGGCCATCAATAAGCAAGTGATACCAGGGAGGGGATGGAATGAATGGGATATGAAAAATGAATGGGATAAGAAGAAGGAGTTGTGGTAGAATGTCCTTGCAAAGAATCCAAAGATACACTTATTAGTATCAAAATAATTTTTTATTTTTTATTTTTATTTTTAGGGCTGCGTCCCAGGAGGATTTTCACGGTCCATTTTTCATTTTTCTCTCTTTCTAGGGCTGCGTCCCAAGAGCATTTTCACAGTCCATTTTTTCTTTTCTTTGTTTTTTCTCCTTTTTCTCTTATTCTTCAGAGGTCAAGATAATGATCTCGAAGTATTTGGTACACCAGCATGTAGAAATATTGCGGATGAACGCCTCTTTGGACAATGGTTTCTTATATGGTCTTAGTCTATGACCATTGGCCATAAGAAGCGTGCCTTTACCATCAATGGTTTTTAGTCATACTATACCATTATCATAAACTATTTCAATGTCATATGGTCCTAGCCAATGAGTGTGAAGTTTCCCTTTGAATTTTTTGAATTTGGAGTCGTAAAGAAGAGCCCAGTCACCTTCCTGAAAATACTTAGTTTTTATGAATTGATCGTGCCACTTGGTCTGTTGTTGTTGCACAATGGTTGTACATTATATGGAAACCAATCGTAATTCATCAAGCTCATTAAGCTGCTACAAGTGACTATGTTGGACCTGAGATAAATCCATGCCTAATTGAAATCCAGTTCTTAATGTTTTAATCCCAACTTCTATTGGTAGGGTGACTTGTTTGCCATAGACTAGCTGATATGGGGTCAGACCTATGGTACTTCTCCATGTTTTTCTATAGGCCCATAAAACTTCAGGTAGCCTATCAACCCAGTCCCTTTGATGAAGCTGAACAGTCTTTGTGAGCACAAATTTTGGGATTTTGTTTGTACCTTCCACTTACCCATTAGCATGAGGGTGATATGGTGAAGTTACTTTGTGCTTGATATGGTACTGTGTTGTAAGAGATTTGATGAGTTTAGATGTGAATTGTGATCCTCCATCAGTAACAATCTCCCTTGGAACTCCAATCCTTGTGAAAATCTATTCATATAGGAAATCTGAAACTGCCTGCTCTGTTGCCCATGGGAGTGCCTTCGCCTCAACACATTTAGTCACATAATCTGTACATACAATGATGTATGATTTCTGCTTGGATTTAGGTTTGATACGGCCAACAAAATCTAATACCCATGGTTCCACCACAAGCTGAGTCTGAAGTGGCATTTCGTTTGTTTGTAATGGTTATCCCATTCTTTGGCAACTATCACAGTGCTGGACATACTCTCGGGCATATTTAAACATGGTAGGACAATAATAACCCAATTGTAGAATTTTTTGGCATGTTCGTTTGTCGACAAAGTGTCCCCCACATGGGCCATCATGACAGGTTCTCAAAATTGGATAAATTTCACCCTCATGAACACACCTACGAATCACCAATTATGGTCCCGTATGAAACAAATAGCCATCGATCCATGAAAATCTGCTACTCTGCTGCACAATCCTCTTCTTATCTTTTGATGCCATATGCCCCAGAAGTTTTCCTACCACCAAATAATTTGCTACATCTACAAACCAAGGTACATTAGTAGAAATAGCAAACAAATGCTCATCTGGGAAAGCATCATCCACAGGTTGAGGTTCCTCGTTATTAATTATTCTTGAAAGAAAGTCAGCAACCACATTAGTTTTACCTGGTCTGTCCATTATTGAAATATCGAATTCTTGTAACAACAACAGCCACTGAGTGACTCTGTCATTTGTGATAGGTTTGTTCATAATATATTTGATGGCAAACTGGTTAGTGTGGGCAGTCACTGGATATCCTATAATGTAATGGAGAAATTTATTTATAGCATAAATGACAGAAAATAATTCTTTTTCAGTTACTGTATAATTAAGTTCTGCAATAGTGAGATTTTAACTAATAAAATATATGGCATAAGGTTTATGATCTTCCTATTGGACTAGAACTCCTCCTATGGCGGTATCTGAGGCATCTGTAGAAATTAGGAAAGGTAAGGACCAATTTGGTCCTCAGAGGATAGGTGTTGTAGAAAAATTTTGTTTTAAAGTTTCCCATGCTAGTTGACAAGCATCCAACCACTCAAAATGTTTTTTTTTCAACATAAGTAGAAATAAGGGATTAGCAATTTTTGAAAATTTTTGAACAAATCTTCTACAATAACCTACATATCCAATAAAATTGTGTACCTCTTTTTGTGTGCATAAAACTGGTAAATTAAGGATCACCTAGATCTTTGTTGGGTCTACTTTGATGTCATCGGGAGATATAAGATGACCCAGGATAATGCCTTGAGTGAGCATCATTCTTCATTTTTCACTACTGAGACAGATATTTACCTCTTTGCATCATGTAAGTACTTTGTCCAGGTTATTCAAAGCTTATGCAAAATCCTCACCACGAGAGGTAAAGTTATCCATGAAAACTTCCATAGTGTCATGAATACGATTGGAAAAGATGCTGAGAACAACCCACTGAAATGTGGCAGGGACATTGCATAATCCGAAAGGTAACACATAGTATGCAAAGGTACCCCATGGGCATGTGAATGTCATCTTCTCTTGATCCTCCAATGATATCCTAATATGAGTGTAGCCACTGAAGTTGTCCATAAAAGAGAAATACTTTTTTCCTACTAGCGTTTCCAACACCTGATCAATGAAAGGTAATGGAAAATGGTCCTTACGTGTATCTTTGTTTAATTCCATGTAATCAACACAAATACGCCACTTTTCGTTCTTCTTAGGAACTATGACTAGTGGAGACACCCACTTGTTGTCAGAGATGGGATAAATAAACTTTGTGTTAGATTTTTATCATTCAAGCTAGCATTATCTTAGGATCTTTAACTGAGAGAATAACAAGTACAGAAATCAAACATAAAAGAATGAACACAAGGTTTTTCCTTAGGAAAACGATAAAGGAGAAAACCCCGCAACTTCCTCAGAGATAGAATCAACACCAAAATCAAAACCCCAAAAACAGTAAGATGATCTCCCGACAACAGTAGTCTCTCTCTCTCTCTTGTCCCAGCAACTTCTTCTCTCTCAGTTATGCGCTACAACTGAGTGTGAGTGAATGTGTGTTAAATAGAAAGGCTCACTCTCTATTTATACTAATTCTCGACTTGACAATAACTCACTAGGGCCGACTTCTCTAGGAGAGTCTAATAACCCTAGGGCCCCACAACTGCGGGGACTTTAACCCTTGATCAGTAAGGAGGGTTACCCACAATGACTTTACATGACTTGTTTACATTATTGAATCTCCCGATGGGAACATTGGGGCATGACATGACTCGATTACATTACAGATACTTCCCGGAATAAACATCGGGGTATAATACATAAGATATACAAGTGAATACATTCCGAAGTTACAAATACATCAACACTCCCACTTAACTAGGAAGGTATTCTCTCGACACAATTTATCAACACAAGTATTCTTCTCTGGGTCATCATCAAGTCATATTCATCTTCAAGTCTTCTTCATCTTCAAGTTATCTTCATTGTCAAGTCATCTTCATCAAGTCTGGATCACCACTTGATCTGGAACATCACTGGATCATCATCAAGTCTGGATCATCACTTGATCTGGAGAATCACTGGATCATCATCAAGTCTGGATCATCACTTGATCTGGAGCATCACTGGATCATCACTTGATCTGGAGTATCACTGTTGGATCATCACTGGTGCTATCTCAATTCTACTCGTCACAGGAAGTTCTACAGAGCCAACCCTTTTTCATGTTGGTTGTATTCCTAGCCTTCATGTAGGTCTTCATGGTCTTCAGCACTTATATCTAACCATGGAATGAACCATGTCAGAAAGGCCCGCCCAGCACTTACATCTAACCATGGGAGGAACACATCCAAGAACCATGTCAGAAAGGCATGCCCAGCACTCACATCTGACCATGGGAGGAACACATCCAAAACCCATGTCAGAAAGGCTCGGCATTCACATCTAACCATGTGAGAACACACCACATCAGAATGGCTCCGCACTTATATATGATCATGTGAGAACACACCGCATCATAATGGATCTGCACTTATATATGACCATGTGAGAACACACCGCATGAGAATGGCTCTGCACTTACTTCTGACCTCATCTTGTCAGAAAGGCTCTGCACTGATCATGTAGGAACACATCCCACAATCACATCAGAATATCTCTGCACTTATATCTGATCATGTGGGAACACATCCCTCAATCACATCAGAATGGCTCTTCACTGATCATGTGGTAACACAACCCACAATCACATCAGAATGTCTCTGCACTGATCATGTGGTAACACAACCCACAATCACATCAGAGCATCTATGCACTTACATCTGACCATGTGAAGCTCACGCTTCCACCATGTCAGAAGGGCCAACGGACACATCAATTCCCTTTGGAGGGAAACTCGATCTGGAGAACACCAATCTTCTCCCTGAAGTACTCAAACTTTAATCTGGCTAATGGTTTGGTCAATACATCAACTATCTGCTCGTCCGTCGCAACATACTGGAGCTTCACTGCTCCTCTCTGCACAATATCCCTGATATAGTGATACTTGATTTCAATATGCTTTGACTTGTCATGGAACACAAGGTCTCCGACAGCTTTACACAACTCTGGTTGTCGCAATATATACAAGTAGCATCCATCTGGAGATCAAATAATTCAGATAGTAGTTTTCTCAGCCACACTACCTCGCAACTAGCCAAACAAGATGCAACATACTCTACTTCAGCTGTACTTAGTGCCACACAAGACTACTTCCTGCTAAACCAAGAGATTGCACCTGATCCCATACTAAAGCCACATCCTGAAGTGCTCATTCTATCAATGGCACTGCCTGCCCAATCTGAATCAACATAACCTTCCAGGCTAATCTTCTGATTCGCCTCATACTTGAGTCCATAATCAACTGTACCCTTTAGGTACCTCAGAATATTCTTTGCAGCAATCAAGTGAACATGTCTCAGATCTATCAAGAACTGGCTCAAGGTGTTCACAACAAAGCAAATATTTGGTCTCGTATTCGTCAGGTACATCAAGGACCCAATCATCTGATGATACATCGTGGCATCAACCGACTCGGATGAAGAATCACTCAATAGGTTTAGGTTTGATGCCATAGGTGTGGTCATGGCCTTAAAGTCCATCATCCCGAACCTCTTCATGATTTCTACTACATACTTCCCTTGTCCCGGGGAAATTCCATCTGCCACACCTCCATGCCTAGAAAATAGTGGATCATACCCAAGTCCTTCATCTCAAACTCGGCAGCAAGCTTCCTCTTTGTATCAACAATCAACCCATCCATACCTGTTACAAATAGATCATCTACATACAGTAGGAGTATCACTGGGTTGCCATATTCAACCTTGTAGTAAAGGTTGGAATCTTCTTTACTCTTGGTAAAGCCCAAACTGGATATAAATCTGTCAATTCTGTCGTACCATGTCCTGGGTGCCTGTTTCAAACCGTACAGGGCTTTCTTCAATTTACACACATGAGACTCTCTGTCATGTATCTCAAAACCGAGTGGATGCTCTACATACACTTCATCTTCCACTACACCATTCAAGAAGGCAGTCTTGACATCCATCTGATGTATCTTCCATTTCATCACTGCAGCCAGAGCAAGTACTGATCTGATGGAAATGTATCTGGCTACAGGTGCAAAAGTTTCTTCATAATCTATTCCTTCTTTCTGGGAGAAGCCACAAGCCACAAATCTTGCTTTATATTTCTCTATGCTACCATCTGCAACATGCTTGATCTTGTAGATCCATTTGGAAGTTACAATAGACTTCCCTTCTAGTCTTGGGACAATGTCCCAGACATCATTCTTCATGATTGATTGATACTCTTCGATCATAGCATCCTTCCATTCTTTCCTTTCTGACGCTCATTCATAGTTGGAAGGTTCTTTATCAATGAAGTCACATAATAAGGCTACATACCTGGAGCAGGACCTAGTTCTTTTCCTTTCTTTGTGATTTTCTTCTGGAGCCCCATATCTTTTTGCACCTTGGATAGATTCTCGTCCCAAGCAGGTTTCCTCTTGTGAGGATTCTTCTCTTGAGGTTGATCTACAGGTTCTTGAGGTTCTTCTAATTCTCGATCTTCTTCTTGAATTTCTTCGTTCATGGTTGTGTCATGAATTCTGGGTACTTCTGTTTCTTCGGGTTCTTCAGCAGGCCTCTTTTTGGATTTGTTGTAAGTTGAGTCTTCGTTAAATGTTACATCCCTGCTGATTTCTATCTTCTTGAATCCTGGGAAGTATATTCTGTAAGCCTTCGAGATTTCAGAGTATCCCACAAATATACCCTTCCTTCCTGAAGGATCTAAATTTGTCCTCTTTTCTTTCGAAATATGTATGTACACTGGATAGTCGAATATTCTGAGATGGCTGACTTATGGTTTCTTACCAGAAAAGACTTCTTCAGGTGTCTTGTTCTTGAGTACTCTGTGTGGAGTATGGTTTTGTACATACACCGCTGTTCTGGCAGCTTCTGCCCATAGATGCATGGGAAGATCTTGATCATGAAGCATGGCCCTTGCAGCTTCCATGATCATTCTATTCTTTCTTTCTACAACCCCATTCTGTTGTGGATTATATGGAGTGGTTAACTCCCTATTAATCCCTGAATCTTTGCATAATTCTTTGAATTCATTTGATGTGAATTCTCTGCCAATATCTAATCGAAAGTTCTTGATCTTCTTTTCTGTGTGGTTCTTGATCAAAGCTTTGAATTCCTTGAACTTGTTGAATACTTCATCTTTGTTCTTCATAAAGTATATCCATGTCTTCCTAGAAAAATCATCAATAAAAGAAACATAGTATACATACTCGCTTAACGAACTGGATGACATTGGACCGCATACATCAGAGTGAATGATTTCCAAGATTCCTTTAGCCTTACTTTCGCTACTTGGAAATGTCTTCTTTGTGTTTTTTCCTTTCGCACATCCCTTGCATACTCCTTCATGTTTTGCTTGTATTTCTGTAAGACCTTCAACAACTTTGCTTGCAAGTGGTAGTGCCCTATAGTGCACATGTGCAAGCCTTCTATGCCAAAGTTCATTTGGTTCTACTGAGTCATGAACCAAAGCTTGTTATGGTTGGCCCTTTAATCTATATAGTCCTCCCTCTTGTTCTCCAATTACTTCTGCATTGTCAATAGTCTTTCCTTTTGGCAACATGATCACTTGACCATCTATAAATGCAACTCTTATGTCTTTTGCATCTAATGCAGAGGTGGAGAGAAGGTTCTTCTTTAGTCCTGGTACGAATAGGACATCCTTCATCTTCATAGACTTTTCAGATTCTAATTTGTAGGAGGATTCTCCACTACCTTTCATTGGATATTGGTAGTCATCCCCAAGTTTCACCTTGTGGGGTGATTCATGTTCTGATAGTTTCACAAATGATTCTTTGAATCCAGTCATATGTTTGGAAGCCCCACTTTCTATAAGCCAATCACTACTTCCATGTGTGATGTTTCCCGTGAGAGCAGAAATCAAGACATATTCTTCATCACTTGAAGAATCATTACTATTTTGTTTGATTCTCTTCTTGGAAGGCTCATCATCTTCTGCAGCATGAGCATGATGTATTTTATTGTTTCCCTTCCTCTTGATAGATCTATCTTTGTTTCTAGGACAATCTCTTTGCAAGGTGTCCTCTTTCATCACATGTATAGCAAATGAACTTAGACAAATCTTTAGACTTTCTAAAGTTACTCTTCTAGTGAGAGTCCTTACCTCTGTGATGGCTTGTTCTGTTTTTCTTGGATTGTACTGTGAGAGCTTGATCTTCACTTCCCATCTTTTCTTCTCGTGCTAATATTCGAGCTTCTTCTTGTGAGCATTCCTCCCATAGTCTGCTAAACTTGACTATCTTCTTTCTGGCACAGATGCCTTGAATGAAAGAGTCCCAAGCCCTTGGGAGACCATTCAAGGTGGTCATCACAATTTCTGCATTCTCTACTTCTTCATCCATTGCTTCAATTTGTTCCTTGATCTGAGAGACCCTTGTAAAGTAAGACTGGATGGTTTCCGCATTTTGGATCTTTACATTCTTCAATTGGTTCCTCAGAGTCATCTTCCAGTTTATGTTCTTTCCTTCAAACAGTTTGGTCAGGGCATCAAACATAGCTTTAGGTGTCTTTAGGGAGGACACCTGTGGTATGAGGTGATCCTTGATTGAATCAGCAATAATTCTCTTAGCCATGACCAATTTATTCTTGTGTAAGGCCTTAGCCTCATCTCCCTCTGGAACTGGAACCTCCTCATTGATGTAGGAGTCCAATTCATTTTCTTCCAGGACCAGGGAGATCCTATACTTCCAGGCTCGGAATTTATTGGCTCCCTCAAGCTTTTCATCAAGCTTGGTATGATGAGACATATTAACAGAGAACCTCAAATGGAAATGCAAAAGATTTAGATCTTACCAGGTCAAGATGTCGGAACTGGATCTGGAGTTGAATTTGTGCAGAGCTGGTTTAGGAGCAGAATAGGGTTTGACTTTCTTGGAGTTCTGCCCAACCAAAAACTATTATCTTTATCTCTAAACTTCGATTTTGAGGAGGAGATCAATGCAGGATTGGGCTCACTCAAAAATTATACTTCTGTGGAAAGCCCTAATTTCCAGCAGTAGTGTCGGGTCAAAAACTGAAAATGCTCAGAATCAGATTCTGCTTCGACAGAAAGATGCACCCTGGAGAGGATAGTATTCCAACCTTCTTTTGTTGAAAATCTGTGGAGAGAGATCCAAAAATTAGGAAGCCCTAGTTTCTGCAGCTGCATAGTTTCTTCTTCTCAGGTTAGCTCTGATCCCATGTTAGATTTTTATCATTCAGGCTAGCATTATCTTAGGATCTCTAACTGAGAGAATAACAAGTACAGCAATCAAACATAAGATACAATGAACACAATTTTTTTCCTTGGGTAAACCATAAAGGAGAAAACCCCACAACTTCCTTAGAGATAGAATCAACACCAAAAGCAAAACCCCAAAAATAGTAAGATGATCTCCCAACAACAGTAGTCTCTCTCTCTTGTCCCAGCAAATTCTTCTCTCTCAGTTATGCACGACAACTGAGTGTGAGTGAATGTGTGTTAAATATAGAGGCTCACTCTCTATTTATACTAATTCTCGACTTGACAATAACTCACCAGGGCCGACTTCTCTAAGAGATTCTAATAACCCTAGGGCCCCACAACTGCGGGGACTTTAACCCTTGATCAATAAGAAGGGTTACCCACAATGACTTTACATTACTTGTTTACATTACTGAATCTCTCGGTGGGAACATCGGGGCATGACATGACTCAATTACATTACAGATACTTCCCGGAATAAACATTAGGGTACAATACATAAGATATACAAGTGAATACATTCCAAAGTTACAAATACATCAACACTTTGCAGTAAGTAACTTTTGAATTTCTTCTTTGACCACCTCTCTAAGTGTCAGATTGATCCTACACTGAGGTTTCCTGATAGGTCTGCAATCGTCTTTTGTGTAGATATGATTTGTACACATTTCAGGATGGAGACCTTTCATGTCACTGTAATCCCATGCAAATGCAGTTTTAATTTCTTTAATACTGAGGTAAGCATTTATGTTTGTTGCATCGACAATGTGGAACTGATCTTTAAGGTCTTACCAGGTTCAATTTCCACTTCCCTAATCGCAGAGTCGCCCTGAAGCGTAGAAACTATAGTATCAGGTGTCATAAATGAACTTGGGATGCTGTCAATTTGTTGGGTAGCACAGACTAAACTAAATAATTCCATAAAACATCCCGAAGGACTAGAATTGATAAATTGACTGAGCACATCATCCTCAGTTGGTAATTTTTCTGCCAGCGATTGTTCAATCATGTAAAGTTGTAGGGTTTCATCTACATGCTCAATGTCCTCTTCATCTGGCCACAAGGGAAGTTCTTGTTGTATCGTTGGCTTCGCAGGAGGATACAAAGTGAGTTCCTTAACATCATTACCATGAGATATGCGCATATTTCCTAATCGACATCCAATATAAGCATCTGCTGTGGAAACCATGGTTGACCCAAAATTAGAGGATAGCCTCCCAAGTTTGATTTTGTCTGTAAAACCATAAATTCCACTGGGTATTCCCATGAATCTACTGAAATAACAACATCTTCTATAATGTCATCTAGTCTGACAGGAGATTGGTCAGCCAACTGTAAAATAGTAGAAGTTTTTCGAATATTTGTAATGCCCGGTCTATCCATTGTCTGTTTAGTCATGACATTAATAGCTGCTCCCAAATCTATTAGTGTATTAGAGAGAGAAATGCCATTGATTTGTACTTTTACAATGGAACTACCAGGGTCAGATTACTTAGTAGTAAGAGTGTTACCCATCATCAATTCAGGAAAATATCCTATCATATGAACTGTTGGGGGGTCTTTCCTCTTCCTTCCTGGTAAACATAAATCTCTGACAACTTTGGAGTAAATGGGATTGTCTTTGATAGCTTGGAATAGTGGAATCTTCACACAGACATTCTGTAATTCTCCTAGGAGATCAAATTCAGATTTAGGCACAAGTTTGTCTACAATTAAGCGCGCAGGATATGGTGGAGGTTTCTTTTGCTCTACTTGTGGCGATCTCTTAGGTGGGATGGGTGGGGAATTATCTTTAGATCACACCGGTGTCTCTTCATACTAAATTAGTATGATTTCTGGTGTCTCTTCATCCTCTTCCTCTGTAATTATGGGAGAGGTAGTTTTATTGATATTTCTGCCGGAGCGTAATTGAATGTCATGGAAATCCACTGTGGAGATAGAATAGGCTAGATAATTGGGTAATTTGGCAGCCATTACAGGTTTTCCAGCCTTATTATTAGGGTTAGGAGCAGTTTGTGCACGAAGAAGTGGTTTGGGAGGTGGGTTATTCACTGGTAGTGTTAACTGGGGTTGTGGAAGGGGTTTCATTAACGATTGTACTGGTGCAAATGGGAATTGAGGATTTTGTATTTCAGGGGGTAAATGTTGAATTTGTTGTTGATTCCCAAAGCTTGAATTCCTCTAGTTTGATTTCCAAGAGCTATTTTGTGGGTATGGAGGTGGCCATATTTGTTATGGCATCGGTGGATACCAAAGCTGAGAATTTTGTTGAACTTGTGAAGCTCGTGAGACTTGTGACTAATGTATTTGAGCATTATTCCAATAAGGATTAAATGTTTGCATGGGATCTAGTACCGTACCTGAGGGTCAGGGTTTCCGTGGGTGCTTTTGAGATATAAAACAAACATGTTCTGAAACTGCATCTGTCCCTTCTTCCTCATATATGGCCTTGATTCCTGGTCGCGAAGGGCAGTCTTTTGTAGGATGCTCCTTTTTTACATATAAGGCAAATTTCCACTCTATCTAATGGGGATATTTTGAGAGGGTGCCTCTTCCTGCATTTAGGGAAAAAAATAGCCAAATCTCGGTCTTCCTCCTGTTGCCTTTTCTTTGCTTGAAGTGCATCCAACTAAGAACTCGAGGAACTGAGTATATCAGTTTTAAAACCCTCAAATAGGTTTCCAATATCCATCCTTGAAACTCCTTCTCTTGAAGTCTTGGTGGTCTTGTTTACTGTGTCCCAAATCCCTCTTCCCGATCTAGAAGCATTCCTTGAATACCTTCTGCAGATTTCACATATTTCTACATATTTTAGTAGGGATACATCCCCTGCACCCATCAAGTTTAGCAGATCAATGCAATCATCTCCGATCCCTCGTAAGAGTAGAATTTTCAATGTATCATCATTTAACCCATTTTGTCTTGATGTTTTCAAATTATATTGGAATCTCTCCACATAGTCTTTTAGGTTTTCGTCTTCTTGTTGGGTCATTTTAAAAATTGCTTCCTTCTGTTCCTTATCTTTGCAATATTTTGATATTTATCCAGGAAGATCTTATTCATTTGTGCCCGCGTTACTATATTGTCCCCTCCCATCCCCATGAACCACCTTAGTGCCTGGATTTTCAATGTGGTTGGAAATAATTTCATCTTCTGTTGATCTGTAACATAATCATAGCTCCTGCAGAGGACATCAAATTCAAACAAAAATGTATCTGGCTCCTCACTTTCCATACCATGAAAATTGGGCAATGTCGAATGCACAATGTTCTTCATATGGTTTGTAAATGTAGATCCGGGATTTCGGATTTGGAATTCGAAAGTATTTGTCCCGATGCTTGATTCTCCATGTGTATCCCCTTGGTGTGTTTCCCCTCCGGTGGGAATGTTCTCTCCCCCACCATCCATATTTACCCAACAATCTTCCGAGATAGCTGATTCGGAAAACAATTGTTCCGCACTCAAATGATTGTTAACACCGAATTGATTAAGAGGCTCCCCTTCTTGAACAAACTCTTCTTCTTGATCGAACTTTGTCACTAACATATTCTCACCAACATTCGTTGGTAAGATCGTTCTGCCGATGGGTGTGGTAGAATGATCGAGTCCTTCAATTTATTGCTTGAGAATGCTAGTAGAAGGTGTCATCCCTTGAACGTGCCCTCCTTTTATTGTACTTCCTGCATGGTTAGTACCTGAGGGGGTATCATATGCATATACAATCCTACCTGTACTATCTCTTATTCTATGCATGAATGATTTGCATGATCCAGGATCATAGGGACTTGCGGTGGGCAATATTCGAATGAATTTGTCTGTGCGTCTTACTCGTCCCTCCTCTGAAATCACACCAGACTATTTTTTAGAGAAAAGAAAAAATATATCATACACAATCCACTCAAAGGACAAAAAGAAAATCGCAACTACAAAACCAAAATAACCAACCAAAATTGCAATGTCCTAGGCAGCTCCCCGACAATGGCGCCAAAATGACGAGCTTTTCTTTCACCTTTAAATAAAATGAAAATCCAAAGCTGTGCATAAATTATCAACCTAGGGATACAAAGGCTTATGAGCTACCTAACAAAGTATATGTCAGACACTGTAATTTGAAATGGTTTAACACAAATGAGGTCGATGAATTATAAAACTAAATTTGAGATGCAACTATTGGTGAACAGGCTCCTAAGAAGACCATAAATTACATAAAGAATCATGTAATCAAACCAAAAGCTCTAACTATCAAAATTAACAACCCTTTGCTATTCTACGGAAAGAAATTCATGCCTGAATTTGATTAAACACATTGAAAATTTCACATGAAAGCAATTTAATAACAGCAGCTACAATACAAGAATTGGAAAGGGCTAATTTAATTCAACAGCCTGCTTTTATCATTATAATCTAGCAACATAATCTCAACAACAATTCTAATGTAATCGTTCACCACATAAGTAATCCTGATTCAAGGTTCATAATCCACACATTCCCCTCTGTTCACTGGTAATGATAATGAAAATTATACTATCTGATTGTGTCATGACTCAAGCATTCACATTCAACTATGATCAGCACACCAAATCCAAATATGAACAATTAAATCAACCATCAACTTCATAAGATATTAATTTTATCAATATCAACTACGTGCATAAATAAAATAAAATCTAAATACAACGGCACTTGTCACAAAAGGGGGCCCTGCCTTCGGCGACAGGAGTTGAACAAGCCACTCACTCACACGAAATTAATTAACACATACCAAATTAGGATTATATATGATTTTTATATAAAAAAGGTCTGATCACAACAGTCTTCAATAGATCTATGCAAAAGGATGGCTAACCTATCTTGGTAGAGATTCCAAGTTCTTATACATCAACGCTCTTGAGAGAATTATGAAAGATTGTGCAGTTACAACAAATTTCCAAATAAGGCCCATCCACTGATTCTCAAAAGATTTCACGAGCCACCCCAGGAGCTAATACCGTGGAGAGTGGAGATTACTCTAGGAATATGTCAAAGTAGTGAACACCCTCTTTGGATAACCCAACGAATCATGAATCAGTAAAGACCCAAAGTGTTGAATGGGACACACAATCTTCAATCCTTGGATTGATTGCATCATCGTGTATGCATTGGGTAGGTGACCAAAATGATGTATAATAACGAGAAAGAGCATAATATATAAACTTGATACCTATCTATTATAACTTGAGACTGATATATGAGTTGTCCAGCTTCCATAATTGCTTCATTCTGCAACCTGAAAGTAAAATGATATTGAACCTGAAAACACCACTTCTTTAGTAGGCAATCATGGCATCATAACTCTATCCAAATCATCAGCAATTGACAAATAACAAGGAAAACAAGATCAATCCTTACCAAATCCAAAACTTCACCAAATGTAATGAAGAGAGCAAATAGTGATATAGGATTAAATCAGAAAGTTCATAAACAGGGAAAAATATTAGAACAAAAAGGGTCCAGCCCTTAAGGAATTATGAGCATGTTGGAGTAGGAGTTCACTCTTCATAGCCTCTTCAGATGTGGGGGCTTCAAACCTGGATAAAGGTATGTCACAATTGAATTCTTCTCCTTATGAAGGTATTTCCTCTGTCGAGCTTAATTTTATCAAATCTATGGAAAAACACTTTGATAAGAAATCTTTGTGCAGGGATAATGATTCTTTTAATAATGTTAAAACCACTCTAGCTTCTCCATTTGTGTGGGTGTTGGATAAAAGTTTTTCTTTGTCGATGGATTTGTTGGGGTTGGTTGTGAATGATGGTATTAACACTGTTCACTCTTTTCCATGGCTACCTCTAAAAACCCTTCTATTGGTGACGTGATAATCCTTTAATGCTTGTAGGGATTCAGGGTAATGACTCAGATTATCCTCTTATCATGTCCTCTAAGGTTCCCATTTTGAATTATGGGGTTTTGTGTAGTCTTTCCACAAAGCCAAGAGTGGGTTATAAAATATCTGTGACATTTAAAGAAATTGCTACTAAAATCCCTCTTATTGATTATTCTAATAAATTATCTAACCAGCAGGTTGCTTTCCTTATTGCCTTCATTTGACATCAACATAAGGAATAAGAAAAAGAAGGGAAGGCATGTCAACCTAGGGTATTTAGGTGAACGTGTTGAGCTAGTTGATATTGAATATAGTCCCCTTTCGATAAGGTTAAAGAATGCATCTTTGTCTGTTAATTCTTAAATATGGTATGCTCCATGTTATTTTTCAAGAATGAGAACTTAATGTTTTGGGGTGATGTAGTTGTATGTGTTGTTTATTTGAGAAACATAAGTCTAACTCATGTTCTTGGAGACAAGACTCCTAATGAAATGTGATATGGTTCCATTCTTCGGGTCTTTGGGTCTACCTATTACACCTTAATTGCAAAGGAACAAAAAAACAAACTCGATGTAAGTAGTCAAAAGTGGATATTTTTTGGGGTACTCAAACACCACCAAGGCATGTCGTACTTATGATTAGGTTAATAAAAAAAATTATACTTTCCAATTCTAGTGGTGGTAAGGTATATAAGACTCCCCACAAACTAAATGTACTTGGTTGTGTCCTCAAATTCATTCCCTTCTTTTGACGTGAGCTTCAAGTTTGAATCTATTGGAGTAGAAAGAGGGTTACACTCTGTCATGCCAAATATGTTCAACAAATCTCTATTATACTTCTTATGGGATATGAATATGTACATTGGATTATGTGTCACTTCAATTCCCAAGTAGTAGTGAAGATGTCTGAAACATGCCATCTCAAAGCCTTTCTTCAATTTTTTCTTCATGGATGCAATGTAGTTTTCATTGTTTTCAGTCATTAACAGATCATCTACATACGCTACGATATATACAATAGATCTTCCAATTTTTATAATATACAATGTTGCACTATTAAGATTAAAATGTTTGAAATTCAATTTTAAAAGATGTTCGGAGATTTTGTACCATCCCTAAGGTGGTTGTTTCTGATCATATAAAGACTTGATGAGTTTGCATACCTTCTATTATTGTCCCTTCATAACAAAACCTTATGGTTGAGACATAAAGGAATTCTCTTTCAAGTCTTCATTCAAGAAAGTAGTCTTCACAACCATTTGATGTACTTTCCACCCATTATGTGCAACCAAAGCCAATAATGTATATATGCTAACCTATTTTGTTGTGCAGGAGAAATTCTCCTCATATTCAATGCTTTATTTATGTGCAACACCTTTTTCCACAAGCTTCACTTTATGCTTGTCAAGTGAGCCATATGATTTGTACTTGTTCTTGTAGAACCACTTGCATCCAATGGGTTTGGTTCCAAATGGAGGGTTGACCAACTTCCATGTTCTATTATTGATGACAGCATCATATTAATTCTACATGGTTTATTTCCACTCATCATGAGTAGCATCTTCTTCAAAGAAGTTGGTTCAATGTCAGCAGATAAATTCAATTCACAGACATATGAAACATCCATATCATCCGCATCTCCTCCATCTCCTTGTCTTGTTAAACTTTTGGTTCTTGTCTTTCCAACTTCATCAAGATGAACACTTTAAAGTGTCTTCATGACCCACTTTGGAACTTTATGTGAGGGTGTGGGTTGCTCAACTAGAGGTGCTTCATTCTCTTTCAGATTTAGCTTCCAATATTTTCAACCACATCTTTCAATTGAACATCATGTTATGGTGAAGTGGCAGGAACTTCTTCATGAGGGGGAGATGGTGTTGCAATAGGAGATTCCAAAGATTGATCCAAGATAGGGATCCCCCTTCAAGATGTAGAATCTCATTGTCAAATTCATGAAATGTCTTTACGTGGTCTTTACATGGATAAATTTATCTAGTTGATCAATCTGCCTTGCAATATATTGTCAATTTTATTAATTTCTAAAAAAATGGCATCTACAAAACACAACGATATTACTATTCTATAACCATTGTTAAATTTCATAAATATATTGTAATAATCATAATATTAAATATATTATATATTCACATTTAAAGTTCACACTTCAAAATTTAACTTAAAAAATACCAAAACACTACATTTTTCTATTTCACCAATATCTTTACTAACACCCCCTCTATTTAAGCTCACTAAGTTTAGAAAGTGCATAAGCACTAGGTTCTTTGCGAGATATACAAGCTAAGGCTATGTTCCTTGATACAAATACTAAAAATATAAATGTACTAGCAATTTCCCCTAGGAGGTGCAATAATACGCCGATAAGGTGGTTGTTAGAGGGTAAAATAAGACAAAAAATGTAACATTAAAATGAGGCAGTGCAAGATTTCAATTAATACCACAAAAAAATGGAACACTTTAATTTATCAAAAGATAGAGAATAGTCCAACTCATAAAAGATAACAAGTTTAGTGAACTTAACAGTTTTACACAATAGCAAACAGGGATTTCCAATTAACATCACATTATACAACGAACATACGATGGCATGGGAGAAATTTAGCTGATGAAGAAAATACGCCAATGTGTTGTTATAACTATAAAGAAGGAAAAACATGTTTGATAAGAACGCATTCAAACATGGTGCTGCAAACATATTGGGACAGTTGCAATCTTGGATGAATTGCAATAACTTCTCATCCATTCAAATGGCCCTCTCCATCACAACCACTTTCCTCTCAACAAAGACACTTTCCTCTTAGTAGATATCTGATGCGAAAGGGGGATTCCAGAAGTATTCTAATAGCTCAAAGATCCTAGAAAAGAACTAGTAGAATTTACAGCCTCTTAAATCGGTACCTGACTAGCAATTGTACACAACAAAGGATGTCCAAGTCTGGCAAGAGACGTGGAAGAGAGGTGGATATTGTGGAGATGTCTTATGGGAAACTAATAGTATGGCCGAAGTATTTGTATTGACCACCACGTGCATGTGTAACTTGAAGTATTGGATTGACACGGGAAATTAACATTTCGTCTATTTGAGTCAGGCGTGCAAGTTCACATGGTTGGTTTCTAGGATCCATGTTGTTATCTATGGAGAAGCGATGGCCATGTTGCTCTTTAGTACAGCGAGAGCATGTACAAATGCCATCTGAAAACTTTGTTTTCATATTTGGATACGATTCCATGCATATTGAGCAAACATGCAGTGGGTGGAGGTGAGCAAGTCGATTAAGAAAACAAAAGTGACCATCTGGTAAGGGGGTGGTTGGTGGTGGGGGTGTAGTGGATGTGTGCATTGGGGTAGGGTTGATTGAAGCATTTATGTTTGTGCATCTAGATTGATAAAGAAGACGTCTCTGCGCATTTTAGTGGTCCTTTGTTTGGCTATAAAGAAGCCTTCTACATGGATTTCTTTGTTCACGTGCATTATCGGACGACATAGGTTGTTGAAGAGAAGGAGACATTGATTTAATTGTCAAATGTTATAAATGTGTGCGTGCAAGAAAAATTCGAGGCATTTACATTAAAATCAAGAAATGCAAACTACAGCTAAAAATGTATGTGTGCATATAGAAATAAAGGCATTGCGAAATTGTTGCAAGAAATAAGGTATAAAGCATTTGTGGATGCATGTGGAGCATATATGTATGTGAAAAGTAAGCAAAGAGAAACATAGTAGAATATAAAAAACCACATAGATGACATATTAAACATTATATACATGTAAGAAAACGTAAAATGTTGGATGGACACATATAGATAAATATAGTGTATGTGAACCAATGTAAGTCATGCTTAAAAAAAACACGTAATGTATAGGATAACACATATAGTCATGTGAGCACAAAATTAATAGTAGCTAAATACATTGTAGATACTTGTAAAATGACAGGAAATTACAGTAAAATTCTATATACAAGCAATGAAGGAAGGAAAGGGGGGGGAAGGGGGGAATATAGCGATCGTGATGAAGTGGAAGAAACATAATTGGGTGGAGATGAGGTGGAATGCATTTTGAGACATATGATGGTCTATTGTGGGGTATGATGTCTCGAATATATGGAGGTAGAACAAAGGAGTGAGGGAAGAGTTAGATGTGGGAGGGTGACTTAAAGGGGTGGATGGAATAAATAGAGGGTGGAGTGTACAAATGGAAGGTTAGAGACGGCGTGAAATAGGATGGATTTGAGTAGTCAGTGCATGTGTTTCTTCCAGGAGCTTGGTTGATGCAGTGGCATAAGGAATCTCTTTAGAATTGAGAATGGTTGTCTTCAATCTTGTAGTGGAGTTGACAATGGTTGTCTTCGCAAGCACACGACCTTGGATGGACCATTTTTTGTAGTTGGGGTTGAGTGCTTTGAATGGAATTACAGTAGTTTCCCAATTCAAACTCTGCTCTGTATGAACAATGAACCCTATTCTTGCAAATCGGTTGAATTCAATTTGTCTTTGTGAACCCAAGAACTGGAAAGTGTGTGAAGATGTTCTACCTATGAAAGCATTGGCAGTTTGAGATCACCAAACTGAATGGCAATGCAAAACACAATAAATTCACTAGGGATGGGCGTTGGATTGACACAATGTCAAGTGACCCCCATGAATGGGTTATGTGAAAAAGGACAATTCCATCTTATATGCTCGTGGAGTTTGTCTACCCAATGAAATTACTGAAGGGTGATTAGATGGTTGAGGCATTAGTATTTGTTAAAAAACTCCCTAGTGCAGGTTGGATAAAAATTCAAAGCAAGCTATCTATCACCTTCAGTTTAGGGTTAATAGGTTCGACTCTATTATGACTAGGACGACAAGCAACAGGCGAAGGATATTCCATTGGATAAAGAGAAAAAACATCCAAAGCAAGGGTAGACTACCAAAGGAGAAAAAGAAACCATGGTGCAAAGAGAGCCCATCAGAGAAGTGGAATAAACCGATGTGGTGTGTGGAAGAAGCAGTCGGAGCAACGAAAAAAACCGTGGGCTTTAAGATATCCAAACGTAGCAAATGAAGAGCCTAAAGGGCATGAGTCAACAAAGTAGAAGGAAACGTGTGGAATATGGGTTGGAGGAAGGGAGGACGAATTCTAGAGTGGTATGAACAAACACCTCAGGGTTAAACATGGTTGTCATGTCCCACTCCAAGATCATAAAGAAACCTAGGCGTCAAGGAAAAGTATGAGTAACCATGATCGTCAAGTAGAAGAAATATTATAAAGAAAAAGAGAAGCAAACAAGTCTACAGTATAAAGAGGAGTGGATCTTCTTTTCTCTCTTGCCCATGTGTCACATACAAATGGAGGAGTGAAAGCTAAATGTAAAATTTTGAAACGCTTCTATAAAAGTCCCTTAGGTAATCCCTAAGTTGTAGGATAGTTACTAATAAATAAAATAAAGATTAGGTTGATTTAGAATAGGGTACAAAAGGTCATATGGTTAGTCTTAACACTGATTTTGACATACAATCAAGGGTTTAAGACATACATGTATAGACACGTGCAAGGCATAAGAAAGACAACACAAAGAAAGAAGGATTCAAACAAGAAAAGCATGTCAAGATAAGATAACCACATGCATGTTCAAGCCAAAAGGAAGACAAAAAAAGGGTAGTCTAGGTATGTAGTATCCATGATGAATCCCCCCACAAACATGCTACAACCATTGTTTTGTACTTCAAGTTAAGGGTATTGACTAACAAAAGGAAGACAAGAGAATAGTTAGGGGTCAACAAAGGTATTTACTATGTTCTCTCTCTCAAGGTATGTAGACAATTTTTTTGGTGTCATCATTGTATAATAAGAAAAATCCAAAATGAAGATGTGATACATTGGTACTTGCATAAGTAAAAGCTATTTCCAACATGTATATATTTATGATTTAATTGATCTACTTCATACTTATGTTTTAATTGTTTTACTTGAAACAACAATGCTTAACACACTTCAAAATCAGCTAATATCACACAAGGCATAATTCTTTTTTTCTCAAAAAAGGATAATTACTTTAAGTGAATGCAGAAATAATAAATGGAAATTATATAAGTAATCATTAAAAGTAATTTAAGTACTACATATTCTAGTAAATGTATGCTAAAAAAATAGAACACTTCAAAATCAACTAATATTACACAAGGTATAATTATTTTTTTCTCAGAATTAGATGTAAACATATTTGTTTACATCTAATTCTATTTAATTTGACAATAACTATTTCTTAAGATACCATGAAAATAAATGTTTAAGATACCTTCAAATGCCCCTCTTCCAACAAGAGAAAGCTACTTAAGGGAATACATTTTATGTGTAAAAAGGTTAATTCCAAACCAACAAAGAAAAAATGACTATTATGTTTGGTTGTCGCCTTTAGAAAAGTATAAAACGGGGATTACCTCTTTCTAAAACCAAGAAAAGAAAACTATAACCTATTTATGAAGAACAAATTATGACTTTTTTTAACTCCATGAGTAAAAGACTAATCGAGCCGGTTGATAGCTTCAGAGAAGGGAACATGTTTTTGCATGTGCATTTGTGCAGGTATAGAGAGTGCTGATGAGATGGTCACATGGAAAGTTTATCAATGGATTATCAATTTCAACGTAGGAAAGAGGCACGCTCATGAGGTGGTCAAATGCAATGTTGTCAATGGAGTATCGAAAGTGCCGAAGGGAATGATGTGAAGGGTATGGTTGTTGCGGCTCATTCAAGGTAGATGACCAGTGAAACAAAGGGTATATTGAAGGAACCGAGTGGGAATCGGAGTGGACGAGACTACAAGAACAAAGATGAAGTCCCAAAGAGGCCAGAGGCCACAAAACAATTTAGTAGGCCCAGGAAAAGGGATGTATAAGAAGCCTACAAGGAGTATTCAAAGGCAACCTTAAAATGGAACCATGCAAAAGGAAAGGAGGCCAAGAGAAAGACATGTATAAGCATCCTACAAGAAGGAGGCATAAAAAAACCTGGAAAGTAGCCAGGGCTTCTAGAATTAAAATGAAGCAGGAAAAGGACGCAAAGGACATGCGTTAACAAAGCAAGAGGAGTGCAAGAGGACACTTGCGGAAGGTAGATTGGTGGAAGGGACAACGAGTGCTTATAAAGAGGTCACAATGATAAAGAGGTCGCAATGACCCCAGGGGACAAACGCATGTAGGCGTAACAAGCACAGTAAACAACATTTTTTTGTTCCATTTCATGTCATGTAGTCGCACACTTAAATCACATTGTGCCTAGATATCAATCCATGTGAACTTCAGGGAATCGTTTCAGCAAAAAAATAGGAAAATTTGTTTGTAATACTCATAATAGTTCCTTGATCATATTAGCTAGCATCTAGATTCTATGGCATAGTATAAATTTGGAAGTAGATAATGTTCAATTCATTATAGAAAAAACCATAGAAAACAATATTCTTGTCAAATGATGGTGGAAGTTGGGCACTCTGTTTGGTCAGCGGATGTTTTGTAGACGTTGAACAGGCTCATAGATGTAGGTATGTTATTAATTCTGCAAATCCAGGAAAAGTAATTTAAAAGTAGATAGAGTATTTACATGGGAATCATAGTCTAGTTTTTTTCCTTTCCAAATAGGAAGAAGCCCCCAAGTAGACTACATCCAACCTTTATCAGTTCAAGCAAAGGTCAATAAATGTTGAAAAGAGTGACGCACAACTTATGAATGTTCTAACTTCCATAGACTGGAGAGTGGTTGTGTATTCTCTTTAGGGTTGAGGCGTGGCATGACCAAGCTCAACAAGTGCAAACATCAAGTTCGAACAGGGAAAGAAGGAAATAGCTATATATGGGCAGCTAAAGGAGGTCGTAGCCTCAGCCCATGGCCAACAAAAGAAGGTCATAGCATCCATGGCTCAGCCCTTGGAGGGTTGCCTTGGGTCAGGGCCCAGCCCTATAGGGCATACACAGTCACTCGCCAGCCATGAAGAGGATAAAAAGCAAGTTTAGAAGGAACATGAAAAGGCGTGTATAACCAGGCTAAAAACAGGAGTCAAGTGATTGTGTTCTAATCAACTTTTATCTCCTCTCAATTGCACGTACTCCACTACATTTAAAAAAAAAATTTCTTGGAGGTGGAGTTATCTACTTTGGCCATGTAAATATAACGAAATCAAGCGAAAAAAAATGTCAGTGGCAATGGAAATAGCTATGGCGCATCCCGCGGGTTACAACCCTTTCTATGAGTGGCTGACCGAGAACAACTTGGGTAGGGTATGGCTATTATTAGTGCATGCATTAATGGTTTATTGACTTTAATTAATTTTAAAAAATAATAAGCAAATTGTTATTAAGTATGCAAAACCATAAAAAATAATTTCAAAGTACATAGAGTATTTACATGGAAGTCATAGTCTAGATTTGTCCTATCCAAATACCAAGCAGCCCCCAAACAAACTACATGCAACATTTATCAGTTCAAGCCAAGGTCAAAACATTATGCGATTAAATCCTTAAACTTAGGTTGCCTCTTGTTATGACTTTATGGTTTGATGTAGAACTTAATTGCAACAAACTTAGAGAGCCTTCCCCATTCTTGTGCGTCGGTTGAAGTATGGCTGGCCTGGTTGGAAAATCAAAGTTACTTTTTTCAAATCAGGAGAATATATCTTGGTTAGTAAGTTAGACTAGGAACGGAAGGGAAAAGGAATCAATAGATATAAAATTCCCTTGCTCCTCGTGGGGTTAGAGGAGATGGAAGGAAACTATTATAAACTCCAAAATGTTTGGTGGAAAGGGTCATTCGCAATGAGCGAATGTGGGTGCTCCAATCTAGAATAGGATGGAGGAAGGGAGATGTTTTTTTATATCTGTTAAATTATGTCCTTACAAGATTACAAATATTTTGCAAACATAGTTTTGTCACAAAGCCTTTTTAATGAGAAATCAAAATTTACCTAGGTGTAATTATTAATCATAATAAAATAAACTTACTAAATATTAAAACAACATATGAAAAAAATGTGTAAAATAAGATAATTAAAACCTAGTGTGAAATGATATGTAAAATAAAATAATATTATGAAATCCTTAGGTAAACCTGTTATGAAATTCTTAGGTAAACCTAGTATGAAATCCATGTTGATCACTTCCCATTTCCATTCCAGAATGGGAAATGGCTGCAGTAATCTCCTTGGATGTCTGTGTTCATCCTTTACCTGTTGACATTCAATGCAGCATGCCAAATCTTAATATATAAAAACCTATCAATATAATAAAGTTACTAATAAATAATTTTACACTTTGAATAATCAAAATATTAAGCCCTACACAATTTCTCTTCTGGTACATTTTCACATAATGCACGTGGATTTTCACATAATGCACGCAGATTGCACATAATACACATCAAGACTCAAAAACTTAAATGTGCTCTATCATGGATGCCTTATTCATATCCATCTTACTATGTATGATCCTGGAAAAGGCGATATCTAATGGACTCATACAATAACAAATAATAATAAAAAACCAAAAAAATTTAGAGTTTGACCTTAAGCCTACACTTTTAATAACGAATTAATATTTTATAGTCGTTTTCCATTTGTGGCCCATACAAGGGTAGTTTGATCAAATCCATGAAGGTTGAGTAATTCCTTAAGTCATGGTGTTTCTTTTAGTTTTTTTAGACCATGGGAACAACAACTTTTCAAGAGAAGCCCACTGGGGTGAGCCTCTATCCTAGAGGTCGCCTACCCTTCGAGCCTTGTCACAACAGACCAATGAGCAAACCTACCCCCGACAGGTTTTGAATCTATGACCTCCAAAGAGATAATACATGTTCTTAACCATTAGTCCCACTCAAGGTGTTTCTCTTGGTTATTACTAAGACATAAGAATATGAAGTTCCATTTATATAATATGGGTTTACAATATTTTGATAAGACAACAGTTTTAAAGTACTCTTTCCACGTACTCTTCCCACAAAACAAGTCAGTGGTTGTTGAAGCTGCACCATACAAATAAAAGGTTGGAAATAGATAGAAAATAGACCTGCCACATTCAAATAATATTAAGAGACCATGTGGAATGAATTAAATAAATATTAAGAGACCATCTAGTATGAATTCAATTCCTTTCAAACTATTCTTGATATTTCACGTGTTTTTAAAGTACATTAACTTTAATTGAGAGAATATAAATTATATTCTTGATATTTCACGTGTTTTTAAAGTACATTAACTTTAATTGAGAGAATATAAATATAAATAATAACAATCTCCATCAATTTCATAATAAATATAAATAATAACAATCTCCATCAATTTCATAAGACATATTATAAATTTCATTATAAAGACATAATAATAACTTACTCCATTAATTCCAACTTTGTTGCAGTAACAATATTAACCCAAATGGAAGTT
The DNA here is from genome assembly GCA_001517045.1 of Pseudotsuga menziesii. NCBI lineage: Eukaryota > Viridiplantae > Streptophyta > Pinopsida > Pinales > Pinaceae > Pseudotsuga > Pseudotsuga menziesii. The sequence goes on from LPNX010596785.1 coordinate 149,173, forward strand.
CTAAGTGATTTTGACACTATCACTGCACTCTTGCTATCACATCCTATCCTAAAAGAAGTATTTCCCATACATGCAATTTATGCATCTATTTAAATTTCAGCCATCGCAAATTAACCATTTTTTGAAACATGCCCCTTGAAACATCTCTCCCAAAAGATATGTCATATTTGTTAGGTTTTGCCTTGTTTGAAATGGATTCGTAAGTATAAAAAAGCAATGTGTAACTGAAATTGCTCAATTACTTTTGTTTTCTGATACATATTTTTATTGGTCTTTTGGATAGCTGCTATGTTAATGTGGTGCTTCAATCTCTAACATACAAAAGACTTTTTGCAACGTATCTATTACATGGATTCTATTTAAAAGAATGTATGTACATGGATTCTATTTAAAAGAATGTATGTTATCCTTTCTTTTGAGTAATTTTTACATATTTGCATGCTTATATTATGTCCAATTTTTACATATTTGCATGCTTATATTATGTCCAAGTTGTCATTTTTGAAGTCGTTTTGTTTTGTGAATACCATTGGTAGAATTTTTTTATTGAATTTTCTCGGGTAAAAGGAAAGACTGGTGCTATTTTTGAACTCGCTATGTTTCCCTCTCCTGCCACGGATTGCGATCTCTTCAACAATCACCAGAACTATCGACCTTTGCTACCATGATGTGGGCAGCTGGCGACATAATGAATGCAATTAATTATTTGGTATGCTTCTTTAATAGTCTCACTTCCAGTAATTAATTAATGATGCAGTATATCCCAGCAATGCAGTGGGTTTTAGAAACTTTAAGGAGTCTGATTACAATGTCACATGTGTAAAGGATGTCCAGTGTATTCCTCAAGCTTTTCACCTACACAGACTCAACCTTTTTTTAAAGCATTAATTATATTGTAAATGTTGTATTCTTTTGAATGCAGTGTAGCCTATGTTCACAACATCTGTGTTGTGTCAGGTATCAGTCAATTGCTTTCTTTATTATGGATTCTCTATATTTCAAGGATTGAAGTTGTTTACTTTTAAAAATCGAAATTCCTTTTATAGGCTATTTATTAGTCCAAGATTGGTAGGTGAGTGGAAGCAGCGTTTGTACTAAGTTTTTATTTTAAAAGAAAATAGTTTCTTTTAAAGATATTCATTACTGTGTGTTTGGTATAGCCATTAGTGTTTTGTAGATGCATGAATAAAGACAGTGATAGATTTTGTCGTAAGAATCACACATTTTTAATAGGTTGTAATTGTCTCAAATACTCAAAAAAACTTGTTTCTTAAGACCACGCGGATTTAATACTAGACACCCGCTTATTTCTTGAACTGGCATATCTGTATATGCCAGAGAGATAACAATTAATGGATGACAGTGCTCCCACTTTTCCTCCCCAAGGATTTCCTTATAGATTGTACGCTGTTAACAATGATCGGAAATACACTTTGCTCTCCATAAGATCCACGATAAAAACAATAAAATTATAAGAAATTTTGATAGAGGATCTAGGAAATGTATTGTACTTTTGCCAAGTGTGAAACCTTGGTGTTCTACTTTTGTTCATTGAATTCTCATTTTGTTCATGTGAAATCTTGTTGTCATTGTGTTGATGGGGCTGAGTGCATCCTGGTCTTGTTTACTTGGTTGCTCTGTCATTATCAAAAAATAAATATAGCACTTTGTATGCCCTACGACAATGATGGATTTGGGTCAATATTTTAGGGCTCCAATTTCTATTCTTAGGGTTCTCGTGGTATTAACTTGTAGACGAGTACTAACAGATAGGAACAGATAGGGTATTTGGAGAACAGTTATGTCTCTACCATGGCGATTGATTCTGTTGTGATTCTATGTGGCAGTCATTGATATTATTGAGGGTTGAGACGACAAAAGTGCATTTACATTGAATCTTACACACAATTTTAACTTTGTACTTAATGGATGTATTGAAATCTTGGTATTTACTTCTGTTCGTAGTGTTCTCATTTTGTTCACCTAGCAGCTGGAATCTTGGTGCCATTGTTTCTAAGACTTTCTATGACCGAGAAGGTTTTTTTTCCTAAATCTATAGGATTATATCTCAAATGGGTATTACGCAAGGTGAAATCCATAAATAAGTCCAAAGGAATCGACCCTGTGACTTGTAAGAAAAAAAATACAAACCTGGGGAATATTGATGATGAGAGTCCGGAGTAGAGAACTTCACCTAGCTTTCCTCGGTGGCAGCACCCTTTGTATAGACTCCACCCTTTTTTAGTTAGGAGAATATTTTCAATATTTGGTAGAACTCCACAGGTAAAACTAATTACAATCCCAAAAATAATTCCAAGTTCTTCATCGATTCTAACGGCTAATTGGATGTGGCTTGGAACAATCCTTGTCTTCTTGTTATCCTTGGCCACATCCAAAACCTACCAACAAAAACACTAAAACCTGCAACACAAACGTCGAAACCTCAGTCACTAGCAGAAAGATTAACAAAAGCTCTATTTGTACAGTTCCAAAAACCATACTAGTACATAGAGGGAGGTGTTAAGACAATATTTGTGTAAATTGTCTCAACTTGAGACAAAAGAAAATTTGTGTATTGTCTTTAAGCGGGTGTCTTAAACTATTGTCTTAAATTTAAGACAATAGTTTAAGACATCCCCTTAAAGACAATATTTAAGACAATACACAATTTTTCTTTTGTCTCAAGTTGAGACAATGTACAAAAATATTGTCTCAAATATTGTCATAATACCCCCTCTATGTAATAGTGATAGAATGTAAATATTTATGATAGGGCATGGTGGAATCGAACCACCAATATTCTGCATTTTATAATGCAAATTCTCTACCATTGAGCTAACACCCTACAACTTCATATACAAGAAGAATATTTGTATTTTTTAGTGTTTTTTTAAAGCAATGAGCACAAGAAGCATATTTCACTCATTCGTTTGTAGTTCTCATTGATATTGCATTTATAATACTCATTCATCTCAAAATCAATAAATACTTCGATATGTTCTATATAAGAATTTGGATATTTCATTTGTATTTTGGCTTTGCTGTGTGGGTGTTCACAGGGAGAATGGTGTTGCAAAGAGGGGTTCTATAGGTGGGAACTATATTAGATTACCAAAAGTGTAGATAATTGAAACACAACATATTTACACTAAACTTCTAATACCAAAAGTGTAGATAATTGAAACACAACATATTTACACTAAACTTCTAAAATTCTATAGGGAAAACTCCACTCTCTTTTTCACCAAACACAGCCACTTAGTCCTCATGGCCAAGGCATCTTACAATAGTATACTAAATCCCTTTAAACAAGATTTTTCTTGAAAGACAGTAGATACTAAAAACCATGGTAATATCAGGGGTAAACCAATGAATAGGTGAATATTACATGAGTCCTTACAGTCGTCTCTAGAATTTGTAGGTGTACAAAGTAGTGTTATATGGAGGTGAAATGGTGGCTATCAAAAGGGATAAACAAGGTTAGATGTAGGGTGTATCCGAGTTCAAAAAAGAAGTCTAGTCTCGAGTTCACCACAAGAACCTGGTAGTTTGTATTACAGATTTATTCAAAGACATGTTTCATTCTTTGTAATTGGTATATACGTGTACATGAATGGAATCGTTTTTATTTATTTAAGCTATATATCTATTAGTAGAATTGACCCATTGCTATGTATTTATGTTATGGATCCATATGAAGATATTTATTGTTTTATGCATTGTGGAGTATAGTTATCCTAGAATTGAATCATAGCTAAAAGATTTATGCAATGCATATATAGTGTGTGTGTGAATTATGTGTATAATGTGATAGAAACCAGGACTAAAAGATTTATGCAATGCATATATAGTGTGTGTGTGAGAATTATGTGTGTAATGTGATAGAAACCAGGGATTAAATAGTAGAAAAATAGTGTGTACAACGAATGTTATAGTAATTCACCTAATTAACTCTTGTATACACTATCCAAGGTTATTGGCTCGGTGCTGGCAATATCTTTACGATAATGTGCAAAGTATATGTGTGTTCCGGTGCTTAACACACAATGTTGTGTGTTTTAAATTGAGGTCATATTTATAATAAAAATGGCCATGTTAAAACAAACCTTAGATGTGCAGTAGGAGAATCCCTCATTAATGGATTAACCCTGCAACGAAGAGAATGTTGTTTAACTCATGTACACCAACTCTCTACAGCTAGGCTGAACCTGATCAGTTTTCCTTAACTCTAATGTTTCCATGCTTGATAGCTCTTCCCCAAAAGTTGTTGAGAGATCTCATTGTTAGTTCAGCTCGCCCTTATCTACCTACCACCAACCTAGCAGTCTTGATAGCTCTTCCCCAAGAAGAACAAATGCTTGTTTACGAGTACCTCCCAAATGGAACCCTTGGACACAGTCTTTCTGGTAAGAATATTCCATTTTCATATAATTTGATTTCTGCTCTGCACCATATGTATTATTTCAAACTATCTATCTTCCATTGTATCTAACAAATATTGAAAAACAGGTAAAACAGATATTTGACTGGACTATAGAAGAAGAGTTCTTATAGCTCTCGAATCTGCTAAGGGATTGGCATATCTACTGTGGCACTAGATCCATCATTTCCAGTATTTTTATCTAAACTTCTTAGAAATCTTCGGAAAAACACTTGGGTCGCTGCGACAACTCGATTTTATGGTCGAACTGACCAATTTTTGGACCATCCCTTAATTAAATCTAGTTTACATGACTCCTTCCCTGCTAAAATGGGGGGGGGGGGAATTATTCTAGAATGCAAAAAGGGTTTCAACCCCTTATCATGTAAACTCATATTAAGGTCTAACTGAGAAATTAAAGTTGTGTTTGTATTCATCGGCAATCCATCTTCCCCAGGCAGGGATATTGGACATGTCCCTGAGAAGAAATTCCCTCAATGCCTCCGATCCGAAAGAAGTTAGTTAAATGCACCCAATAATAGGGAAGGGAGTGGGTTTCTTTATTCTAGCTTAGTGTTCGCATTCTTCTACATATGTTCTAAAATAAATACATATAAAAGCCATGGATTGAAGGAAATATATAAACCCCCCTACCTGCTCGGAATATCATATGTCGTTGGGTTCCCCCTGTTCAAAGGTGTATTCCCTATACACAAATTGGGTATCGGTATCCAATATCAATGACCGATATCAGATGGTCGATACCAGAGATGGGCACCAGCTAGAAAGAGAATTTTATTTACCTTTTTGAATTTTTGTTCAGATGTAGGTGAATGCAACCACTTCTGCAGTAGCTTCCAAGGGTTTTAGCAATGTCATTGATTATATTTACAATCTGCAAACCAAAAATCATCAACAATGATTTAGTACAATTCAATATTACATAATATGCCATGCGGACTAATTATAAACAACCCAAAAACTAAAACAATTTACCTGGTTAAACAAAGGCACTGCGCAATCAAACTTAAAGATAAGTTCACAAGGTCCTTGTAGATTTCCAGAATTGATATAGCACAAGTTGGACTGCAAAATAGGTTGAAGACTAATGTTAAACAGAAACCCTGTAATTTTAATTCCATCCCTACCCCTCTTATACCTGCAGATTAGTTAAGTACCTTTGCAAACAATTTGTCCTCTGGCCATAACCTCGAAAATATATTTGACACAACTTGTGATTGTTGTTGATAAATGCATCCAATGGTTGGTAGATCGGTAAATGAATGCACCAGGGCCCTTTTGCAGGTTATAGGGTGAAAACATTTACGTTCGCCGCCCTCCATGGAGCTGATTGATTGAAGAGGAAAGGAAGTTTAGGTGTTTTTGTCTTGATTGAAGAACATTAAAAAAATATAAAATTAAATTAAAATAAAATATTTAGTTAACACAAAAGTAAGATTTTGTCTTAAAGTTGTCTCGACTCTCAACTACCCCTCTAGTGTAGCAGTGAGATAAATGAGACCCACTGAACATAAATTTGTTTATCGAAACTTTGCTATCAAATAGATGGAAAGAAGATGAATTGTAGACCTCTTCTGAAGATCAAAGTAGACTGATAGCTTAAGGATGATGAGGAAAGTAACATGGAAATTCCCACTTTCAAACAAAACTTCAATTTTTCCTCAAGAAGCAACCTGGGGAGATACACATGGCTAATTTGTAGTGGAAGATCATCATTCAAGAAGCCAATTTGGCCCAGATCATTAGTGAAGAATAAAATACATATTGAAATGTGGTTTTAATACCAAGATGTTGTGGGGTTCAACAGGTTAATCACAGAAAGACGTTTCAGTTACAAATGATGAATTTCTTGGTATACTAATAGCCAAGGTGGTCTAGTTTTTTTAGGAAAGAAGTCTAGCGTTTAGGGATTCTGGGTAAAATTATTTCTTTTGATTTTGAGGAACAAAATAGAGGGGGCTTTTGTTGATTCTGGGTTGTAACAATTTGTTTTTTTTTTTATCAATTACGATAGCCCTGATCTTCCATGTTTATTTTCTGCTTGATTCCATATACCATTTACATAGTAGCTTAGAGGAGTTTTTGGCAAAGAAGGATTAGTTATGCTCTGCAAGGCACTTCTGTTTGCTTGGTTGTGGTGTTATGTAATATATATATATATATGACTAGTCATATCCAATATTGAAAACATGGAAGAAATTGGAGGAGGCTTTCATTGTATCAAAATGGAGATGGAGTTTTGGAAGAGGCATCCATTGAATCAAAATGAAGTGTAGGTTTTGGAGAGAAAGATAAGATCTCTCGAATGGTAGTATTTTGGTTTAACCTTTCTTAAAGATGATGTCATTTTAATGAAAACATGAAGTTTTCCTTTAATATCCGTGCAATTCCAGGAAGGTAAATTAATTTTTTAATGGAGAAGTTACTTTATCTTCATAAAAGTTTTATACCTAAATAGACTTATATCATAATCTTTGTTTTTAATGTTTATTTTTTATTTTTCATATTACCAAATTTCAATTCTAAAAGGAAATTTAGAATAGAGAACTACACGATTTCATTTTTTTGGTTCTCCGACTATAATATAAGTGTCCATTTAAGAAAAATAAATGTATAATTTCACCTTTCATCTGTTTTGAACAGCAAACCAGAAATGTGGGAGGCTTTGTTGAGGGTTGTCTTTCATGGCGACTCTGCCTTTGCGTTAGTGTTCTTAAAAGGCTTCTGCATAACGTTAGCTCTCCATGTAACAAAGGTCTTTAGGCTGAACGTGGCCTTTGGTGCCTTGCTTTTTCATTTTACTCTTAGAACAGTACCAAAGTATTCTTTGACCCAAATGTTCATTTGTACGAGGGAGGAATGTTTGATGAAAGAAAGAAAGAAAATAGTTTGGATGAAAAATGCATTCATACTGGGAAGAAGGGATATTAGACTGTTTGGATCTGTCAAATCAATAATGTTTTCTTTTCTCATATCCATTATGACTATGTAACAACCAAAAGGCTCAGTTTTTTCAGTGAATACAAATTGTCATATACACTCGTTGATTATGTGGCCCGACTTGTGTAGAGTTATCTTTGTGGCTCTAATATTACAGGTAGTATTCCAAAGAATGAAATGGTTAATTCTGGCTATGGTGAGGCAAAGACCACTTTGTGTGTTTTCTAGCATGACAGTGAAGATTTAACAGTAAAGGGTCATATTAAATAAATATAGGTTTTCATAACGATACAATTTAGGTTAAGAAAATGGTACAAGTAAACTTCATTTGGACAAAACGCTATTTCCAATTCTCACTGTGAGGTTTTATTGTGCTTACTTAAACTAAATTAAGATTTTCTTATCGTTATAATGTAGGTGTTGAGAACTAAAAATCTAATCTATTTTTCCTGCAGGAAACTATGAGTACATGGACATGATATTGAATAGCATAAATTCAAGCAAAAGAAACAATCATTTGTATGTGAATTGGTATTTCAGAACACAGTTTAATGCCACTAAATGTATGCGGGAGAGCAGCCTCGCGGGCATGAATTTCTGCTGTGTATGCGGCTTGCTGTTGATTTCACCCATGTTTTGGGTTGTTGGTGTTCTTCCCACGATTTTCGGATGTGGCGGTGAGTCCAATTTTCTTCTTCAATTGTGGACTGAGTGTGCGTTTTTCCGTGTTGTGAGCCGTGCTCACTGAATTCATTTTGGGACTGTTGTCTTCCCTGTGATTTGTTGGCTGTGGTGTTCAATTTTGTTTTGAGCCGCCGTGGATTTCCAATCCGTTGGTTGAGTTTTCCTCTGTTCACGCCGGGAGTTGGCTTCTCCTCTGTTTTGTGGACTGTGTGATGTTGCCCTCATTCACTATGAAGTTGGGCTGCTGCGGATTGTTGGAGTTTGACTTCTCTTTCGTTTGAGCCTGTCTGAGTTGTTTTGGCCACGTCAGGGCCAAGAACAACTCTGTGTCGCCTTATGGGCTTGAGTTGTGCTCATCTTTTGTTTGGGATTATCCCCAGTTGCCTTTGCTTCTTCACAGGGCTGTGAAGGGATGGTTTTGCTGCATGTAAGCAGTGGTTGGTCTTTGGACTGTGCTGGCTTGGCCGGTCGGTTGATGGCCTGATAAACCCAGCTGTGTTGGTTTGTTGAGTGTGTCCCCTGGCTATGTGTAAGCCGGCATTGACCCTTATCGTTGGAGGAATCATGCCCAGCTCGGGGGTGGCAGCATTGCTGAGAGATTGATGAGCAAGCCGGCCTATGGTTGGGTGGAACGTTGCAGCGACGTAGCTGGTTGCGGGACTCTTCATCAAAAGATAAGTACCGTTGCTATTCCATCTCTGCAATTATATTGATGTTTAATGAGTTATGATGAACATGCTGAATGCTGGTTTATGAATATGTTTGCTTCCGCTGAATGATTGAGGAATTATGCATCTTGTATGATGTTTTATGCACTCTGTTATGCATGTTGTTTAAGCTTTTAATATCAGCATTTTTCCCATTTATGTTCATGGGGCTGTTTGCCCGGTTGAGTGATTGGTGTTGGTCGCGTCCTCTTCGCCGGCCGGAGGGTCGAGGACGTGACAACCGTGAATATGGAATTTCTCTCTCTCTGCCACAACAACAATAGAATATTGAAGATCTTCACCACCAGTACCTTCCAAAAACAAAATGGATTTAAACACCCATGATCACAACAAAACCAGTTCAATGACTCAAATCATGCAGCAAAACGTGACTGGTTAAATACAAGATAAGAAAAAACTTAACCGCATTTTATGTTTCCAATACCATTTTCCAATACCATTGAGCTACTCGATACCCAAACCAGAACCCCCATTTCAACTTGTCAGGCTCTCGAATCTAACTCGACAATGGAGAAATACCAAGAGAGAATGATAAATATGGTAAAGATCTGATCATTGACCTATCGAAGCCAAATTCTAGTTCATTCCTTGAAAAATCATCCTTGTATTGGCAGGGGTGTTTGGATGTCAAAGGGAAATGCTAAGAACTGGTCAATCCCCTATTTGCGCTTAAATTTCTCCTTAGCTACATTTAAAAATCCACTATTGCTTGAATCCCTANGGTTGTTTGGATGTCAAAGGGAAATGCTAAGAACTGGTCAATCCCCTATTTGCGCTTAAATTTCTCCTTAGCTACATTTAAAAATCCACTATTGCTTGAATCCCTAAAGCATTGCTCTCAATCTAAACATATGAGAACCCATTATTGCTTCAATCCTTGGACACTGCGGTGTGCTCGCTATGGACATGGCCGAATGATAAAAAAAATATTGACGCATGAAAAATCTGAAATTCGAACACGAAACCTTTTGGTCAAATACTTTGCAACACTACAACCTTGCAGATATGGAATAGAAACGCCTACCTGACTGTTGATATATACACGATTCCTCTTTCAAAATGGAATGAGGTCGAGGCACACGGATCATAGTTTGTCGATGTAGGCTCTTGTAGTTTTGAACAATGTATTTAAAAGAGGCTCTGCCTTACCTGACCAAAGGGTAAAGACGAATTCGAGGAGGGGTGGGGTATCGTGGCGAATTCTAGACCGATGGAAGAAGACCAGAGGATAGCCAGAGGAAACCAGGGGCAAGATGGAAGATCCAAAGGGAACACCGGGACAACCAGCAGACAATTCAAGGCAGACGGAACGGAAGACAACAGGCAGCAAAAATCCATTCGCAAGAGGGACGACGATGCTACAGTGTAATAAAACCCTACTTCTGAGAGAAAAATGCCTAACTACATAATTACTACTGGCTTAATACCAATAAAGCTTAATATTAGAAACTAGTTTAATGTTAGTTTCATAGCATTATATATTAATGACTTAGTATATAAATAAGACCTATTAAGTTCAAGCATTTACATTTTGTCAAATAAAGTATTTGGTCACTTATATCCTTACCTATCTTGGTTAGTAACACCATTATACAAATTTTAAAACATAATAAAACTTTACTTGCATTCAACATTTACATATCTTGATCATCAACACATTTACATACAACTTTTTTTGTTTTTATCGCTGTATATCATGTATAAAATTTAAAATCATAAATAACTTTATTAATATCTGGAATTTCTATAATTTTTTTAAAAAATGTGAAAAAAATTCCATTTCATACATAGTAAGTAATTACTCGTCTACTTAGTTACATGTGAACTTATTTTGTTAACCTTCAGTCGCACTCCATGAACATTCAGTTTGATCATTTGTTTGCCTGAAACTCTTCGCGATGACATGAAATGCTGTAACGAAGATGGGGCACACAAGTGGGCCTCACAATATTACATTTTACAAAACCAAGAAAGTAGAGGATAATGTACAAATTGATAAAGTATTAAATCAGCATAGATCCAAATTTTAGGCTTTATCAAGCATCAAGAGGGATTAAACCTTTGGAGGCACAAACCTCTTCTTAAGTATTGCACTCAATGATCAGCTTTGGTGTGTCTGATTCAAACCCAAAGACACATATTTTTATTTAAGGTTGACATATAATATTTTATTATTAATATTTAATACTAATTATGGCCGAAATAATATTTTTTTATTTTGTTAGGAAATAATATTACAATCTCCTCCATACATGGTTTTAAAACCATGTGCAAAGCCCTTCTAAAATCATGGGTTGTTTAGGAGGCCTTACATATGGTCTTAAAACCATTTGTAACGACCTCCTAAACAATGTACGATAAAACCATTGGTTGTTTAGGAGGCCTTGCACATGGTTTTAAAACCATTTGCAAGGCCCTCCTAAAAAATGTACAATAAAACCATGGGTTGTTTAGGAGGCCTTGCACATGGGTTTAAAACATGTGCACGACCATCATTTCTTTTTGCGGATTATTCAATTTTTTTATTTTTTGTTATTTTGTTAAGTAAAAACATTACAACATCTCCCCCATATTGTGTTGTTTTTGTGGCTCATGTTTATTTTAGAGGATAATTAAAAAATAATAATTTTCTCTTATTTATTACAAGATCTTCCCCATACCGAACTCTAAAACACTGCCCGATAATAGAAACATCTAAAAAAGTCCAAAGCTTAATGGGAGTCTATTCTTCAACCACTATTTCTCTAAAGTATTAAATGGTAGTAACATCCAGAAAACTCTAGAGCTTACTGGAGCTCAATTCTTCAACCGTTATCTCTCTAAAGAAATAAATAATAGGAAGATCCAGAAAGCTCTAGAGCTTACTGGAACTCTCTTCTCCGATCGTTCTCTCTCTATATGATGCATTTGCCTGCAGGCTATTGTATCAAGGAAGTGAGGTGTGCTAAATTTGATTTTGCGCCGTCTTGCACTATTTGCTTTTGTCTTGTCAAATTCTAAGGTAAGCCAAGTGTATTCGGTATGAATGAAAAATTTCTGCTATTTTCATGGATATCAGTGAGAAATTCACAGAATTTGCAACTGCAAATTATGTGAGAAGCTAGTTAAATGTTTCTGTAGCGCTCTCTATCTTCCCAAGGTCTATTAATAAGGAAAATACACATATTTTTTTTTTTTATTACCATATGTCCCTTATTGAACAACATAATATAACATCACATAAATGTACAAGCAATGAATGATAAACTATCTACTTAATAAATAGATTATTTAAAAGCATGCAAGATTAATTGATCATTTTTATAATTATGAATAAAAATGTAAATATTCTGAAAATAACATATAACATTAGATTTATAATTAACTTTATGTTATTAATATTTATAAAGATTATAAAATTAAGATATATATATATATATGTATATATATTCAAGAAAAATATACAAATTTCTATAATACTGATTTAAGAGTTAATTTTGCATATAACATAATCTTCATATTTTAAAAGCACCATATATATATATCATAAAAAGCCATGAACGTTATGTATAATCTTCAGAATAGAATTATACTAAAAAGCCATTAACTTTAGATATGATTTCGGAATAGCATTATAAGAAAACCTAACTTTATATAATTTTCAGAAATAGAATTATGCTAAAAAGTTTCAGAATAGAAATATAGTAAGAATCTGTGAACTAGAAATATTTATCTAATTACTCATACGTTTCATCTTTTTGCTTTATGCAACTACCGTAGTTAAAAAAAATATGGTTTATTAAGAGTAAATCTTTATAAGAAATATTTGTATAAATAAGCAAAATATAAATAAGAAGGCATGGTTCGAATATCCATCGAGACCATCCTAAATATAATAGATCAGTCGTGTGCACAAAGGTATTAGAGAACTCACGTGTGATCAATCTGGGAGAGTTGATACATCAAATATAAATATAATTTTGGCTTTTTAAACCAATTTTATGTTCTCGATCTATTACATGGCCAAAGTTTATTTTATTATTATAATATATTGGTCCAAGCCCAATTTCTGAGTGTGGGATCAGCATCGAGAGCTACATTATACATCAAGCAACCAAGAGGTGACCACAAAGCATCAAACCACAAGCAATCCTAATCCCAAGCGCTAAATACCAAGTCACATGGAGGAGGAGCCCGTGAGGGGCACTTTGCTTGCTCAATGGGAAACTGTGATACATCACCCCGGAATCGAACCGGCGACCAGACGGAAACTAAACGCTATGCTAACAAACAAGCTTACAACCCGTGGGTTGATACATCACCGTGGAACCCACAGGAATCGAAACAACGACTAGATGGGATTTACGCTGACGAGCATGCCTACTGCCTATGGGAAAGTGTGATCATTAACCATATAGGAAAGAGGCAGCGTTTTTAAAGTATTATGCAGTTGTATTTTTCACTCACAGGTTATTTTTACAATTTATTATTGCTGATATCAATATAAGTCAGCGATCAATCCAAGGTTCACCAACAGAACCCAAGAGATGCACTCACAAGGACATGCACAATAAAACACGCACCATATTTCTATTTATTCTCTTGCATGGGTTTCTCTAATCCAAAGGACCAAGAAAACTGAATCAAATGCATGAACAGGTTTGTAGGATGTTGAAAAAGATTGCCCCTACTATTCGCTAGATGCATCCCAGCCACCATGCAGGAATATAAACTGAAATCTAAATGCGGCCACCCAGGCATATAAACAGAAATTTAAATCCAGATCTCATAAAAATACCGGCATAAAATGCATTCTCCAACTCTGAGCAACACGCAGGAATATAAACAAAATCTAAATCCAAATCTCATAATAAAATGCAAATCCAGGTCTATAATAAAATACAAACACAGATCTAAGATATAAATCTAGATCTATAATAAAATACAAATACATATCTAAATATAAATCCAGTTTTATAATAAACTACAGAGACAGGTCTAAAATACAATCTAGATCTATAAAGAAATACATACATGGGTCTGCAATAAATTCAAATGCCCATTCATGGATCTTTAACAATGCATTTCAAGAATTATAACAACAATTTAACAATCCATAAAAACCTGAGTTTCTTTGTGCAGGCTTGTTCTTTCTGAGGTTGCCGCACCACGAACTTTGTCAGGTTCCCACGAATGTCGATCAGTTCCCAATCACAAGAGATCCACCGATTGACCTCCCTACCATTCCAATGGGTACTCTCCTTCCCCAAGGACCCCCGAGCTGAATGGGGTTGCAGGAAGAAATAATCTAGCACGATCAACGTGTGTAGAATCACGAAAGGCCTCCCTACCCCCTTCACACCTGATGAACCAAACTCTCTACAGCCACCATCCGCCTCTGCATTCTCTCATCCGTCCAATATTAGGGCAAAAAAACATTCTCTATCCAAACCCTGCCCCTTTATTTATATCGTTTTTTGAGATTTATGCATAATGAAAAATTATTATTTTTTATTTATTTATTCTTGTTTTGAATTCATTTTTTGTTTTATTTCAACGGATCTTTTGTCATAAGCATTTATGTAATGTCATATTCATTTATGCAATATTCTAATTTAGGATTTCTTTACTTAACCATTCCTAAATTTCATTTATGTGATTCCTAGTTTTTTGCTTTTGATTTGCTATTTTTGTGTGTGCAATGTGATAATATTTAGAAACTTCTTTTATTTTGTTTATCATGATTTCTTTTTATTTTTATTTTTTATTTTTATTTCATAAGGTTGCACTTTCCATTACTTTATTTTCAATTCATGAGTTTATTGTTTAGTTATTACTTATTTACAATCTTATAGTTTAATAATTTCTTTTGTTTTTTCCACGTGATATCAAGGGTGCCATGACCGTCTTCATGCCTTTCAAATATCCCACTTTTCGTGGTGGGGAGTTAGTGCGATGGCTGAGACCATGTTAACTCAGTCCAATCCACGCTGTAGAGAGACTCATGGTTACTGAGGAATAAGGTCAACACCTCATTGTGCTCCCCTCAGTTAATCCTCGTGAGTGACCGAGTCCGCGGCCTATCCTCATGGCAACATGCCTCTTGTTTGTAAAAGCCTCTCTCTCTTTTCAACCTGCCACATGGAAAATATGTGCTAACCATACCGGTACTTTCTTTCGTACAACCCCATCATCCTTTGTGGATCGATTGGAAAACCTTGATCATGTGCCTGCACACATGAAAACCGTGTGCATTAATCATACTACACAATTTAATCAAAATATTATTAAAATAAATTGTATCACCCGATATCCTGTTTACACTCAAACTGAAATTCATGTGGCATTGACACCACCTTGTGTCATTGCGCAGTTGGGTCCCTGTCACACTAGAAAACTGTCAAAGCATCTACCAATATATTGTAAGAAATGAAAATTGTTCATATATTTCATTCACACATTTTAAGATCAATCATATCGTGTTATATGAATCTATCTACCCATATCCATTCATTCATAAGCAATCATTGTGACACAACAATCAATACATATATAAGTCGTTTTAATTCATAGTATTAAGTCGGGTCATTTGCACTCAAAATGCCCTCAAACCATAACATATTTTAACACTGCAATAGTCTGTCCAACAAGGCAGTACAATGGTGCATTACAAAATTTCATTTATCTGTGAGTACCCAAATGTATCACCACGATCAAAGCATATATTATAAAATTTAACCGGGTCATTTGCGATAAAATGCCCTCAAATAATAATATAGTTGAATAATAAAAGAGTCTAACAAAATGGGGCACTACATACACCCCCTCTTCAAGAAACTTCGTCCTGAAGTTTTCAAAACAAGTAAGGAAAATGCTGGTGCATTTTGGATGCATCCTCCCAAGTAGCTGAGTTAGAACTGTAGTTATCCCATTAGACCTTTACCTGGTGGACTAATCGACGCCGAAGCTGTCGAGTTTGTCGGTCCAGTATACAGATCGGTTCGGCCTTCAAGACCCCATCGTCCGATATCTGCAAGTTACTCAAATTTATAACATGAGAAGGATCTGAAATATAATGACGCAAAATAGAAACATGAAAAACATTATGCATACGACTCAATGATGATGGAAATGCAAGATGATAGGCAACCGGTCCCAACTTCTCGAGTATCACAAACGGTCCTACAAATCGCGGTGATAATTTAGCTCCCTTCCCAAATTTAATTGAGCTCTTTTGTGGCCTAACCCGAAGGAATACTTTATCACCTACTTCATAACTCCTATCGATTCTATGTGCATCAGCATAGCTCTTTTGTCTATCCTGTGCTTCCTTTAACCATGCACGAATAGTTGTCATCTGTTCTTCCATTTCTTGAATCAATTCTGGTCCCACAAGGACTCTATCTTCCAGACGATCCCAACTCAACGGTGTTCTACACGGCCTCCCATATAAGAATTCAAACGGTGCCATCTTAATAGAGCTTTGATAACTATTGTTGTAAGCAAACTCAACCAATGGTAGATATTCCTCCCAACGCTTTTGTTGATCCGTCACATACATACGTAACATGTCTTCCAAGACTTGGTTCACCCTTTTTGTCTGGCCATCCGTCTCAAGGTGATATGATGTACTAAAATTTAGCCTTGTCCCCAAAGCGGCTTGGAAACTTGTCCAAAATCTTCCAGTGAATACTGGCCCTCTATCTGAAATTATCTTG
>LPNX010596785.1:165759-220528 GCA_001517045.1 Pseudotsuga menziesii
CTCTACACCACTCATCTTCCAATTGTAATTTCAATATCTTTTCCCGTAAATTTGTTTTTAAGGGCACTAGGGAAAAGATACGAGGCCTTCGACTTAGAGCATCTGCCACCTTATTCATCGTCCCCTTGATGTATGATATTTCAAAATCATATTCGCTCACTAATTCAGACCACCTCCTTTGTCTAGCATTGAGGTCGCTTTGGGTAAAAATATATTGTAACCCATGGTGATCTGTCTTTAACTCAAATTTCCTTCCTACCAGATAATTTCTCCATAAACGCAAAGCATAAACCACAGCGGCAAGCTCTAAATCATGCGTTGCATAGTTCTCCTCATGAGTTCTAAGTTTCCTTGAAGAGTAAGCTATCACCCTACCTTCTTGCATCAAAACACCTCCTAGACCTTCTTTCGATGCATCAGTACACACTAAGAAATCTTTATCTATATCTGGTACCTTAAGAACTGGAGCCGTCGTCAACAACTGCTTAAGCTTTGCGAATGCCTCCTCACATCGTTCTGTCCATATGAATTTCTTGTTCTTCTTTTGTAACTCTGTAATTGGGCTTGCAATTTTTGAGAATCCTTATACAAATATTCTATAATACCCAGCTAATCCCATAAAACTATGCACCTCATGTACATTTTTTGGTGCTGGCCATTCAAGAATGGCCTCAATCTTTGCGGGATCCACCGCTATACCATCCCCAGTTATAACATGTCCTAAATAATGAATCTCTGGCTGGAAGAAGGAACACTTTGATAGTTTGGCGTATAGCTTGCGCTCTCTCAAACACTGCAACACAAGTCTTAAATGCTCTTCATGCTCTCCTTGCGTCCTTGAGTAAATAAGGATATCATCTAAAAACACTTGCACAAATTTATCCAAGTACTCTCTGAATACATTATTCATCAAGTTCATGAAAACTCCAGGTGCATTCGTCAACCCAAATGGTACTACAACAAACTCGAAATGTCCATATCGAGTTTTAAATGCAGTCTTTGGTACATCTTCTTCTCTGATTCTTAGTTGATGGTATCCCGACCTTAGATCTATTTTCGAAAATATTGTTGCCCCTTTCATTTGATCAAACAGATCGTCAATTCTTGGTAAGGGATATTGATTCCTTATGGTTGCTTTGTTCAATTGATGATAGTCAATGCAAAGTCTCCATGAACCATCCTTCTTCTTCACGAATATCACTGGTGCTCCCCAAGGTGATATACTAGGGCGAATGAAACCTAGATCTAAAAGTTCTTGAAGTTGTATCTGCAATTCTTGTAACTCGGGTGTTGTCATACAATAGGGTACTCTAGATATAGGTTCGGTTCCTAGCTTAAGTTCGATAGTGAACTCAATCTCCCTCTTAGGTGGTAATCTGGGTAATTCTTTAGGGAATACATCCGCAAACTGGGACAGTATGGGGTGTTGATTTACATCGACAGTGTCTTTCTTATCATTCATCACTACCACCGCATACAACTCACATCCCTTATGCATGCTCTTTTTCAATTGCAATGCTGAAATAAACCTTAATGATACCCCTCTTCCAGTCCCTATTAGGATTCTCTTATGCCCAAAATCATCTATGAATATTAGTTGTTTCTCCTTACAGTCTAACATAGCTGAATGGGTTTCTAACCAATCCATCCCTAAGATAATATCATAGGATCCTAATGCTATAGCATAAAGGGATACTTTTGTTACACACATGCCCAAGTCTACCTCATAATCCTTGACCAATTCTCCTACTCTTTGAGTGATACCTGATGCCATTTCGACTATGCTGAAATCATCTTGCTTGCTTGCCATCACCTTACATCTAGACAATGCTTCATAAGAAATAAAACTTTCATTTGCTCCTGGGTCTACTAAAAGAGAAAAT
The DNA here is from genome assembly GCA_001517045.1 of Pseudotsuga menziesii. Classification (NCBI taxonomy): domain Eukaryota; kingdom Viridiplantae; phylum Streptophyta; class Pinopsida; order Pinales; family Pinaceae; genus Pseudotsuga; species Pseudotsuga menziesii. The sequence goes on from LPNX010596785.1 coordinate 167,643, forward strand.
TCCATACCATTTATTTTACCTGTCGCCTCTAGCACGGTGGACTGATGTTCTACCTGGCGGTTGTTGATTGCGGCATGGATTCGGTGAGCCTTGCCCAAGTCTCCAACTGTAGTCTGTCCCTTTCCCTGACTAGAATCTATCTTGGCTTGCGGACAGTCTCTCTGGAAATGGGGTTCTCCACAAGTCCAACACCACCTTTTTGGGGCCGACCTCTGGATACTCGATTGAGTAAAAGTAGATCCACTGCTATACTGGGGACGTTGCGCTACTGGATTTTCGCCCTGATATTGTGTCTGCATTGGTGGCCTATATGGTGGTCTTTGGCCATCGGGTGCACGTCTCTGACTCCCTGCTGAGGGACTTTTAAATGAATTTTGGCGTCCGGTTGCTGGTCTCGAAGCACTAGCCGACTGTACTCCTAGTCTCTGTACCACTGCTCCTGAAGGTCGAGGTGATTGAGACTGCCCACTTCCTGCAAGCTCTTCCTCAGCTATGATAGCTTTTTGCACTGCTTCGTGCAATGTACGTGGCATCAAAATACGTACTTTTGCCCTGATGTTGAAGTTGAGTCCATACACAAATTTATTTACTCGCAACTTCTCCGTACTCAAATGTGGAGCATACCTCAATAGTTCCATAAATTTAGCTTCATACTCTAGGACTGATCGACCTCCTTGCCTCAAGGAATTGAATTCATTCAATTGTCTTTCAATAAACTCTTCAGATAGGTAACGTTCTCGAAAACGTTCTTCAAATATTTCCCAAGAGACCTCTGTTATTTCAATTCCAAGCTGCGGAAACAAGGTCTTCCACCATAGCAGTGCGCTTCCCTTAAGTTGTAATATCGCCATGCGCACTTTCATGTTTGAGGTATAATCGCGTAATGCAAAGCACATGGACATGTTCTCAAGCCATGCCTCAGCTGCAATGCCATCATGTGTGCCCCAAAATTCTGGAAATTTCACTTTCTCAAGTTCTCTTTGAGCATTTTCCTTCGGCGGTTGCCGAGATCCTTCTACAGGTGCTATGGCATCTCTATCCTCTCGGTCTAACCGACTAATCAATGCCTCAGACATCCGCTGGAATGAACGCATCATATTCATCACTTCACCTGCAGGTATATGGGTCGGTTCTTCCACTGCTGGTGGATCACATGGAGGCAAAGGCTGCAAAAGAGGGGGTGTACCACGCCCCCTAGCCCCTCTACCTCTCCTTCCTCTTCTTCCCCTAGCATCCATGCTTCCTGAGTTTGCAAGGTGAATAGTTCATGTATTAGTTTCCAATCACTACATAAATAAATATAAATAAACAAAAATAACTTAAAGAGCAATAAGCCCAAGGTCCTAGAGTTAGAACCATGCTCTGATACCATGTGTAGCGCTCTCTATCTTCCCAAGGTCTATTAATAAGGAAAATACACATACTTTATTTTTTATTTTTTATTACCATATGTCCCTTATTGAACAACATAATATAACATCACATAAATGTACAAGCAATGAATGATAAAATATCTACTTAATAAATAGATTATTTAAAAGCATGCAAGATTAATTGATCATTTTTATAATTATGAATAAAAATGTAAATATTCTGAAAATAACATATAACATTAGATTTATAATTAACTTTATGTTATTAATATTTATAAAGATTATAAAATTAAGATATATATATATATATATATTCAAGAGAAATATACAAATTTCTATAATACTAATTTAACAGTTAATTTTGCATATAACATAATCTTCATATTTTAAAAGCACCATATATATATATATATATATATATATATATATATATATTATAATTTCATAATAGAAATATCATAAAAAGCCATGAACTTTATGTATAATTTTCAGAATAGAATTATACTAAAAAGCCATTAACTTTAGATATGATTTCGGAATAGAATTATAAGAAAACCTAACTTTATATAATTTTCAGAAATAGAATTATGCTAAAAAGTTTTGAGAACAGAAATATAGTAAGAATCCGTGAACTAGAAATATTTATCTAATTACTCATACGTTTCATCTTTTTGCTTTATGCAACTACCGTAGTTAAAAAAAAAATGGTTTATTAAGAGTAAATCTTTATAAGAAATATTTGTATAAATAAGCAAAATAGAAATAAGAAGGCATGGTTCGAATATCCATCGAGACCATCCTAAATATAACAGATCAGCCGTGTGCATAAAGGTATTAGAGAACTCACGTGTGATCAATTTGGGAGAGTTGATACATCAAATATAAATATAATTTTGGCTTTTTAAACCAATTTTATGTTCTCGATCTATTACATGGCCAAAGTTTATTTTATTATTATAATATATTGGTCCAAGCCCAATTTCTGAGTCTGGGCTCAGCACCGAGAGCTACATTATACATCAAGCAACCAAGAGGTGACCACAAAGCATCAAACCACAAGCAATCCTAATCCCAAGCGCTAAATACCAAGTCACATGGAGGAGGAGCCCGTGAGGGGCACTTTGCTTGCTCAATGGGAAAGTGTGATACATCACCCCGGAATCGAACCGGTGACCAGACGGAAACTAAACGCTATGCTGACAAACAAGCTTACAACTCGTGGGTTGATACATCACCATGGAACCCACAGGAATCGAACCAGCGACTAGATGGGATTTACGCTGACGAGCATGCCTACTGCCTATGGGAAAGTGTGATCATTAACCATATAGGAAACAGGCAGCGTTTTTAAAGTATTATGCAGTTGTATTTTTCACTCACAGGTTATTTTTACAATTTATTATTGCTGATATCAATATAAGTCAGTGATCAATCCAAGGTTCACCAATAGAGCCCAAGAGATGCACTCACAAGGACATGCATAATAAAACACGCGCCATATTTCTATTTATTCTCTTGCATGGGTTTCTCTAATCCAAAGGACCAAGAAAACTGAATCAAATGCATGAACAGGTTTGTAGGATGTTGAAAAAGATTTCCCCTACTATTCGCTAGATGCATCCCAGCCACCATGCAGGAATATAAACTGAAATCTAAATGCGGCCACCCAGGCATATAAACAGAAATTTAAATCCAGATCTCATAAAAATACCGGCATAAAATGCATTCTCCAACTCTGAGCAACACGTAGGAATATAAACAAAATCTAAATCCAAATCTCATAATAAAATGCAAATCTAGGTCTATAATAAAATACAAACACATATCTAAGATATAAATCCAGATCTATAATAAAATACAAATACAGATCTAAATATAAATCCAGTTCTATAATAAACTACAGAGACAGGTCTAAAATACAATCTAGATCTATAAAGAAATACATACATGGGTCTGCAATAAATTCAAATGCCAATTCATGGATCTTTAACAATGCATTTCAAGAATTATAACAACAATTTAACAATCCATAAAAACCTGAGTTTCTTTGTGCAGGCTTGTTCTTTCTGAGGTTGCTGCACCACGAACTTTGTCAGGTTCCCACGAACGTCGATCAGTTCCCAATCACAAGAGATCCACCGGTTGACCTCCCTACCATTCCAATGGGTACTCTCCTTCCCCAAGGACCCCCAAGCTGAATGGGGTTGCAGGAAGAAGTACTCTAGCACGATCGACGTGTGTAGAATCACGAAGGGCCTCCCAACCCCCTTCACACTTGATGAACCAAACTCTCTACAGCCACCATCCGCCTCTGCATTCTCTCATCCGTCCAACATTAGGGCAAAAAAACATTCTCTATCCAAACCTTGCCCCTTTATTTATATCATTTTTTGAGATTTATGCATAATGGAATTTTTATTTTTTTTATGTATTCTTGTTTTGAATTCATTTTTTGTTTTATTTCAACGGATCTTTTGTCATAAGCATTTATGTAATGTCATATTCATTTATGCAGTCTTCTAATTTAGGATTTCTTTACTTAACCATTCCTAAATTTCATTTATGTGATTCCTAGATTTTTGCTTTTGATTTGCTATTTTTGTGTGTGCAATGTGATAATATTTAGAATCTTCTTTTATTTTGTTTATCATGATTTCTTTTTATTTTTATCTTTTATTTTTATTTCATAAGGTTGCACTTTCCATTACTTTATTTTCAAGTCATGAGTTTATTGTTTAGTTATTACTTATTTACAATCTTATAGTTTAATAATTTCTTTTGTTTTTTCCAGGTGATATCAAGGGTGCCATGACCGTCTTCATGCCCTTCAAATATCCCACTTTTCATGGTGGGGAGTTAGTGTGATGGTTGAGACCATGTTAACTCAGTCCAATCCACGCTGTAGAGAGACTCATGGTTACTGAGGAATAAGGTCAACACCTCATTGCGCTCCCCTCAGTTAATCCTCGTGAGTGACCGAGTCCGCGGCCTATCCTCACGGCAACATGCCTCTTGCAGGTAAAAGCCTCTCTCGCTTTTCAACCTGCCACATGGAAAATATGTGCTAACCATACAGGTACTTTCTTCCGTACAACCCCATCATCCTTTGTGGATTGATTGGGAACCATGATCATGTGCCTGCACACATGAAAACCGTGCGCATTAATCGTACTACACAATTTAATCAAAATATTATTAAAATAAATTGTATCACATGATATCCTATTTATACTCAAACTGAAATTCATGTGGCATTGACACCACCTTGTGTTATTGCGCAGTTGGGTCCCTGTCACACTAGAAAACTGTCAAAGCATCTACCAATATATTGTAAGAAATGAAAATTGTTCATATATTTCATTCACACATTTTAAGATCAATCATATCGCGTTATATGAATCTATCTACCCATATCCATTCATTCATAAGCAATCATTGTGACACAACAATCAATACATATATAAGTCGTTTTCATTCATAGTATTAAGCCGGGTCATTTGCACTCAAAATGCCCTCAAACCATAACATATTTTAACACTGCAATAGTCTGTCCAACAAGGCAGTACAATGGTGCATTACAAAATTTCATTTATCTGTGAGTACCCAAATGTATCACCACGATCAAAGCATATATTATAAAATTTAACCGGGTCATTTGCGATAAAATGCCCTCAAATAATAATATAGTTGAATAATAAAAGAGTCTAACAAAATGGGGCACTACAGTTTCTGACTTTTTATTAATTTGACTTTTTATTAATTTGTTATGTTCCAATTCTGCATTTATACAAGTTAGGCTCGGTTCTGTAAAAAATGGCTTGCACTCTCTCTCATTTGTACATTCCTGCAACTGCTTCTACCTGTTCGAGTTCAATATCCGCCAGAAAAGGAGCTTTCTTACCTTCTGCGAAACGACTGCAGTCTAGCGTGGGGTTGAGCTCTCTTTCCAATCAACGGCATACAGTGAGAGCAAAAAGTAGCAAGGAGGGAGCCATAGATGTGAACAATAGTAGAACTAAGAAGGTTGCTGACCAGAGGCCCAGGTCTGTGGAAAGAGCGAGGGAAATTTCGCCGTTAGGTAAGCTCGTCGCACACAAATATTTCATGCTAATTCCAGCTAACAAGCCTGTAGATCTAACCGGTCATACAATTTAATTCGTGGTCTGTGACTGACATAGAGCATTTCTATGGGGTTTATAATACAAATGACAGGTCTCGTGGACCCTTTTTCGCCGATGAAGACAATGAAACAGATGCTTGATACGATGGACCGGCTTTTCGACGATTCTTTCATGTTCCCGACTTCTTCGAGTGGGGTTTCCAGAGATAACTGGTTGCCAGTTCGAATCCCATGGGACATCATGGAAAACGAGAAAGAATTTAAAATGAGATTCGACATGCTGGAACTGTCAAAGTAGGATGTGAAGGTCTCTGTAGAGGATGGCTTTCTAGTGATCACAGGAGGTCACAAGAAAGAAGAGAGGGAAAGCGATTCTTGGTCGACAAGAAGCTACAGCAGCTACAATACTTTCCTGGCGTTGCCTAATAACTGTTTGATGGACAAAATAAAAGTAGAATTGAAAAATGGAGTCCTTAATATCACCATTCCGAAGGGGAAAGTGGAGCCCAAGGTTATGGATGTTCGTGTTGAGTAAAAGAAATTCAAGGATACATAACGCCCCTTGTCAAAACAAAAGGGGATGCATTTTTTGTTTGTAATTTGGCATATGTTCTGCTCATTACTTAGAATGAGTATAGGGTAGATGTGGTGCCTATTGAAGAAAGTAATCTCACAGTAACCCACGGTATTTACTTATATGTGGTATTCACCCACAGTATTATTGCTCTCTAATTCTTATTTAAACAGCTGTGAATAATGAGAAGGCAATCATCTGTCCGTGTTTTTTTTGCTCCGTTTTTCTCTTTCACATGGTATTAGAGCCTAAGGCCTGATCCTTCCATTGTTGGGGTAAGCCTTTTAACAGAGTGGAAAACACTCTACGGAGCTCAGAAGCCTTCGGCCTATGCATTCCCCAGGCGGCAGGACACAGTAGATCCACTCCATGGCATAGTTGTAGATCTATTTCCATTTCTCCCAGATCTACACAATTTGAACACAGATCTATTCGGCAATTTTACCGATTCTCCGAGATCTATTCGGCAAGAAGACTCAGCAGATCCGTACAGAGCAGATCCGCTCCATCCATTCATCACAGATTCGGGGCAACCATTCAAGCAATCAACGGATCTGAGTGAGACTCTTCACGCGGCTGCCCAAGCTCTTCATTAAGCTCTTCAAATCGCAGATCATTCAGATCGGATTCAAATTTTAAATTGCATGGGTGATTGCAAAAGCTCTCATTGTTTGGCTTGTTAAAACCTAGTACAGCCAAAGGAGCAAACCGCAAAACTGGAGATATGATGCACAAAAAAAGAGACGAAAAAGCCGCCATTGGTGAAAGGAGTCACGATTGTTGTTAATTGAATCAAAGAAAGATTGCATTATCAGTTGGAGCAGGCTACGATTTGATACGCTATTTGTGAGATCTATTGAAAGACCATTTGCAGATCTGATCTGGCAAAATAGCAGATCTGATCCAAGATCCAATCGGCTTTTGTTCATTTTGTTTTTGTTTTTTTTTTCTTGGCTCCTTCAATTAATCTGCCCTTGTCCCATACTACACTAAACATAAATGCAAGCATATCATACCTATCTGTGTATACGTTTACATGTTTATTGCACAACAATTGCAGATGAGCAACAATGGCGGATCGTTGCCTCTGATCTGATTCAATAATTAATATTAATATTGTCTGCCAGCCCGAAGTAAAATACCACCAGTTGATTGGGAATCGATTTCTGTTGATTAATATTATGTCGAGCTGCTTCGTGATAATGAAGAGAAGATGCAGCAGGAATCGTGGTCGTGTTGCAGACGAGAACATGTTGATCGTCGGAGCATGAAATTTAATGTGGAGAGATTTGTGGTCATTGTTTTTTTTAAGCAATTCTATAGTTCGATCGCCTTCAGGACGCTTTCATATTTGATCCATTTTTGCCACAGTCACAGATCTGATCCATGGAGATCTGATCCATTTTTGCCACAGTCGCAGATCTCTGTCCATGAGTTCGCGAAGCTTTCTCCATTGCAGAAAGCTGACCCTCTGATCATCCAATCTTATTGAAGGTTGTGATCTAAAAAAAGAAGATCTATTTCTTGAAGATGGTGCTACCAGAAGTAGTCCGAGAAGAATATGAAGAGGTAAGAAATATTCTAATGCCACAAGGTTTATGGCAGAGTTTTAATGGAGATTAGTATGATGTATGGGCAATTAAAGTCATTAATATATTAAAATTACAAGATTTGTGGCACTTCATAGCTGAAGAGGATCCTATTGATCCAGAAAAAATTTAATTATTTGACAGAATTCGAAAAAGAAAGAAGGCAAGTTGTGGCCTTATGTCTCATACAAGACAGTATAGACTATTCTCTTTTTCATTACATTGTAGAAGTTGATACTCCAAAGAAAGCATGGGATACACTGAAAGAAGTCTTCAGTGAGGAACCAACCGTAGAGGAAGATGACTTTGTAAGTCGAGCAAAGCACCAGGAATCCCACACTGAAGTGGAAGACAGTCAAAATCACTGTGTCTATGAGGATCATGTAATCCCAGCAAAGGATGTTGATCCAATTATCTTTGATGATGACAGTGAAATCCAACCTGTCACTGCAACGGTACTCAATAATGTGAGTAATAGTCTCTTTGAACAAGAGATAGATGATGGTAGCATAGAAGCTGCAATAGTTGCTGAGAATGAGCAACAACCAGCTAACAACACCAAAGAAACAACATGTAGTCCACCTCAAAATCAGAAAACCAGAATTTTGAAGGAGATCTATGAGCAGGCTCCTGATGAGCATCTATAATATGCTCTATTTTCTTCTTAGCGCACACTTTTTGAAGAAGCACTGAATGATGCACAGTGGAATCAAGCAAATGAGGTTGTCATTGATGAGCAACACCAAGATGTGAATGTTCTCCAAGCAAAGTTGAAATATATTCATATTTTTTCTAACAAAAATGTTGAGTGTGCAGATAAAGATGACAATCAAAAGAATCATGTTGAAACTGAAGATGAAGACTTTCGCTATGTTTCAGAAGAAGAAGAAGATCAACTAATTAGCATCAAGATCCAGAAGACAAAGAAAAAGAATTCCGAGTACACTTCAAGGAAGAAAGTCAAGCTGAAATTTTTTGAATGAAATGTAAGCCTAGCTGAGACATAGACCAGTAGGCATCTTTAGGCATAGACAATGCTGATGATGTACTATCAGTTGAGATTAAGGGGGTGTACTGAAGAAAGTAATCTCACGGTGACCCACGGGATTTACCCAGCGGTATTTACCTAACTGTGGTATTCACCCACAGTATTATTGCTCCCTATTTCCTATTTAAACAGCTCAGAATAATGAGAAGGCAATCATCTGTCTGTGTTTCTTTTGCTTTGTTCTTTTCTTTTCTTTTGCTCAATGTTTCTTTTAAATATATATATATATATATATATATATATATATATATATATATATGTTGAAGAAAGTAATCTCACGGTAACCCACAGTATTTACCCAGCGGTATTTACCTAACTGTAGTATTCACCCACAGTATTATTGCTCCTTATTTCCTATTTAAACAACTCTGAATAATGAGAAGACAATCATCTACCCATGTTTGTTTTGCTCTGTTCTTTTCTTTCATAGTGCCGACCATTTTTCTTGAGTATGAGTCTTGTTTGTCACAAAGGATAATAAATGTTTAAAGTTTTTATTTTATTTCCTAATCTCTGTTTAAATACTTTGGATCACTCTGTTTTGAATTGCCAATATTTATCGGTGTTTATTTTGCTCAGTCACTTTGACAAAAATAATTTCAATGGTGGTTTTTTTGGTTTCATTTACCATATTTACCTGTTACATCTTCCTAAGAAGGGAAAAAGAACCTTGTGCAGGGACCTTGAATTTGCAAGGATGCAAAAATCAAGATGCATATATGCCAATGGATGATCCTCTTTCAAACTTGAATTGGTGGTGGTTATTTAAAACATAAAGGTATTTGATGCGGACGATATTAAATGTTTAATTTATCGTTCGCCTAAATTGTATTTAAATATTGTGGGAACCATTCCCTTTTGGTATTGAAGTGCCAATATTTAAGATGTTTATCGAGCCAAAAAGCCAAATTTGTGTTGTCAATTGATGACCTTTAAGGTTTGGACAGGTTTGAACTTGTCGAAGCTAATGGACTGGATTTCTTTCAATTGACGTCCCATTATCGCCCAATGGTTGGTTGTGCTTTTATTCTCAGAAGAAGAAGATTGAGTGAAGATAATTGACAGGTTATTGGTTTGGAAAGGTAGGTGATCCTTAGGGTTGCTTTTTGGCTTTGGCTTGTTGTGATAAGGTTGGAAAAGTAGGTGACCTCTCGGATAGAGGCTCACCTTAGTGGGATTAGCAACGTCTGGCCCCTGCGAAATCACAAGTTACTGGTATATCTAGTTTGTGGGCTAATAGATATACTCTTGGGAGGTTGTTGTTTTCATGGTTAAAAAAAGATTAGTCGTTGCCATCTATAGATGTTGCTTCATGGCTTCTATGGACTAAATAACATTTTTGAGGGGCTGGCAAATAAACTAGGTAAATTCGTATCGTTGGAGGAGAGTCTGCTTCATTCGTTTGACAAGCAGATAGCTTTAGTCATGGTGGAATTCAATGTTTCCTTAGGGTTTCCAATGGAGGTTGAGATGGTTTGAGGTGAGAAGGTTTGGTTGCAGAAGCTATGCTACCTCAATATTTTGTTTCGCTGTCATTTATGTCGTAATACAAACCATCTCCGTTATAAGTGCCCAGAGCTTTTGTATGGTAGCCTGGAGGAGGATTCGGAGGTGAAGGACGATTCGAAGGTGGATATTGTTTTGTCAAAGGGGAATTCTGAGAATGTTGGAGTGGGAATTCACTCTTCCCAGCCTCTTCAAATGTAGGAGCTTTAGATCCGGATAAAGGTATGTCACAATTGAATTCTCCTTCTCTTAATTAAGGTTTTTGACATTGTTCTTCTCCTTTGCCGAGCTAAATTTTATCAAATCTATGGACAAACACTTTCATAAGAAATCTTTGTGCGAGGATAATGATTCTTTTAATAATGTTGAAACCCCTCTAGCTTCTCCATTTATGTGGGTGTTCGATGAAATTTTTGCTTTGTCGAGGGATTTGTTGGGGTTGGTTGTGAATGATGGTATTAAATTGTCCACTCTTTTCTATGGCTACCTCTAAAAACCCTTCTATTGGTGACATTTTAGGGGATAATCCTTTGATGCTTGCAAGGATTCAGGGGAATGACTCAGATTGTCCTCCTATCATGTCCTCCAAATTTTTCATTTTGAATAATGGGGTTTATGGAGTCCTTCCACAAAGCCAAGAGTGGGTTATAAATTATCCCTGACATTTAAAGAAATTGCTACTAAAACCCATTTTATTGTTTACTCTAATAAATTATCTAACAAGTATGGTATCTCCCTCTCATGGTTGCCTCCATTTGATATCATGTTACCTTCATTGTTGTTGCCTTCATGGTTGCCTTCGATACCCTGTTACCTTCATTGTTATTGCCTCTATTGGTGCCTCCATCTTTGCCTCTGATACCCTGTTACCTTCATTGGTGTTGCCTCTATTGTTACTTCCATCTGACATCAAAATGCCACCATTAGGAAATAAAAAAAGAAGAAGGGAAGGCATGTCAACTTAGGGGATTTAGGTGGGAGTGTTGAGCCAACTGATAGTGAATATATTCCCCTTTTGATGAGGTTAAAGAATGTATCTTTGTTTGTTAAGTCTCGGGCCCTTAGAGGGTCGGTGCCCTTGTTAGAGGGTTCTTAATATTAATTTTGGCCCTTAATATAAAGGGTATTGGGGTCCCCAAAACTCAGAGCCCGTAGGAAATCGTTTGAATTAACAAAGCCTAATGTTATATAATTAATTCAAGAAACGATGTGTTTGGTCTTATTATAGTTGAGATTTTTTCGAGATTATATTTAGGATGGGAAGTATATGCTCTTGATGCAAATGGAGTGTCAAGTGGATTATTGACCACTTGGATCCCTATGGGAGTTGATTTTAAACCTTCTAGAACTTGTGTTGGCTTACTTTTGGAGGGGAAGTTTAAAGTATTAGAACCCAAAAAAAAAAAAAAAAATTCTTAAATGTTATGGTCCTTATAAGGACCGGAAGCAATTTGAGGATACAGTTGAAGCCAACAAATTTTTTAGAGGAAAAAATTTTATATTAGCAAGAGATCTGAACTTCATTATGTCTTCTTCTCAAATCTAGGGGGATGCTCTAGACTAGATCCTTTGTCAGGCTATTTTCTTTAATTATTTCATCACTCTCGATTATTGGATGTGTCTCTTGCAAAATTAAGCCCTACCTAGGGAAATGGTAGGTGTGGATCTGATGGTATTATGAAGCAACTTGATAGGTTTTTTTAATGTTGAAGACTTAGAAACGACAGATCCTACAATTCATCTATTTCATATCATTTTCCCATATGTCTTCAAGTTGATTGGAGCTCTATTGGGCACAAATTCCCATTCAAGTTCAATCACATGTGGTTAGAGGATGAAAATCTATGTTGTATGGTTAAAACATCTTGGAGATACTTTGATTCCTCGGAGGAAGCGGGAGCAATGGATGGTGGAATTATGGAAAAAAGAGGAAAAACAAAAATTTACACAAGATCTTGTTAATATTAAGGAAGTGATGGATAAGATTTATGAATCTTAATAATAATAATAATAATAATCTATTTTTAAGGTCACCGCCAAGCGAGACACCAAATTGGTGTATGAGACCCCCTTGTTTGTGGGACAAGGGACCCCCCTCTGCGCAGCAATTTAACTGCTAAAGTCTACAGAGGTGTACATACACTACCCCCCTCTGGATTTGAACCCGTGACCTCCTAAGAGGAAACACATGCTCTTAACCATTAGGCCCACTTAATTGAATGGCTCTTTTTATGTGGAGGATAAACAGTTTCTATTTGATCTTGAGAATATAAAATATAAGATTCTAAAGCAACAAGAAATGGCCTAGTTGTTGAAGATTCATGCAACTTGGATATCCCATGGTGACAATAATATCAAAATCTTTCACAATTATGCAAACTACCCAAAAAAGAAATTCCATCTAGGACTTGAAGGATTCTGATGACAATTGGATGAATGCTCAGAAAGTCTTGGAGAATGTGGTTGTTGATCACTTCTCTAAACTCTTCAAAGATCCCAGAGGATCTACCATTGATTTTGTATTAAAAGTTCTTATAAAGTATCCATCTCTTTTTACTAAAGAGTAAGGATTACAAATTGGAAGAGTTGTTACTTAGGAATAAGTTGAAGGCGTTTTAAAACAATTTGCCAAGGACAATATTCCTGGACCTAATGGTTGGCCATTCAAACTTTTCTTATCCTTTCTTGATTTGTTGTGGACTAAATTGTTGGAGGTGGTTGAAAAGTCTCGAAAGGAAGGATATGTGTCTAGAGCGCTCAATTCTACTTTCATTACACTTATTTCCAAATGTGATAAACCATAAAAATTTTCAAACTTCGGGTCTATTTCACTCTGCAACCTTGTGTATAAGATCATATCTAAGATCTTTTCCAACATACTTTGAACAAAATTGGATGAGCTTATGTCTAAGGAGCAATTTGGCTTCTTAGCTAATAGGAAAGTTCATGATGCGGTGGAGTTCACTCAGGAATACTTACATTCCATTATGTCTTAGAAGTAGGATGCTCTAATTTTGAAGATGGATTTGGTCAAGGCATACGATAAGGAAAATTGGTTCGTCTTAAGATTATTATTGCTCCAGATTGGTCTTAGAAGTAGGATGCTCTAATTTTGAAGATGGATTTGGTCAAGGCATACGATAAGGAAAATTGGGTCTTCCTAAGATTATTATTACTCCAGATTTCGTCTACCTTTATTTGTAACAAATTGGATTGTGGCTTGTGTTTCCTCTCCATGTTTTGTAGTCCTCAACAATGGTTCTCTAACAAAAAAATACAAGTGTTCAAGGGTAATCGGGCAAGGATTCCCTCTCTCTCCACTTCTATTCCTATTGGTCATTGAAGGTCTTAGTAGATTGATAGGTGCAACTAAAGATGAAGGCATAATAAAGGGTATCAACATTTTTGCATCCTTGTTCATTACACATTTACTCTTCGTTGATGGTGTGGTCATATTCAGTTGTGGATCTTTGAAAGAATGGTCTAATTATGATGAGACTATCTATTTATTTTGTGTTGCATTTGGTATGGAGGTAAGTGCAATTAAATATGGTTTTCTCAAGAATGGCATGGATGAGAATATAAGAAAAATTATCTCTATATTTCCCTATAAAGTTGATAATATTGAAAATGGTTTTAAATTTCTTGGTTATTATTTTAAACCAAATAGCTATAAGGTGAATGAATGATTGGATGTGGTTAGTGAAGAAGGTAGGAAAAATAACTAGTAGTTGGACCTATAGATTTCTTTCCTTGGTTGGTAGACTCACCTTACTAAGATCTAATGTCGGTAGAGATACTCCACCCACGTTACTAAAATCTAATGTTGGTGGACATACCTGTGTGCTGGTTCTCTTTAGATAAGTTGCCTTAGACTATTCTAGATTTGATAAGGAAAATGATGTTTAAATTTATATGGTCCGACCCAGTATTGGGGAACAAAATCCATTTAGCCAATTGGGAGATATTATCTAGACCAAAATGTGTTGGTGGTTGGGATATCAAGAATATTTATTGGTTTAATTTTGCATTAAAAATGAAAATAATGGGGAGAGAATTGTTTGGGAATGGGTTATGGTGTAATGTTCTTCATGCCAAATATCTTAGAAATAATTATGTAGTTAACAAGATCTGACATTGAGATAAGTCTGTTCATGTTGTATCATATTTCTGGAATGGATTTACGAGATCCTTATCATAGATAAGTATAAGATTTTATCTTGGAAAGTTGGTAATAGGCCACAAGTATTTATTGGTATTGATCCTTATATTGGAGGGGAGGGAAATTATGTTCCTTTTGCTTCTATTTTTGTTAGATTCGGATTTCATACCTTGGGTCGTATTAGAAGGCCCAACTAGTCAGGACATTCAAATTCATATTGGTTACAAGTAGTTGACTTAGGTATGAATAACCAATATGCTAAAAATGGACAAAATACATTTTGGCTTTAAACAGTGCAGGAATTAGATTGAAGGAAGAAAGTTATACTTTGGTCTGGACATATAAAAAATTTAATGGACAATCATGTGCTACATTTTGTTACGTCCCCTCCCACCCTGGAGGAGAACACGACTCCAATTGCTCGCTTTGATACCATAATGTAGCGTACCTGCTACTCTGATATACCACGATGCCCATGAACTCGGTGCCCATACACCTAACTGATATGCGGAATAATTTAAAACTTACATTTACTACCTTGTTAACACAATCATGGGGCCTGTAACATCCTTTAACATTCATTCTTAGGCTTAGAAACCATTGTAACAGTCGTTCCACCCTTGACAGACCCATTCTATGACCAGAAAAACCTTTTCTGCACTGAACCTGTCATTTCCGCACTTCACCTTCCGTACTCCCCTTTCCACCTTCCACTGCAAAATCTGGGAACCAAAAACATAATGTGTGGCAGGGTCATTCAACCACTTCCACCTTCCACCTTTTTGTCTTCTACTGCGAAACTCGAGAATCAGAAACTAAACATTCGACAGAATTACTTAACTACCTTTCCGACTTCCGCCTTTCGCCTTTCAACCTTCTGCCATGGAAATCGGGAATCAGAAACTCAACATTTGACAGAATTACTTAACCACTTTTCTGCCTTCCGCCTTCTACTACGGATCTTGGGAATCGGAACTTAACATTTTGACGAGATCGTTCTGCCACATTATGTCTTCCACATTTCCCCTTTTCGACCTCAGAATGCGGAAATCCACGAAATGATGGCTTTATCTTTCAGTTTCCCGACATCCGGCTTCCAACTTCTAACATTGGACTTCAGACTTCGAGGTTCGGAAATCCAAATTTTCCTTAGGACTTTTGGCCCTTCATTCACTTATGCCTTCCGCAGGCGGATCCCGGGCTGCGGAAACACAACATTTTTCCTTGTTTTCAAATTTTTCTTTCCTCCTCCCGCCTTTCGCCTTCTGCAGGTGGATTCTAGGGTGCGGAAACACTCAAGTTAGATGCATTTTAACTCTATAACTAGGCTTCTAGCCTCCATGATCATAAGCAAAATACAATGAAACATACAAGGCATATATAGATGCAAATGCAGGAACATTTAATCAATAGTAAACTCTACTTAATTCATTCATAAGTATTTAACATAATCAGTACATTCATAAGCAAAAATTGCGGAAATAACACAACAAAGAATATCTATCTTGAAGATGAAGTTGTCCTGCAACTAGCTATGTCACTGCAACGTTCCACCAAACAATAGGATAGTGTGTTCATTAATCTCTCAACACCACTGCCACTCCTGAGATGGGCATGATTTCTATAAGGAACTAGGGAAAATTAGACTCACACATAGCTAGATCATATCACACACAGCCAATCCAACCTTCAGTTGGGTTTATCAAACTTTCCATCCAAGCCAACACACAGTTGGATTTATCAAGCTACAGGAAATCGAGCCAAACACCATTGGGTTTATCAGGCTACTTAGTCAAGCCAGCTAATAGTTTGGTTTATCAGACTATTCACAGTCAAGCCAACATTCACATTAAGGACTAGCCAAGCCAACAGATGGGTTTATCAAGCTACTCAGCCAAGCCATCATTCATGGTTGGGTTTATCAGGTTGTCCAACCAACAGTCACATATGGCCAAATGCACAACAAGACACACTCAAGCCAACTACGAATTGGGTTTATCAGACTGCTCATCCAAGCCAGTTTCCAATTAGGTTTATCAGGTTGCCCAGCTAAGCCAATATACGATTGGGTTTATCAGGATTTCAGCTAAGCCAGTCTCCTTTGGGTTTATCAGGCTGCTAAGGCAGTGGAAATGAAGAATGGCTAAGCTAGTGGCTCATTCAAGAGCTAGGGACACCTCCACAAGATCTATTTGGCTTGGCATCGACAATACCTACACACTTAACACAAGGAAGCATCCCCTTCTCTGCTCCTTAGTCCCTCGGGCTATGCCTTCCCTTCCAATGCTCTTCAGGGTGTGCATAGAAGATTCACCAGTCACTCTTATCTTTTCGTGAGGTTCCTCTTTGCACTAGGTTTATCAATCCCATTCAGCGTCTCTTCCACTTCTAATTCTTGCATATAGTTCAGACCCAAACCAGGGTGCACATCACAACAAACCACAAGGACACACAACAACACAGGGCTTCACTCTGTAACACAGAGAAACAAGGTCT
Source organism: Pseudotsuga menziesii (assembly GCA_001517045.1). Classification (NCBI taxonomy): domain Eukaryota; kingdom Viridiplantae; phylum Streptophyta; class Pinopsida; order Pinales; family Pinaceae; genus Pseudotsuga; species Pseudotsuga menziesii. Next base: position 184,511 of record LPNX010596785.1, read on the forward strand.
CATACCACTATGTAGTTCAGGATAACATTGTAACCCATCAACTAGGGTCTCAGCAAAGGAAAATACTTGCAGAAACGATGCAGAACAACCCATTCCGCGACCCGGGAGAGCGAACAGTTCCTATTTGATACTCGATAATAAGAATCATGTCGAATAATGGATCGAAATGACCAAGACATATTGGATGACTCTAGAAATGACGGGATGGGCACACATCCCTGTGATTACTTGCTTCAAAAGCAAGAACGTGACTTCCCAGACTGCAGGATGCAGGTAGGCTCAATCACGAAACCAACTGCCATGCCTTACTCTGCCCAATGCATTAACTGTCTCAACCGATCTTTTGGAAAAATTAAATGATTGAGTGCATAGTACAAAAAGGTAGCTGAGTGTTTATGGGTTTCCCCATTGACATATGGTCTCAACCTATGGTTCAAGAGTTTGACTATCTCCCCTCCCTATTCCATGTGAAATCATGCCCCCATCTCTTACGTTGCAGTGCATAGCTAGCTGTGGTATTTTATTAAATTGCATATTACATGATATCTTCAAAATATATTGTGTTTGACCATCACCATAACCATCAGTATCAACCTTGATCACCGATGACACGACACCAAATCAATGGCAAGGCCTTGGCCTTGAGCTCTTTGCCATGATTTACATACAATATATACATCATATACAATTTTAATACCATGGGGTCAAAACTGGGGTGTTACATTCCCCTCCCCTTTCATTAGCACTGTCCTCGATGCTTTACAAAATTGAACAAAAATGGATGTGCCAATCACATGGAATCATCCAGCTCCCACATAGCCTCATTCGGATCGTAGTGCTTCCACTACACCTTTACATGTCCAACGGATCGATTTCAGAGCACTATGACCTTCCTGTCGAGGATGCGCAATGGCTCGATTTGGAACTCCCCCCTCGGGTTCCACCTGAATCACATCCCAATTTATCAAATCGTTAAGTTCATGTACATATTTATTAAGCAAAGAAACATGAAAAACATTATGATTTCTAATGCTAGCAGGCAATGCAAGTCTATATGCAACTGCCATATCCTTTCAAGCACTTCAAAAGGCCCACAATATCTAGGTGACAACTTGGCACAAATTCCAAGCTTTAAGGAACTCTTCTTTGCCCTCACTCTAAGGTAAACATGATCCCCAACACTGAACTCTCTATGCACTCTATGCTTATCTCCATAGATTTTCTGTCTATCTTGGGCTGCTTTCAGAAACTGCCTGATCTTTGCAACCTCTTGCTCCATTTCCTTAAGCAATTCTAGACCAAGAACAATTATGTTCACTGAATTATCCCAAGCTACTGGTGTCCTACACCTTCTTCCATATAAAGGTTCATATGGACTCATTCGCAATTATGTGTGATGTCCATTATTATAGGAAAACTCTACCAAGTGTAAATAATACTCCCACTTGGATGGTTTGTCCATCACATACATGTGAAGCATGTCGTCAAGCACCTTATTCACTCTCTCTGTCTATCCATCAGTCTGAGGATGGTAGGCAATGTTGAAGTTCAACTTTGTACAAGGAACATGGGATCTCAAATCCGTGTTAGTGTTTTCTAATGCACAACCGTTCAAAATGGGCCTTCTGATATACTATCGAGTACGTAAAGATCTTTTTGATATACCTTGAGGGTATATGAAAATTCATTCGATATATTGATTGGTACATGGAAGAACCTCATGATCCCCGGGATGCAGTGCAGGAAAAAAATGACAGCTCCTATGTTTATAGAAGTTGAAACATGTCTTCTAACCTATCACTCAAATTGCTAAGAATTTTAACCTAAGTTACCGTTCAATTTTATCTTGATGGTTAGTGAATGTTTATGGAATGTGAGGTAATTAGAAGATTAAATTATCTAAATGCAATGCAATTTTCCTTTTGATGAATTCTATCTAAAGTAAGGGAGAGGTTCTTCCTTTTCAAATCATGAAATGAAAACAACATGTGATTCAAATAACTCATTCCTCAAACTTCAAATACTTTCAGACAAGCAAAACCTCTAATGCTAATGCTTAAATTATATCTAATGTAAAAAGGGAAAGGATATTTAATGCATAAATGCCTATGATTTTCTTAATCAAGCTTTAAAAAGAAAACAATTATAATCGTTTAATCAAACCAAAAGCAAGCAATCAAACTTTTTCTTTTGTTTTTTGATGTAATTTTGGACAAAGGAATGTAAAAAATCACACTACAAAAGTGCAAAAACCCATACTACTTTTCCTTCTTACAGATCTATAAAGATATTTTAAGGGATCAATCATACTAACCATACACCCAAGACCAACTTTCCACATGAAACTACTTGATTTCATAGCTTTTACTAAGACAACTTTTCAAGATCTAAACTTAAAAAGTACATTTAGGCTAAACACACACTATCAGACCTGTCAATGAGCAGAAACAAGAACTAACAAAACCCAAACAAAAGTAAAAATTTCAAAAGAAATATCCTAGAGTTAAAGATGGCCTACCTCGGCGCACTCTACAGGGTGGAATCAGGGCATCGTGCAGTAGCCGACGTTTTTTTCTTCCTCATGAACAACATCATCGAAACCTCTTAATTATGGAAAGAAGGCATCAATGTCACTCCTTGACAGTGGGAAAAAGGAATCAGGGATAGTTCGGCGCTCTGTCAAATACACCAGGTGCGTCAGCAGATCTAGAAATCCAAAAGAAACAAATAACCTTTAGAACAATTAATTGTAAATCAAACTAGAATTGTGGTAAGTGTAGACACGAACCAAAGAAGGAAAATAGGGTTGAAATAAGATTTCTCACCTTAGATCCTTGAATGAGCGAGAGAAAAACTTTGTAAGCTTGTAATCAAAAGCAAAATCAAAACTCATAGATCTCTTTAGTGGTCCTATCACATCCCCTCCCGTCCACCAGAGAGAGATTGCGACCATAACTGCTTGCTCTGATTGTTGCAGGAGCATCCAGCTCGAAGTTCATTGAATTCTATATGTATTTTGATGGATTCTCGATTTTTCAGAAATCTATGGAGGCATGAACTCATCTTGCGTTTGCTCTATTCAAGTCTGTGGATAAATTCTCCAACTTCCCAACAATAGAGGAATTGATCCTGTCAGTGATCAATTTGACGATCTACGAAGAAATATTTTAGAGGAGATCGAACGGCAGAGAAAGATCGCAACGAAAAGCGATGGTCATCATCTATTCTGCATCTGGAGATAGATCAATGGCTGAGAATCAACCCACAAGAATCAACGGTGTGAAAAGCTTGAGTTTGCGGAATCAGGGAACTATGTAAATTGAGATCCTGCATCCTGCATCCTGCATCTTGCATGCAGAATAGACTGTTGCGAAAAGAAAAGTTGCGAAAAGAGAGATCTGTGAAGCCGCATCCCACATCCCGAATCCTACATCCCACAAGTTTCAGAAAGGAGAGTTGCGAAAGGAAATATGCGAGGAACAGAATTTACAGAAGGAAATTTCCACATCCCGCATCTCGCAAGTTGCGGAAAGGAGAGTTGTGGAAGGAAATTCAACATGTTAACATAAGTCTTGGACAGATTTGATCATTCATGCCATCACCAATCCAAAAATCTAAGCCCCATAACGTAATATAGAATGCATTGAACTTAAAAACATACATAGATGTGTAAAACATGCAATATATAACGGAAGCAAATACATTCATCAAAGCATTCAACATGTTCATCACAATTCATTAAACAAAATATAGTTGCAGAGATTACACACAAGAAATACTTATCTTAAAAGAATCTTGTCCTGCAACCAACTATGTGGTTGCAACGTTCCACCCAACCACAAGCCAGTGCACTCATCAATCTCTCAGCAACACTTCCACCCCCGAGATGGGCATGATTACCACAAGGAACAAGGAACACTAACAGGATCACACATAGCCAAGGATACAACAAAACTCAGCCAATCCAACACAATTGGGTTTATTAGGCTACAAACAAACAATCCAATATAATGTTGGGTGTATCAGGCTAATCAACCAAGCCAACGTGCACATTAAGGACCAGCCAAGCCAACTAATAGATGAATTTATCAAGTTGCAAAGGAGTTGGAAATCTTGAACGGCTAAGCTAGTGAGCTCAACCACCGAGCTATGGATACCTGCACTAGACCGGGCTTGGCTCCTAAAACATCTACACACCCAACACAAGGAAGCATCCCCTTCTTTCCTACCAAGTCCCTTAGGTCATGCCTTCCATTCTAGTGCTATTAAGGGTTTGTAAAGAATAAAACCGGCCCCTCTATATGTATTTGTGAGGTTCCTTCCTACACCAGGTTTATCAACCTAGTTCATACCCAATTCCACTCCAAACCAATTTAAAACAAGGCAAAATATGCACACACAGCAAACCAAAATGTCAACACATCAAAACAGGATTCCACCCACTCTGTGACAGAGGAGACCATTGCACAATAACACTGAGGAAACCACAGATGACCACTCTTTCTCATAAAATCGATTGATCTCCATTGCTCATTTGTTCAGCAAACAAAGGATACCCTGAGCCTTTGTGCGGCTGAGGATGGTAACAACAGGTGATCAACCTAGAACAAAACACGGTTCTGCCAGCAGAATGAACGCACAGCGCGCATGAACGAAATGGAATAGAGAATGATCAAAATGGACCACGGTGTTTCGATGAGAACCAGATGATGGACTGGGCATGCACAATGAGGAAAAAAATGAAAATGTGAAGGATGGATGATCAAAAACGTCTCACCACTCTCCAAAATGTGAGGGAAGATGAAAATGTGAATGCATGAGGGAATGGGCATACATTTTTGGGTATTTTATTTTGACACGTGGCTTTTCCCCAATGGCTCAAGGCTAAACATCCCCCCCCCCATTATCCTTAGAAAATCATTCCCCCATCTCATTATTTTTGCATTGACATAGTTGGTTGTGAGTTTTTTATTAAATTGCATATTTATATGATGTCCAAAACTATAATGTGTTGGCTAGCACAAAATACCATCGGCATCGATTTTAATCGCCGAAACATAAAATGCTAAATCAATGGTGGGGATTTTTCCTTTAGATCCACACCATGACTAATTACAATATTTACATCATATATATTTAATGAAAATGGGGTCAACAGCAGGGTGTTATATTCCCCTCCCCCTTCAACAGCACCATCCTCAGTGCTTTACAAAATTGAACAAAAATGCTACGCTGGTACCACCCTCAGTGCTCTGCAGAATTGAACAAAAATGGATGTGCCAATCTCATGGCATCCTCCATCTCCCATGTAGCCTCTTCAGGACCGTAGTGCTCCCATTGCACCTTCACCTTCCCTATGGATTGATTCCGAAGCATTGTGACATTCCTGCTGAGGATGCGCATTGGATCGATTTGGAATTCTCCCTCGAGTTCCACCTCAATCACATCTCAATCTATCACATGGTTAGGATCATGTACATATCTCTTAAGCAAATAAACATGAAAAACATTATGAGCCCTAGTACTAGCAGGAAATGCAAGTCTATATGCAACTAGCCCTATTCTTTCAAGCACTTCAAATGGCCCACAGTATCTAGGTGACATCTTGGCACAACTTCCAAGCTTCAAGGAACTCTTCTTTGCCCTCACTTTGAGGTAAACATGATCCCCAACACTAAACTCTCTATTCACCCTATGCTTATCTGCATAGATTTTCTATTTGTCCTAGGCTGATTTCATATTATTCCTGATCTTTACAACCTCCTGCTCCATCTCCTTAAGCAATTCTTGACCAAGCACAACCCTGTTCACTGGATTATCCCAAGTCACTAGTGTCCTACACCTTCTGCCATACAAAGCTTCATAGGGACTCATCCCCAAGGATGCTTGTTGTCCATTGTTATAAGCAAACCCTACCAAGTGTAAATAATCTTCCCACTTGGTTAGTTTGTACATCACATACATGTGAATCATTTCTTCAAGCACTTGATTTACTCTCTCTCTTTTCCCATCAGTCTAAGGATGGTAGGCAGTGTTGAAATTCAACTTTGTACCCAAATATGCAAACAATCCCTTCCAAAAATTGGAAGTGAACTTGACATCTCTGTCAGAGACTATTGCCTTAGGAAATCCGTGCAATTTGAAAATATCCTTCACGAAGAGATTTGCAATGTCATCATTCTTATGCGTAGACTTAACTGGTATAAAATGTGTTGCCTTTGTCAACTTGTCCACCACAACCATGATGGAATCATGTTTTATCCAAGTCATTGGAAATCCTGTAATAAAATCCATGGAAACTTAACTTCCCATTTCCATTCTGGAACTGGAAAAGGATGCAACAAAACTGCTGGGTGTTGATGCTCAACCTTCACCTGCTGAAATTTCATGCACCTTGAAATATATTCAGCCATGTCCTTTTTCATTCCTGGGCAAAATTATTGCTTTCTAGCTGTAGCAATTGTCTTATGATATCTTGGGTGACCAAAATATGGAGCTTGATGGATCTCATTCATAACAACCCTCCTCAAATATGCTACATTTAGAATATAAATTATGTTCTTATAAGTAAGGAGTCCATCTTCTTCTAATTTATATCCCTCATACTTCTTTGCAAGGATTTGTTGTTGCAACTTGTCCTAGACTTGTGCATACAATTCATCTTCAGCAACATGATTAAAAATTTGTTGCCTCAACTCCGATTAGCAAATACTAATGGATTCCACATGCATTTCCTGCACCTTCATGCTGAGTGCATCAGTAACCCTATTCTATTTTCCCTTTATGTGCTTGATTTCAAAATCAAACTCACATAAAAACTCTAGCCATCTAGCTTTCCTAGCATTTAGAGTAGGTTGATCAAATAAATACTTCATACCATAATGGTATGTCCTTAGCTCAAATCTTCTACCCATCAAGTAATGCCTCCACATCTTGAGAGCATGTACTATGGATGCAAGTTCCAGATCATGAGTGGCATAGTTCTTCTCATGCTCCTTCAACTTTCTTGACTCATAACATATTACGTGGTTATCTGTAATCAATACACAATCTCATTGTACCATCTTTCTTCTTCACAAACAAAACTGGTGCTCCCCAAGGAGACACACTCGGCTTGATATAGTTCTTCTCCAACAACTCTTACAACTACATCTTCAGCTCTAACATTTTTTATGTACTCATTTTGTAGGGTGCCTTGGACACTGGTGCTGCTCCTGGAACAAGTTCAATTGTGAAATCAATGTCTCTCTTTGGAGAAAGCCCTGGAATCTCATCAGGAAAAACATCCCCAAATTCCTGCAACACATGAAAGTCCTCCAACCTAGGATTTTCATTCTTCGTTGCCTCCACAATATGAGCTACATACAACTAGAAACCTTTCTTACAAAACTTCTTCAACTGCATTGCTGAAATATGCCTCACAGAAATCACCTTTGGAATGCCTCTTACAACTCTTAGGTTCCCTTCTTCATCCATGCATTCAAAAGTCTTATTATAACAGTCGAGCTTTAACCTATGAGCTTCTAACCAATCCGTTCCAATGAGAACATCATAGGAACAAAGTGGTAGAACATTCATATCTACACAAGTGACCAATCCATTCCTCGCCAATGGGCATTTCTCCACCACTTCACTAACCATTCTCTTAATTCCAGTGGCTAGCTGAACTAACTATGATTTGCTATGCTTTAATTTTTTTAAAGCACAAATATCCACTAATCTAGGAGAAATGTAACTATGAGTAAAACCAAGGTCAATTAAAATAGAAATAGATTGCTCAACAATCTTACCTGCAACTTCAACCACAGTTGACTGGTGATCTGCATGGCGGTCCTCCGGTACTGCATAGATCCTAGGGACAGCCCTTGCTACTTGACCCACTAAGTTCTGCCTCTTGAATTTTGTAAGTTGGCCTTGCATTCTCATTCTCAAGTGGGCTATTCCTGCGTATGTGGGGTCCTCCACATTTCCAACATTGGAGTGGTTCTCTATTCTATTATGGTCCCTCTTGGCTTTTCTTCCACCACTCTAGCTAGCTGCTTCTCAATTTGGGACGGTTGCTTCTATTGAGTCCTAAAGTTAAAAGGTTTGAAACCTTTCTTCCTTTGGTCAGACTTCTCATTCTTCTTTTCCTTCCATGTCTTATGATAATTAGGTTTGCCTTTGCTTTTCTCATAGCAATACTTAGCTTTCCTTATCACTTCTTCCAGAGTTCTAGGTTCATAAAACTCAATTATGTCTTTTTAGGACTGAGACAATCCACTCATAAAACACTGGATTTTTACTTTTCATCTTTGATGTACTTGACATACCTCAACAGCTCCAAGAACTTGTTTTCATACTCTTCCATGGTCTGCTGTCCCAATCTTAGCTCGTGGAATTCTTTGATCTTATCATCATAGTACCTGTCAGAGAGGTATTTATGCTTGAAATACTTCTGGAATTGTTTCCACGCAATCTTCCGTTCATTAATCTTCTTCACTTGCCTGAAGTGCTCCCACCATATGGATGCTCTTCCAATCAAATTGAATATGGATACTCTAGCCTTCATATTTCCAGAGTAGTCTTGGACTTGGAAATATTTCCTCATCCCAAAAAGCCAAGCTTCAGCTTTTTTACCATTATTTATCTCACCATTGAAAGTAGGAGGCCTTACCTTCTTAAATTCATCACGTGAATGGTTCTGGTAGCGCCTCTTTCTCTTATTCTCGTGAGAAGAAGAACTTGAACCACCAGTGGATCCTCCAGAGTCAGATGACCCACTAGGAGATCTCTTTCTTCTTCTAGCAGTCCTCTAACTTCCTTATGATCTTAATGTCCGGTCCTCAGAGTTCATCCGCCTCTAAATGTCTGTCAAACTTTGCAGCATGGCTGCATTCAGTTGATTCTGCTCCTCCAGAGCCTTAACAAATCTTTTATTATCTGCCTCTGCCCTTAGGATTCTCATGGTGGACGCAAAATCTAAGGGAGTATCTTCAAACCTCCTCCCATTAGACTTTGTCTCAGCATTTTCAACTCGAACATTTTTCCATATAGCATCTTCTGTGTATTCATTGGAGTTTTGTGCATCATCACACATGTCAGTTCTCATGGCTCATCCAAACCAACTTTACCTAACTGCACTATCTGAATGCTGCCCTTTGAAGGTGACTATAATTCTGTAAAATGTGTTAATAAACAAAATTGTTAGCTGCATAATAAAATCAGAAGTACAAACCATTTACCAATAGCTCTGTTAACTATTCAACTTGGCCCATCAAATCCCAATGCTACAACCCGCAGCTCTGATACCACACTGTCACATCCCCTCCCGTCCACCAAAGAGAGAACGCGACCATAACTGCTCGCTCTTATTGTTGCAGGAGCATCCAGCTCGAAGTTCATTGAATTCTATATGTATTTTGATGGATTTCCGATTTTTTTGAAATCTATGGAGGCATGAACTCATCTTGCGTTCGCTCTATTCAAGTCTACAGAAAAATTCTCCATCTTCCCAATAGTAGAGGAATTGATCCTGTCAGTGATCAATTCGACGGTCTACGAAGAAAGATCTCAGAGGAGATCGAACAGCGGATAAAGATTGCGATGAAAATTGGCAGTCATCATCTGTTCTGCATTGGGAGATAGATAAATGGCTGAGAATCAACTTGCAAGAATCAATGGTGCATAAAGCTTGAGTTTGCGGAATCGGGGAACTATGGAAATTGCGATCCTGCATCCCGTATGCAGAATAGACCATTGCGGAAATAGAGATCTGCGAAGTAGCATCCCACATCCTGCAAGTTGTGGAAAGAAGAGTTAGGGAAGGAAATCTGCGGGAAACAGAATTTACTGAGGGACATTTCCACATCCCACATCCCACAAGTTATAGAAGGTAATTCAACCTATTAACAGAAGTCTTGGACAACTTTGATCATTCAGGCCATCACCAATCCGGCAATCTAAGCCCCATAACATAATATAGAATGCATTGAACTTAAAAACATACACAGATGTATAAAACATGCAATATATAGAGGAAACAAATACATTCATCAAAGCATTCAACATGTTCATCACAAATCATTAAACAGAATACAGTTACAGAGATTACAGACAATAAATACTTATCTTAAAATAAGTTTGTCCTGCAACTAGCTACGTCGCTACAACGTTCCACCCAACTATAGGCCATTGCACTCATCAATCTCTCAGCAGCACTGCCACCCCCGAGTTGGGCATGATTCCCACAAGGAATAAAAAACACTAGCAGGCTCACACATAGCCAAGGATACAACAAAACTCGGCCAAGCCAACACAGTTGGATTTATCAGGATGCAAACAAACAAGCCAATATACTATTGTCTTTATCAGGCTAATCATCCAAGACAACATTCACATTAAGAACCAGCCAATCCAACTAACATATGGGTTTATTAGGCTACAAAGGAGCTGGAAAGCTTGAATTGCTAAGCTAGTGAGCTCAACCACTGAGCTATGGACACTTGCACTAGATCAGGCTTGGCTCCTAAAAGATCTACACACCCAACACAAGGACACATCCCCTTCTCTACTACACAATCCCTCAGGCTATGCCTTCCATTCCAGTGCTATTCAGGGTGTGAAAAGAAGAAAATCAGCCCCTTTAGATCTATTTGTGAGGTTCCTTCCTACACCAGGTTTATCAAGCTAGTTTAGACCCAATTCCACTCCAAACCAGTTCAGACCAAGGAAAAATATGCACAAACAAAAAACCACAATGTCAACACAACAAAACAGGATTCCACTCACTCTGTGATAGAGGAGACCATTGCACAACAACAATGAGGAAACCACAGATGACCACTCTTTCTCATAAAATTGAGTGATCTACACTGCTCATTCGTTCAGCAAACAAAGGAGACCCTGAACCTTTGCGCGGTTGAGGATGGTATCAACAGGCGATCAACCAAGAAAAAAACACGGTTCTTCCAGCAGGACGAATGCATAGTGCGCATGAACATAATGGAATAGAGAATGATCAGAATGGACAATAGCATTTCGGTGAGAGCCAGATGGTGGACTGGGCATGCACAATGAGGAAAAAAAATGAAAACGTGAAGGATGGATGATCAAAAACGTCCCGCCTCTCTACAAAACGTGAGGGAAGATAAAAATGTGAATGCATGAGGGAATGGGCATACATTTTTGGGTGTTTTCTTTTGACACATGGCTTTTCCTCAATGGATCAAGGTTAAACACCCCCCCCCCTCCGCCTTATCCTTAGGAAATCATGCCCCCATCTCATTATTCGTTGCATTGACATAGCTGGTTGTGGGTTTTTAATTAAATTGCATATTTATATGATGGCCAAAACTATAATGTGTTGACTAGCACAAAATACCATTAGCATCAATTATAATCGCCGAAACATAAAACACTAAATCAATGGTCAATATTTTGCATTTAGCTCCACATCATGATTAATTACAATATTTACATCATATATATTTAATGCAAACGGGTCAAAATCGGGGTGTTATAGGTCCCCAGTATGGTCACCAGTTTTTTTATTGGAAATTCTCAATCAATGCAGAAAAAGATTGTTTCCCTAGTCTACATGGAGAAAATATAGAACAAAAAGTCACATCGATGCATCCTTTCCCTAGATCATGGAACTACTTGAATGCAAAGTTTTCTTACCCCAACGATGAAGGTGATGTTGATGTATTTGTAACTTTGGAATGTATTCACTTGTATATCTTATGTATTGTACCCTAATGTTTCTATCGGGAAGTATCTATAATGTAATTGAGTCATGTCATGCCCCGATGTTCCTATCAGAAGATTCAATAATGTAAATAAGTCATGTAAAGTCATAGAGTGTAACCCTCCTTATTGATCAAGGGTTAAAGTCCCCGCAGTTGTGGGGCCCTAGGGTTATTAGAATCTCCTAGAGAAGTCGGCCCTAGTGAGTTATTGTCAAGTCAAGAATTAGTATAAATAGAGAGGGATCCTCTTTATTTAACACACATTCACACACACTCAGTTGTAGCGCATAACTGAGAGAGAAAGAAGAAGCTAGGACAAGAGAGAGAGAGACACTACCGCTGTCAAGAGATCATCTTACAGGCTTTGGGTTTTACTTTTGGTGTTGATTCTATCTCTGAGAAATTTGCAGGGTTTTCTCCTTTATGGTTTCCCTGAGGAAAATCTTTGTGTTCATTGTCTCTTGTGATTAATTGATGTGCTTGTTATTCTCTCGGATAAGATCCTAAGATCATATAGCTTAAATGTTAAAAATCTAATAGGTATCAGAGCTAACCTGAGAAGAAGACACTATGCAGCTGTTGAAGCTAGGGATTCCTACTTTTTGGATCTCTCTCCACATATTTTCAGTAAAAGAAGGCTAGGCTGACTCTCCTCTCTAGGGCGCATCTTTCTGTCAAAGCTGAATCTGATTCCGAGCATTTTCAGTTTTTTACCAGACACTACTGTGGGAAATTAGGGATTTCCACAGAAGTGGAATTTTTGAGTGAGCCCGGGCATGGATTGATCTCCTCCCCAAAATAGAAGTTTTGAGATCAAGATCAAAGTTTTTGGTTGGGTAGAACTTCAAGAAAGTCAAACCCTAATCTGCTTCTGAACCAGACAACCAGCTTTGCAGAAATTCAGCTCCATATCCAGTTCTGACATCTTAACGTGCTAAGATCTAAATATTTTGCATTTCCATTTGAGGTTCTCTGTTAAGATGTCTCATCATACCAAGCTTGATGAAAAGCTTGAGGGAGCTGATAACTTGCGAGAATGGAAGTATAGGATCTCCCTGGTCCTAGAAGAAAATGAGTTAGACTCTTACATCAATGAAGATATTCAATTTCCAGAGGGATATGAAGCTAAGGCCTTACACAAGAAGAAATTAGTCATGGCTAAAAGGATTATTGTTGATTCAATCAAGGATCACCTCATACCACAGGTATCCTCACTAAACACACCTTAAGAGATGTTTGATGCACTGACCAAGCTATTTGAAGGGAAGAACATAAACCAGAATATGACTCTGAGAAACCAATTGAATAATTCTAATATCCAGAATGTGGAGACCATCCAGTATTACTTTACAACGGTCTCTCAGATCAAGGAACAGCTTGAAGCTGTAGATGGAGAAGTAGAGAATGCAGAAATTGTGATGACGACCTTGAATGGTCTCCCTGGGGCATGGGACTCTTTCATTCAAGGGATCTGTGCCAGAAAGAAGCTAGTCAAGTTTAGCATATTGTGGGAGGAATGCTCACAAGAAGAATCTTGAATATTAGCACGAGAAGAAAAGATGGGAAGTGAATATCAAGCTCTCACAGTACAATCCAAGTAAAACGGAATAGACCATCACAAAGGTAAGCACTCTCACCAGAAGAAAAACACTAGAAAGTCTAACAAATATTTGTCTAAGTACATTTGCTATACATGTGATGAAAGAGGACAAATTGCAAGAGATTGTCCTAGAAACAAATATAGATCTCACAAAAGGAAGGGAAACAAGAAAAGACATCATACTCATCCTGCAGAAGATTATGAGCCTTCCAAGAAGAGAATCAAACAAGACAGTGACTATTCTTCAAGTGATGAAGAATATGTTTTGATTTCCGCTCTCATAGGAAACATCACACATGGAAGCAATGATTGGCTTATAGACAGTGGGGCTTCCAAACACATGATGGGATTCAAAGTATCATTCATGAAATTATCAGAACATGAATCACCCCACAAGGTGAAACTTGGGGATGACTACCAGTATCCAATAAAAGGTAGTGGAGAATCCTCCTACAAATTAGGCTCTGGAAATTCTATGAAAATCAAGGATGTCCTATTTGTACCTGGACTGAAGAAGAACCTTCTCTCCATATCTACATTAGATGAAAAAGGCATGAGGGTTGCATTTATAGATGGACAAGTTCTCATGTGGCCAAAAAGAAAGAATATTGACGATGTAGTAGTAATTGGAGAACAAGAGGGAGGACTATACAAATTATAGGGCCAACCAAAACAAGCTTTGGTTCATGACTTAGTAGAACCAAATGAACTTTGGCGTAGAAGACTTGCACAAGTGCACTATAGGGCACTACCACTTGCAACCAAAGTTGTTGAAGGTCCTCTAGAAATACAAGCAAAACATGAAGGAGTATGCAAGGGATGTGCAAAAGGAAAGAACACAAAGAAGACATTTCCAAGTAGCGAAAGCAAGGCTAAAGGAATCTTGAAAATCATTCACTCTGATATATGTGGTTCAAAGTCATCCAGTTCATTAAGCGGCAAGGTATACTATTTTTCTTTCATTGATGATTTTTCTAGGAAGACATGGATATACTTCATGAAGAACAAAGATGAAGTATTTGGCAAGTTCAAGGAATTCAAAGCCTTGATCGAAAACTACACAGAGAAGAAGATTAATATTTTTCGATCAAACAATGGCGGAGAATTCACATCAAATGAATTCAAGGAATTATGCACAGATTCAGGGATTAAGAGGGAGTTGACCACTTCATATAATCCATAATAGAATGGGGTTGTAGAAAGGAATAATAGAACGATCATGGAATCTGCAAGGGCAATGCTTCATTATCAAGATCTTCCCATGCATCTACGGGCAGAAGCTGTTAGAACAACTGTGTATGTCTATGGGCTCAGGAGGAGCTGAATCAGATCCTAACAGAAAGGTTTCAAACTAAGGGTAGGGGTAGAAGAACTAAATCAGAAGATACAAGTCATCAACATAAATTTAAAAAGATGAAACATACTAAAAATGAAAGCAGTTCATCTTCAGAGGTGTTTGGTGAACAACGTAAATTGCATTCTACTAGTGATAGTAGTGATGACAATCATTATACTAAAAAGAGGAAATACAAACCTTATGAGGAAATTTTGTGGAATTCAAAAAGATAAAACCACCAACATTCAATGGAGAGAATGAGAAGGGGGAGGAAGCAGAATCTTGGTTATTTGGGATGAAGAAGTACTTCCAGATATATAATTATTCTAACCAATTAAAGGCTAGAATGGCTATCTACAATCTCTTAGGAAAGGCTGACATTTGGTGGCAAGACATGAAGAGAGTTAAGGAAATAAAAGAGAAGAATGTAAATTGGAGTACCTTTAAGAGGTACTTTAAAAAGAAATTTATGTCTGAGCAATACTATGAAGAGAGAGCAAAAGAATTTTATGAGCTTAAATTAGGATCAATGACAATGAAAGATCTAAATAGCAAGTTTTTAAATCTGCTTAGGTATGTTCCATACCTTGTAAACGAAAAACCAAAGGTATAGCGATTCCTCGGCTGTCTACCTTACCATATTAAGGACATGATTGAGTATGACAATCCAGAGAGTTTGGAAGAAGCCATGAGGAAATCCAATTTTTGTTATGAACAGAATCGAAAAAAAGAAAGCATGGCCAACTGGAAGGCCAAGAAGAATAATAACTAGTATGATCAAAAGAAGAAAGATTTTGTGCACGACAGAAATTATAAGAACGATAAGGCCAGAAATTTTCCTAACAAGAATTTCCAAGGAAATAAGAATAATTCACCAAGCAATCAGAATAATTCCAAGGGTAAAGAATTTGTTAATAACCATGGTAATTACACCAAGAAAATTGAACACAAAGAACCTATAAAGTGCTGGGAGTGTAATGGCCCACACTATGCTTCAGTCTATCCTAATCGGAAAAAGACTGTCAGTAATATTCATACCCTACATGAGGAGATGACTGTTGGAGAATTAGCGAGGACTATGCCCAGAATCAATGTAGCCTTGGAGAATCGACAAGCAGAATACCAAACTTCCATGGTGGAAGTAGAAGGTATGATAAACCAAACCCCTATAACTATTTTAATTGATCCAGGAGCTAGTCTCAATTATATTTCACCTAAAATAGTAGAAAAATGTAAGCTATCTATTGAAAATTTTGAAAATTCTTGGTTGGTTCAGTTAGCCACTGGTGCTAAAAGGAAGGTAACTTGTTTTGTAAAAGAATGTGCAGTAGTTATGGATCATTTTGAAACTGTTGTAAAGCTTAATGTATTACCTCTTGGTTCTTATGATTTACTCATCGGTATGGATTGGTTAGAACAACATAGGGTAATTTTAAATTGTTATGATAAAACATTTATGTGTTTAAACCATGGTGGAAAACCAATAAATGTAAAGGGGATCCCTAGAAAAACAACTATAAGGCATATTTTTGCTCTGCAGCTTAAGAGAGCTGTTAGGAAGGGTTGTAAAGCTGATGCAATAACAATAACTACTGAGGAGAATCTAAATAAGACAGATAAATTAAAAGTAGAAGACATACCAGTCTTAAGAGAATATGTTGATGTATTTCGTGAAGAAATTCTGGGACTACCTCCGAAAAGGGAATTGGATTTCACCATTGAGCTGGTACCTGGTGCAATACCTAGCTCAAAGGCCCCTTATTGAATGAACATACTTGAACTTAATGAATTAAAGTCTCAATTAAAAGAACTTATTGATAAAAATTATATTCGACCTAGTGTGTCTCCCTAGGGGGCACCTGTCATCTTTGTTAAGAAAAAGGACGGAACCATGCGACTTTGCATAGATTACCGTCAGTTGAATAAGATGACCATTAAAAATCGATACCCGTTGCCCCGCATAGATGATTTATTTGACCAACTATGTGGAGCCACAGTATTTTTGAAAATAGATTTAAGGTCTGGATATCATCAAGTTAGGATTAAAGATGAAGACATCTTTAAAACAACTTTTAGAACTCGATATGGCCATTACGAGTTTGTCATAATGCCATTCGGGCTTACTAATGCCCCAGCTATTTTTATGTGTTTAATGAACAATGGTATGCATAAGTATCTAGATAAGTTTTTAGTCGTGTTTATCGACGATATATTAATCTATTCAAAAACTTAAGAAGAACATAAATAACATTTAAAAATTGTTTTGTAAGAGTTACGAGATCGTCAACTCTTTGCAAAGTTTAGTAAATGTGATTTCTTCAAGGAAAAGATTCGGTACTTAGGTCATGTGGTGACCAAGGAAGGGATTTCAGTAGATCCCAAAAAGATAAAGGCGATCGAAGATTGGCCGGTTCCTAAGGATGTAACTGATGTTCGATCTTTCATGGGAATTACCGGTTACTACCGGAGATTCATTGAAGGTTTTTCGAGGATCGCGAATTCGATAACTTCTTTACAGAAGAAAGGAAAGAAGTTTGATTGGAACCTGAAATGCGAGGAAAGATTTTAAAAGTTAAAAACTTTATTAACCAGTGCACCTATTTTAAGAATAGTTGATCCAAATAAAGAATTTGTAGTGTGCACTAACGCATGCAATGATGACTTAGGCGATGTTTTGACTCAAGAAGGGCATGTTATTGCCTATAAGTCTAGAAAATTAAAAATTCATGAAAAGAATTATGCAACTTATGATCTCGAATTAGCTGCTGTTATACATGCTCTAAAGATGTGGCGACATCACCTAATTGGCAGAAAATTTATTTTAATGACTGATAATAAAGGATTAAAGTATCTGTTAGATCAACCTAATCTAAATTCCAGACAAGCTAGGTGGCTAGCTTTTCTAAGTGAGTATGATTTCGAAATTCAGCACATTAAAGGTAAAGAAAATAAAGTTGTTGATGCATTAAGTAGGAATGCAAGGCTGAATTTTGCAGCAGTTATCAGCACTTATATGATAGATTTGGATGAACAGCTTAAAGCAGGGATAGAACAAGATGAAATTTACCAAAATTTACAAGCTAAAACGAAAGAAAATCCAACAGAAAGCTGAAGTAAAGGGTTCAGTTTGAATGCAAAAGAATTTTTACTGTATAAAGATAGAATGTATGTACCTAACGTACCTAAAGTTAAGCTGTTAATTTTGGATGAAATTCATAAAACTCCATACTCAGGTCATCCAGGCTATCAAAATACTATAACTATGTTAAGAAAAGAATATTTTTGGCCAAATATGAAGATTGAATTAGCAGAATATATTGCTAGGTGTTTTGAATGGCAGCAGGTGAAAACTGAACATCAACACCCAGCTGGATTACTTCAGCCATTACCCATTCCTAGCTGGAAATGGGAGATAATTAGTCTCGATTTTCTTGCTGGACTGCCTAGAAATCAGAATTTAAATGATTATACTATGGTAGTAGTTGATAAGTTAAGTAAATCATCTCACTTTATACCTATTAAAACTACATATAAAGCTACAAACATAGCTGATATCTTTCTAAAATGGATTTTCCAACTGCATGGAATACCGAAAGTCATAATTTCAGATAGAGATCCTAAATTTACAGGTAAATTTTGGAAATCTTTGTTTAAAGGATTAAATACTACATTAAATTTTAGTACTTCATTCCATCCTGAAACAGATGGACAAACTGAAAGAGTAAACCAAGTACTAGAAAATTTATTAAGAATGTATGTGAAAGACCAGCCAAGTAAATGGGAGGATTATTTGCATCTGGTAGAATTTGCTTATAATAATAATTATCAGGCATCAACCAGATTTAGTCCTTTCAAAATTTTGTATGGACGAAAATGTAATACTCCTATCTCTTGGAGTAATCCAGTGGATATATTAGTATTAGGTCCTAAACTATTAAAGGAAATGGAAGAAATTGTAAAGCGGGTACAAGGTAATCTGAAAGTGGCACAGGATCGACAGAAAAGTCAAGCAGACCTTAAAAGAACTCCAAAGGAGTTTCAGGTAGGTGAACATGTGTTCATCAAGGTGAGGCCCAAAAAGAGCTCTTTGAGATTGGAGAGTTGTGCAAAACTAGCACCTCAATACTGTGGTCCATTTGAAATATTGTCCAGGTTGAACAAGTAGCTTATCAATTAGCATTACCACCAAATTTAAGAGCACATAATGTTTTTCATAGTACATAATGTTTTTCACATTTTTGTATTAAAAAACTATGTTCATGATGCTACTTATGTTGTTAACTTGAATGATGTACAGGTGGAACCAGAAGGAGATTTTCTGGTGGAACCAGACTGTATCCTCGAACGGAGGGAGATCACACTTCGGAACCACACCATTCGACAAGTCAAGGTGCAATGGAAGCACCTTAGTCTAGAGGAAGCCACCTGGGAATTGGAAGGTAATATGCGAGATGCATATCCAATTCTATTCCAGGGGAATTCTGAGGATGAAGAATAAATAACATCGAGAACGATGTTATGTTCTAAGGGGGTGTGTATGTCACATGCCCCAATTTTGAAAAAACAAATTATCTTATTTGATTTTTATTTAAGGACAATATGTTAAATTTTATGCTAAGTTGTAAGTGATGACTCAGTAGAGTCAAGGATATTTAATGTAATTCTGAATATTTTAATTATAAATAAATAAAGGTGGAGACGACAGCTTAGGAGAGTTGTTAAAAGAGTGTTTACTGGTCCAATTGGTGGAGGAGACTGGGTGGAGAGCAAACAGACATGTGGCAACATCCTCAAACCACTTCCAACTATTGTAGGTGGCAACCTCCCTACATTTGGGGTCATGATTCCCCAAGAAAGTGGAGTTAGAGCAGGTGGATCAATTAATAAGAACTGGCCCAAAATACCTAGGCAATCTTTATAACAATGTCCATTGAAGAGAGCTAAGGCTACCCATTCTAGAGAAGTGATCATTCAGGTGAATGTACTTTAGAGAAATTCAAGGGAAGGGAATTGTCGAAAGAGTTTGAGGGGATAACTGCTAAGTGATCTAGTGCAGCTTTTCAGCTGAAGGATCTTACTGTTGAGTGCAAAGTGTTTACTAAGTCATTGGACTAGTCTATTATTTGCATGCTCCACCAGTTCTCAGCTAAGAAGACCAGGAATAGGCTCGGGGGTCCTGAGGAAGCGTTGTTTGAGCGCTCTACAGGAGTTGGTAGGGAGGAACGGCCTCCTAACATTGTTGTTGTCTATCCTAATCAAGTTCTACATTTTTCTGTTTTACTGTGTTTTTAAAAAAAATAGTTAAATCTGAATCTGACTGTTAAACGAATGTTAAATATTTAGTTGTAAAATGTTAGAGTTAGTAATCTTTTAGAGTATTGAAGAAGTGAATCTGAAATAGATGGAAAATAATTCTAATCTGTGTTTTTTCACACCTGGAAGGACCAGGCCGTACTCTAGCATAGATAGTGTATTTACAGTAGATGAAGAAAATGTTAAGAGATTGAGTAGAATAGATGTGGTTCTGCATTTCATAATAGCAAAGTAATTTATTTCATTATGTAGATTATTATCAAAAAGAGCAATAATATGGTTATCTATGATATTGTTTTTACAATCTTATGTATGTAAATATACTGGAAAAGAAATAGCAAAAATCTAGTACAGGTAGAAGGATTAATATGTTAAGAAAATACCCTAGTAGATAAGATGTTGTGTTTTCATACAGTAGATTATTCTTTTATTTCAAGTTAAAATATGCTGGAGGTTAAACTGTGTTATGTTATAAATATATTCCTTTGTGTTTATTTTATAACTATTTGCAAATGCAGTAGAAGAAACTCAGTCAAGCTACTTTGTTACATTCAGTTAAAATAAAGAAATAAACTACAAATACTTAGTTTTATTTCCTAAAAATATCAACTAAACTAAGTTTAACAAATACCATAAACCAAGTAGAGATACATTAAAGTATTTAAAATATAAAGAACAAACTAAACTAAGTTACTGAATCTAGGCTTTTATTTTTCAAAGAACTCTGAGTAATTTCAACTTGTTAGCTTAAGTAAATAAAACAAAAGAATATTATAATAATTAATACATAAATAAATATCTATTTAAGTACATAATTGTTTTATATTTAGCAAATAGGTTATACCTGTAAAGGTATTCTACAGGGCCGAAACCCTAAACTAAAAGTATTATTACAATTAAAAACAATTAAGCTAAAATCCATTATGTTGGATCACTACATCAATAAGCAGTTAAACTATTAAAGAATGGTTACAATCCTTATAACAAGTATATAAACAGATATAATTCAAGAAATCTTAATATACATTGGTAATAATATTAACTTAAAACAATATTTTTTTTACCTATTTAAATAAATTAAAAGAATTATTTAAACAAGGGTTTCATTCAGGAAAACCCTAGCTCGTATTCCTAAGCAAACAAGCAGAATTTATAAATTACACCATGACTGAGTGACAGTCCCAAAATATTAACAATAATATATTTCAAAAATATATTAAACAATAATAATCTTCATTCACAGTCGAATAGGGTAAAAACCCTAAGTCACACAGAGTCACAAATAGTATTTACTGCAAACCGAGTCCAAGCTCGAAGGAAGCCTTTTTTTTTAGAAAAAGAACCAGTGTACTGTATTAACAAGCCATAAGGTTGAAAATTTAAACTAAATACAACACCTAGCTCACGGCTAGGTTTACCCATCAACTTAGCGAGGGTTTGAATACTTTTTAAAACCAACAACAACCTTTAAAAAAGACTGCATAGATAATGGTGAAGTTGGAAAAGCTTCCAAGCTCAGAGTTTCCCCAATCGACTACCCTGTTACAAGTAAGGGATGAACCCATTCGTTGAAACCCAGGGCTTACCAATTTGGAGCCATGAGCCATGAAAACAGTTAGCAACATCTTCTTCACTTTTCACAAGAGTGGACACAAGTTCCTGCAAGAGCACAACACTGTGTGTTAGTTTTCAAAATTCTTTAATAATAAAAATCTACTGTAAACACGATTTTAGGATGAGTATTCTATTCTGAATACAAAACTTAATGATTACCTGTTTAAAGAGAACGAACAGTCATTCCACGAGACTGTCACCAACAGCAAATCATGCACACAGTTTTCCAAACCCTACGACGATGGCGAAGCACAATCCAACAACAAGTTAAGTCTAGCTTATCACCGCAGTGAAAGGCCACAGGAAGCAAGATAGAGTTACAGACAGGCCACAAGCCAAGTGTAGTGAAACCAACAAACTCATGCAGAGTAAAAACCCACAGTTACAAAGAAATGGCAACAAGACTGAGTACTGAAGACTACGGCAATAATAACCCAAGACTCGAAGCAAACTGGAACAGGAAGGAACTCACGGCTGCCATGAAAATCTTGGAGAGCAGCTCGAAGGCCAGCATGAACTGTGGAGGGAAAATGACAAAGGGTTAGGGTTGCAATGAACTTATATCTCCAGTACACAGTCAGGAGGTGACCACATGCCCACAAGAATATCAAACCATGCATGGGTCGAGTTCTATAGTTCACTTGCATTCCAATAATTCCAATTATTTAAACAATGATTTATTATCAAACTTGCATAAGCTATAATGTTTGCATATATAAATATCCCATCGTTAATCATATTTCAAATTATCGTAATGTTGATAGCTCGATATTGGCATTTGGATAAACCACATTATGTTAACGTTGACCTAGTGAAAGGTGTAATCACTTAATCAATTGGTTCATCCTGAAATCAATCATATATAGAATCCTTTAAACTATAGTAAGCTTATATGCTAGCAAATCAATGTTAAGTTGCACATTTTATAATCCTTTTAAACCAACAACTCAAGTGGTGATAAATTATAGAGTTGAATAACATAGTAAAAAGTATCATCATGAATTCTTTTACAAGTTCAACTTTGGTTTAGACTCTCTTAGAACCCTTCAAACTATTAGAGTTGTTTATGCTTGTAAAACAATGTTGGATATGCTTGGTTTATAAAACAAACTTATCACTCTTAAACCAATCAGCTTGGGGTGGTTTTAATTTATGAAATTGAATTGAGTTGAATGGCTTAGCATTAGAATTATTAACATGATTTTTTTTCCAAGTTCGATGTTGATTAAAAACTTTCATAGACACTAGGTGCTTCACAACTTGACAATGCTGGAAGTTTACCTTATTGTGTATGTTAGAGTAGTTAGTTTTGTAAGTATGCAAAATAACCTATATTTCTTATAAGGTAAAATTTTGATCTACCATAATAGCTAATGTAGACATGAATTTAATATAAGAAAGGCGTTATAGTAATAATAATAATTGCAATGGAATAACCTTACTCAAGTCTATAATCATTGGGAACAGCATTGATTGACTTATGTTTAAAAAGTGAAGACAAACAGTACTCCATGTGAAACGATGCAGTGATTTTTACACTATATAAGTTTATGTATCAAGAAGTTTTACAGGCTGTAAGTTTCCCTACAAAATGTAAATATCGATCAGCTTGATACTGAAGTAAATAATACGATAATGTATATGATACAATAGTACATGCAGTACAACATTGAAGAGGAAGCTAATAACCTGTTAATGACCAATTGATTTATACATATAAGTAATAGGTTGATACTTACTATACTAGTAGGTTAAAAAGGAAATCGAATTTTATATTCTAATGAGAATTTTACTATCAGTATTGATCGAAGCTCTTCCATGTATAAAAACCAATAGTACAATAAGTATAACATTGCAAGATAAGCATATCAAAGTAGAAGTTACTATGCAACAAAGATTACAAGTTTAGAGCTACAGTAAGTATCTTTACTATCGCTAAGCTCGATAAAGGAAGGAACTCATTTTGAACTTTGCTTACAATAAAAACTGGAGAAAACAAACTACTTTACCTCATTGAAGTTGCTTGGAATTTATCAGCTTATCTACTAAGCATTTTAATTGCAAATAGAAACACTTCTTGATACTTTATCAATTTAAAAATTTTACTTGTTCGATAATACCTGTAAACCTGTAAGAACCAGTAATCTTTCTGCGTTAGCATAAATGCTAAGTAATCCCAGGATTCAAAGTTAGATTCCACCTACTTGCCATAAATAAAACTCATCAGTAAACTGAAATAAAACAATACGCAAGTAAACCTTATTTATGTTATGAAAAGGAAACTGCTTTAGTTAACATAATTTGAAAGTATGTAATACGAATCGTTGAACTGTTTCTTTTTCCGCTAACCTTTAGCTATTAGTAAACCGCAGTATCAGCATTTTATGTTATCTCAAAATTTTAAATTTTTGTGAAAATTTGGGGTTTTGACAGTCAATGCAGAGATATTTTGATGTGATTGTGGGATGTGTTCCCACATGATCAATGCAGAGCCATTCTGATGTGATTAAGGTATGTGTTCCCACGTGATCAGATGTAAGTGCAGAGATATTCTAATGTGATTGTGGGATGTGTTCCCATATGATCAGTGCAAATCCATTCTGATGTGATTGAGGGATGTGTTCCCACATGATCAGATATAACTGAAGAGCCATTCTGATGTGATTGCGGGATTTGTTCCCACATGATCAAATCGAAGTGCCGAGCCTTTCTTATAAGATGAGGTTGGATGCAAGTGCAGAGCCTTTCTGACAAGATGATTTCAGATGTAAGTGCAGAGCCTTTCTGACAAGATGAGATCGAATGTAAGTGCAAAGCCTTTCTGACAAGATGAGGTCGGATGTAAGTGCTGGGCATTTCTGACATGGGTTTTGGATGTGTTCCTCCCACGGTCATATGTGAGTGTTGGGCGTGCCTTTCTGACATGGTTCTTGGATGTGTTCCTCCCATGTTTAGATGTAAGTGTTGGGCGGGCCTTTCTGGCATGGTTCATTCCATGGTCAAATATAAGTGTTGAAGACGATGAAGACCTACATGAAGGCTAGGCCTACAACCAGCATGAAAAAGGGTTGGCTCTGTAGAAATTCCTGTGACGAGTAGAATTGATATAGAACTAGTGATGATCTAGCAGTGATGATCCAAATCAAGTGATGATCCAGTGATGCTCCAGATCAAGTGATGATCTAGACTTGATGATGATCCAGTGATGCTCTAGATCAAGTGATGATCCAGTGATGCTCTAGATAAAGTGATGATCCAGACTTGATGATGATCTAGTGATGATCTAGATCCAGTGATGATTTAGACTTGATGAAGATGACTTCAAGATGAAGATGACTTGATGATGATCTAGATGATAAAGAGAAGAAGACTTGTGCTGATAAATTGTGCCGAGAGAATACCTTCCTAGTTAAGAGGGAGTGTTGATGTATTTGTAACTTCAGAATGTATTCACTTGTATATCTTATGTATTGTACCTCGATGTTTCTATCGGGAAGTATCTATAATGTAATTGAGTCATGTCATGCCCCAATGTTCCTATCGAAAGATTCAGAAATGTAAACAAGTTATGTAAATTCATAGAGTGAAACCCTCGTTATTGATCAAGGGTTAAAGTCCTCCCAGTTGTGGGGCCCTAGGGTCATTAGACTCTCCTAGAGAAGTCAGCCCTAGTGAGTTATTGTCAAGTCGGGAATTAGTATAAATAGAGAGGGAGCCTCTCTATTTAACACACATTCACACACACTCAATTGTAGCGCATAACTGAGAGAGAAAGAAGAAGTTGGGACAAGAGAGAGAGAGACTACTGCTTTCGGGAGATCATCTTACTATCTGTGGGTTTTACTTTTGGTGATGACTATGCTTCTGAGAAAGTTGCGGGGTTTTATCCTTTATGGTTTCCCCAAGGAAAATCTTTGTGTTCATCATCTCTTGTGATTGATTGTTGTGTTTGTTATTCTCTCAGATAAGATCCTAAGATCATATAGCTTAAATGTTAAAAATCTAACAGGTGACTCATCATTGCCTTACAATTTTCCTGCGATCAGTTGTACCTACAAAATAAGATGAATAATAAGATATAGTAGTGAAAGCAATAAGACAATTCAAATATCTATACTTATAGTCAAGGAGAAAAGTAATGAACAATCGATATTAACACAAATCATTCATGGAAAAGGGGAACATGTTTTTATTAGCAATATAAGAGAAGAAAGCCACAACCAAAGCCTTGACATTGAAGCCTTGTTCTCACAATGCCTTTGACATCACTTTCACACACACTCTACAAGTTCTACAATCCTCACTCACAACTATACTCTTTGTCTCCTATACCAGCAGTGATTCCAACAGCATAAAGGTGCTCTCTTGGTTCTCTTACCTCCCCCTATCCATGAAGAAAATCTCATATATATATATATATATATACATATACATATACATATACATATACATATACATATACATATACATATACATGTATGTATACATATACATGTATGTATACATATACATGTATGTATATATATATATATATATATGTGTGTGTGTGTGTGTGTGTGTGTGTGTGTGTGTGTGTGTGTGTGTGTGAAAGGAGGCCAAAAGGGGACTCCAAGTGGTTGGGATAATCCTCCACGAGAAATTTTGTCTAGAAGGTTCTTGAAATATTCTCTTTTTACCTTTTTAACAATGTTGATGCTCCTTGTACATGGGCAAGCTGCATTGGTGCTCTTTGTCTTGAGGAAACAAGTGTCATCGATGCACTATGTTAGCAGGAAAGAGGCGTCAGGCAGGTCTAATTCCCTATGTCAAGATGCAAGGTGCGTCAGACCTCCTAGAATTGGGAAAAAAGCTCTTCAAAAGATGTTTTGGCCATATCACTTCAGGGGATTGAGCATAGAAACCAATTTTAGGTGTAAGAATACCAATATGGAATTATGTCTCAGAGACATTGTCACGTCCCCATGCCTCCGACCGGCGAAGAGGGCGCGACCATGGAGTTAACCATCCAGGCTGAGAGCCCATGAACATGTACATGCATAAAAATTGCATAAATAGAATGCTGCAGGGAAATGCATTAAGGTAAAACATGCACAAATGCCATTGTTTATCATACACAGCTATAGTTAATTATCATGCATAGCGGAATCAACATGCATTCACACAATCATTCATTTAACATGTTCATTCACACAATCATTCATTTAACATGTTCATGATTTTCATTAATAGAAAATATGGTTGCAGAAGTAAAATGGACAAGATCACTTATCTTATGAATAAGTCGTTCCACAACCAGCGATGTCGCTGCAACGTTCCACCCAACCATAGGCCAGCGTGCTCCTTAATCTCTTAGCAACGCTGCCACCCCCGAGCTGGGCATGATTCTCCAAGGAATAAGGGAACTAGCAGGCTTACACATAGCCAAGGATATACAAAACACCGCCAAGCCAACATAGTTGGGTTTATCAGGCCATCAAGGAGTTGGGAAAGGCTCAATGCTAAGCTGGTGAGCTCATTACAAAGCCAAGAATGCCTACACCAGAACTAGCCTGACCTCTAAGACACCCACACACACCCAACATAAGGAATCAGTCCCTTCTCTGCTACACAGTCCCTCAGGCCCTGCATTCCCTTCCAGTGCTATTCAGGGGTGATGGAGAAGAAGAACAGCCCTCTAGCTCTGTCCGTGTGGTTTCCAGACACCAGGTTTATCAAGCAACCCAAGCCCCCATCCCTGCTCCTTACACAGTCTGAAGACCAACCATTGCACGTATGCAATCACTCAGAATTAGAGCTGAACAGGGGGAACGATTTCTGAGTCGTTCTTGGCCCTCTCATGGCCAAAACGACTCCCAACAATCTACGGCAGCCCCCATAGCATAACAGCAAACACAAGTATAGGGGAAAGATACTCCCAAGCGGATTACAACAGTTCTAAACGTAACAACAAACACATTCACAACATGGGGAAATCGACAGTCCGCCCTGGACAACTGAAGACGTGGAAAAAATTACACTGGCCGCACTGGGGAGGAAAAATACATACTCTCAGTCTGTGCGTGGATGAAAGCTTGCACCGGACCTCTATCACAGAGGAGGCCGCAACATTCACAGGGAAGGAAGACCGCAGCAACCCAAAATGAGCCTGCGAGGAGAGGATTCAGCCGCCCATCCCCCAATCCGTAGAGGAAAACAACCTACAGGAGGACGCGAAAGTTCCAAGTGCGTGAGTAACAGCAATGTCGTGGAGAGAGTGGTATCGCCTGTGTGAGTGATGGCGATGGTTTTTACTTGCCATAGTGAAGTCGACAGTGGGTAGAGTGTGCGTGTGGGTGAGGGCTGACAGTCCTACCACCCCACTCCCAAGGCCATAACTGCCTCAACCACCAGCAACCATTCTTAATGAAAGTGGTTGGAATAAAACAAAGAAAGGTGACACATGGATTTTTACCCCATTGGCCAAGGTTTGATAAATTCCCCCACATCCTTATCCTTGTGAAAATCATGCCCCTTTCTCATTTTAGTTGCCGCAATCGTAGCTGGTCGGGTTCATTTAATTAATTATAGATGCATATTTACATGATGACCAACATAATATATGTCGCATGCCCCGATATACCATCGGTGGCAAATTTAAATCCAAATCATAGCATAACCGATCAATGGTGGGGCCTTGGCCTTTAGCTCCACACCATGATCATTTACAATATATACATCCTGTTCATCTAATGCAACCCGGTCAAAACCAGGACGTTACAGACATGAGAGGAAACCCCGCCATGAATTCCATGGATATGACCTCCCACTTAGACATGGGAATATCATGTGGTTGTAAGAGACCAGTTAGGTAACGATGACCAGCTTTAACTTGTTGGAATTCAACGTATTTAGAAACAAATTTCACTACGTCATTCTTCATACCTGACCAAAAGAAGAGTTTCCTCATGTTTGCATACATCTTCTTGATTATCGGATGTGCACAGTAATGTGCTCTATGGGATTCTCTGTGGATAGTTTCCTCAGGAATATACATCCTCCCTTGATGTCCTAACAATCTATCGCCCTCTAGATGGTACCCTTCATACTTAGACTTTGGTTTCTTTCCACTCTAAATTGTTGATGTTACCTTCAAATACCAATTATCCCCCAAACGTTGTTTGAATACTCTCTCCTTCAAATCAACTTTTAAGGGAAATAAGGAGAAAATGATCGATCTTCTGCTTAGGGCATCTCCCAGTACATTTTCCTTCCCTTTGATGTATCAAATAACAAAATCATACTCACTCATAAACTCAATCCACCCTCTATGCCTGGCATTCAAATCCCTTTGTGTAAAAATGTCTTGCAAGCTCTGATGATCCATTTGAAGTGTGAATCTCCTCCCAACAAGGTAGTGTCTCCACAATTTTAGCACCAACATCACTACTACCAACTCTAATTCATGTGTGGCATACTTCTCCTCATGAGGTCTTATCTTACGAGATGCATAAGCTATTACCCCACCTTCCTAAATTAGAACTTCTCCTAACCCTTACTCGAGGAATCGATGCATACCATGAATTATTTATCAGTGTTTGGTACCCGCGGCATTGGTGCACTTGCTAACAATATTTCTAGCTCTACAAAAGCAACATCACATTCACTGGTCCACTCATGCCAAATTTCCGTGCACTACAAGGTGGTGATGTGTTTCACAATCTTAAAAAATCCTTCCAAAATTCTTTGATAATAGCCTGCTAACCTCATGAAGCTTCTTACCTCATGTGCATTCTTCGAAATTGGCCAATCCTTGATGGCCTTCACCTTCTCAGGGTCTAGGGAGATCCCTTTGTTATAGCGTGATTTTCCACGCCTAATGCATCATGCTTTAATGGCCTATCCATGTCTCTATGCAGACTCATTTTATCCCATTTCCTCACTATTACCCTGATGCTCCAGTGGAACCCCTTAAAAGAATTTTTTGTATATATACACAGGTCACAAGTCTAAAACCCGCATATATGCAACTTGCACCACTGTCACCCACGTACATCAAGAATTATGCTAAAACAAATATAAAAATTGGAGTTTTCCCCATCAAGTAATGAATGACTTGATCCTTGGCCTTCCATATGCCGAGAAATGCTCTGATTCGACCCTTCACTCCGCATTGAGGGGCTATATATTTAGCTACTATGAAGCATTCAAGGAGGAGAATTTTGGAGATAAAAGATATTATAGCAAAAATGTGCGCCATTCTTATATGCTTGAGTCTGCATCTGTTTTTCCTTGAAGTAGCCATTAGTGTTATTTCCCAAGCTTGCATTTTCCTTTATGAGCTTACCTTTGCATGGAGGATTGAAGTGGTGGAGGCCTAGGTGGAGGGACTAGTTTTCTCGATTTCAACAAGGTGCTGACAGAGGTTTGTCATTTGTATCTATGTTTATAATAATATAAATATCCATTTCTTGTCCATTACATGTCTAATTATGAATATTTGTATCCATGGATGTAATTACTTTGCTTACATGTTGGAATTGAATATGCTAGATTTGACTCTAACACTTTACATATATCATGCTTGTATATTTCTTTGTTGTTGAGGACGAAGTGTAGGTATAAGTTTGATTGAAAGCTCAACGAGGATCTTTTTCGAATGTTTGGAATAAGGTACGATTCTCATCCCTTAGTGTTAGTTTCATTTGTATATTTCACATGCTTTGAAATGGATTGATTTTGGGTGGCATATCATCTATTGTGGTCCACCCCAATCCATAGGAACTTTTCTCTGTAACACCCTTCCCCTGAGATAATATGTCCCAAGTAGTGAATCTCCTTGTAGAAGAAATAGCACTTTGACAATTTGCCACAAAGCTTATGTTCTCTTGAGCATGTCAATACTAGCTGTAACTGTTCCTCATGCTCCTTCTCGTTCTTAGAGTAGATAACAATATCATCTAAGAATATAGCACCACTATGAACTCGTAATGCCCAAACTGAGTTCGAAAAATAGTCTTAGGAATGTCACCTTCTTTGATCCTCAAATGATTATACCCTGATTGCAAATCTATCTTAGAGAAGATTGATGCTCCTTTCATATAATCAAAGAGATCATTGATTCTAGGTATAGGGTACCTATTATTCACTATGGATTTATTCAAATCCCTGTAATTGATGCATAATTGCAAAGATCCACCTTCTTCTTAATGAAGATAACAGGTGCACCCCATGGTAAGATATTGGCTCTAATTAGCCCTGAGTCTAGCATTTCTTTAAACTGTGTCTGCAACTCACGAAGTTCTGGTGTCATCATCCTATAAGTAGTCTTCGAGATTGGTTATGTACCATGTTTCAGTTCGATCATGAAATCGAGCTCTCTTTCTGGAGGTAACCCTGGAAATTATTTTGGAAAGACATCCTTGAACTCAGATAGTATTGGGTATGAGTTCAAAGAAGGTTCTTTACCATCACTAACTGCCTCTATGACAAATAACTTACATCCTTGTCTTAGGCACTGCTTAGATTTTATCATATGAAACATAGTGACACCTTCCTCTTCAAACCCTAGATTTGAATTGTCTTTCCTTCATCCTCAAGTCACAACACTTTCTTCACATAACAATCCAAGAAAGCTTTATGGCCTTCCAACCAATCCATGTCGATAATGAGGTCATAGGTCCCCAAATTGGTGACATAAGTATTGTACTTAGTGGTGCACACACCTACGTCAACTTGGAACCCCTTACCTTAAGACCTACTTCTTGTTTAACTCCCAAAGCCATCTCGACCAATTAGAAATAGTCATGCTCATAGGTTGCCAACGCACATTTATCTAATCCATGTAGTGAAATGAAACTATCAATTGCAGCTAGATCAAATAATATTTTAAGGTTGGCACTGTTCTCATTACCAGTGGATTCCACTATAGTAGCTTGACGTTCTTCTTGGGGGTTTTGAGCCGCCGCATGGATTCAATGATTTTTTCTTGAACTGGCCATGGGTGATTTTCCTTCCCTATTCATGCTTCTTGACTGACCCCTTGGACAGTCCCGCTAGAAATGAGGACCCCCGCATCCTCAACATGAGAGGTTGGGATGGTCTTGCATGTTGTTGTGAGGAGTCCTCTTAGATAATTTCCTTCCCTTGGCTCCTCTGAAACCCCTTGACCCTCTGTAGGAACTTCCCTACGTTTGTCTTGGGCTTCCATGGGTTGCTGACGAATCCTGCGACACTAAGTTAATTAAAGTATTACCCATTGGGGTGAACCTGCTACATAAGTAGGAGGTCTAGATTGTCCCCCTATGAATTAAGGTCTCGAGGCCTTTCCTGGAACATACTGATTGGATCCTATAAACTTGATACCTCCCCTTGCATCTGACATGTCCTCCTCATAGCAAGCATACTCAACGGTCATGGTGATTGAATTTGGCTTCCACATTCTTATAAAATCCTTAATCTTAAAGTTAACACCATATAAAAAAAGCTCTACCTAGGGTTCGTACTAGTTCCATGAACCTAGATTCATACTCCTCCACATTCATGTTTTCCTACACTAATGCGTGAAATGCACCTGCATGTTGTTCCCTATAATAAACTGACAAGTATTTCATGTTGAACCTCTCCTCGAATAATTCTGAAGAAATAGTAAGAGGAGTAAGGTTCAGTTGCTTTACTATATCCGACCACCAATTAAGAGCATCGCCCTTAAACTGAAAGATGGCCATCCTTTCTTTGGAACTGGAGGTATACTCATTTACTAAGAAGCACCCTTTCATGCCTTCTAACCATGATTCTTCATGCTTACCGAGTCATCCTCCGGAAAACTCTAGAATCTTTATCTTTTGCAACTCTCTCAAGATGTCCTAAAGTGGTTCATGTCTTGGCCCTATGCCCTCTCAAAGTTCTCTCGGCTCGCCTGCGTGATTTCAACCTCTGCGACCCTTTCTAATTACCTATTCAAGATGGTCATAATTGCCTCAAAGGATCTCAGTATGACCTCCATTTCAGGGGTGCCAGTGGTGGTGATGGTTTTGGCGATGACAGTAGTCGACCTCAACCTGTGCGTGTTCTTAGCATGACTAGTCCTATAACTGCGTAAATAAAACATCATATTGTTAGTTTTTATAGAGTGTGTTGGTCAAGTCTCTAATATGTGCATTTTACAAAAAGAGTTATAGTTATGGGTGTTTCGACCAGGCCATCTTGAGGCCACCTAGTACTAAATTTACTATTTAAATGCTTTATAGGGTAGATCACCTGAGCCATGCTTAACTCGGCATGGCCAAATAAGTTGTGCGTTATTAATTTAAATTGGCACCTATTATAACATATATTTAATATTGAATTTAAGTGCTACATCTAAAGTTTAACATCTAAATTAAATGACAAAAATTTTAATGTTTAATAAAATGATTAATTATAGTATTAATAATAATATGAATATTGATTCCACTATTAATTGAAAATTTACAAATTCTTATAACATCTAATATACTTTTAATTTAACAACTCAAATTTATCTTAACGTTCACTATGGTATTTAATTTCAACCACTCAATTTAACAAAACACTTTATATTAATTAAACAATTTAATCATTCGTCAATTTAAAACATAGTAAAAATATATATTTTTAAAATGTAAACATATTTTAACTTTATTTTTAATCTAGCCATTCTAACTTAACCCTAACCCTAGATCCTAGGGTATGGCCCCTCCTCACTCAACGTCAGACTAAACTCCGACGTTCACCACCCAACTCCACCAACCAATGCCTCCCACTATCTTTTTGACCTATCCCCCCACTCTAGCTATGCATGTCCACCCCAGGGTATTTTTTAAGGATTCTATTATTATACTTAACTATAGTATTCTAGGCGATTGCTTTAGATTTAAAAAAAACACATTTATAGATAGGTAGATGAATATTAAATATGAAGCATAAAATTAACATTGAAATGTGTAAATTTTTCCAAATATTATGATTAAAAACATATTTATGTAAATATAGATGAAATTAGACACTAAAAATTACCAAATAACGAATTTATTTTTTGAATCAAATGACATATGGCAGCACAGAAAAGATCAGAGTTGTTTGTATGCCACATGGACTGCATGCCTGCCATTCTCCCATCATCCCCAAGCAGGGTCCCCTCCATTAAAAAAAATCTCCCCCACCTTGCGTGTGCGAAGGCTCTTTCGATGAGATTTTAACATAGGACATGTGCTCTCTAATTCTGGGTAGCTTGTTTCCCTGTCATGTGACTAAGCTTAGAGGCAGATGGTACAATAGTTTCAAGGAAACAATCTGTGGAAATGGTAGTGATGACGGCTACCTCCAATCTGTCGGAGCATGACATTGGAGGAAGAGCTGCCAAGTATGGAAACATTGGTATCTTGGTGGTTCATACATAGACCAAGCGCACCGGTTGAACGTGTGCTTCGTGGACTGCCTAGGGTTTCCCTTATTTTTTTTCTTATTATTTGTTTAACGCTCCTAAACTAAAAATATATCATTTCTTATTGTTATTTTACTCTCCAAAGCGGCCATGGTCGTCCTTCTAGATTCACTCTGTGTAACCAATACCATTTTATGGTAGTGGTGTTTGATGATTCTTCATTTAAGATGAGACATGCAACTATAGGAGAATTATTTCTATCAGAAATAATCAATATCCAACTTAAGGTAGTTAAGACTCTCTTAAATATTACTTAAAACTCAATTACTATTGATTTAGGACACTAAATCTCGTGGTATTGGTGAACTAAGATTTTGTATTGGATCTTGCTTCCTTTAATTTATTTCCTCTTCATTGTTAGTTTGGCTCTATACATAAAATAATTTGGCATTATGGTTTGGTCAAAATAAAAATAAATGTCAATGCTATGCATGCTTTCTTGTCACATGTTCCAAACCTGTGTATTCTGTACTCAAATATTTATTAGACCCAAATACCCAGAAATAGCAAATCTCCTTTGATGGACATAATTAATATCCTTGATTTAAACTAAAAGCTAGGATAGCGATATGCCATCATGAATGGTGTAGGAAATTTTACACAATGCTTTCCTCATACAATTCTTGGTTGAGATTTAAGAGGAATTTTTCTTCCTGGAATCAACATTGGGTTTTGAATTTTGGTCAATAAGTTAATTGAGCACATTATTAGAGTTCGTCTTCTTTTTCTGTTTAAAAAAAAATGATTTGATAAAGATAACAAGGAAATTCAATTGTTAGTGATGATAAAAAATACATCTATAAAATTATGCAAACTTGTTTAGAAGGGTGTTATTTATTATTGTGTTATGTGTTGTCTCATTTCCCCTTGTGGACTAAGACGTGACCGTGCTATCCCTTATTAGGTTGATCTGTGACTGTTTAGGCGGACCATGATTATGTTTGTGGTCCCTTTAGTGGTCTTTGTCCATCCCTGTGGGTTTTTAACTTGGGTGTTTGTCATGTGGGGCTACTAAACTTGTTTTTTTCCCTCTCCTAGCTAGGAGGTGAGCTGTGATAGTTCGTGACCTTCTGAAGCTGACCCATGGACTGTGTATCTTTCCAAATTTGGTCGTGACTATTTTTGGTGTCTCTCATGCTGGGTCATGACCTTCTGAGGTTAAACCGTGGACTGTTTGTCCTTTCTATGCTAGGCAGTGACTGATTTGGTGACCTCCCAAGCTGGTCGGATACAAGTTTTTGGATACAAATACTATAACTTTAAGCGATCGGTTGTTAGTAATTTTTTTTTTACGAGGAATCACTAATGACCTAAATGTATGAAAAAATGGATTCAAATCTCCTGCTACAATCTTCAGTTTGTTTTTTCCTCTCAATCAATATTCAGACAAAGGTTAAGAAAGATGTCAAAGGTATTTGGAAACAATATAATTGATCTATTTACCTTTATGAATGTCGGACTCAAGGGATACGTGCAAATTGATTCTTAGCAACCAAGTCGCAATGAAAAGTTGCTTTAATATTTAGAGGAACACCACGACTTGCAGAAAAATAGATTTGTAAGGTTGTCAAGGATGCCAACTGATGGAGGAGTGATGTGTTTTGCTTAGAGAGAGAAAACATTGATTTTGCTTAACAAATATGGTACAGTAACTCTATGATTCAAAATCTGTCATTTAAGTGCTTCCCTCTCTGAAAATTAACTCAGTCTAGCAATAAATGTAGACGAAATTGCCTAGTTAATAAAGGTAAGCCATCCGATCTAATCTCTCATTAATCTGGTTTTATGATTGAATTATTTAATTGTAGAAATTGTTTTTTCTATTTAAATGTTAGCCGTTACACTTTAGAAAATTATTTTCTTTGAATTATTATAAAATTGATCTCAAATTTCAACAAATCTGAAGCCATTAGATCTAGTGCATCCTCCAATCACATGGGGAATTGGATTTGCTTTTCATTAATATCCGTATGATGGAACTAGTAAA
>LPNX010596785.1:223152-234562 GCA_001517045.1 Pseudotsuga menziesii
AAGTATCTCAATATAAGCATAGTATCTTTTTATTAACAAACAAAATACGCTTAATGGGTTGATTAATCACGATTAACAGTTAAACAATACAATTCTCCAGTGTTAATGTTTTATTACACCACTTCATATTGACCACACTTATTTTAATTGTTTGTTATGGTATTTTTTTTGTTTTGTTAATAAGCGAAAAACTATCTATTAAGTTGAGAAAATAAAATTACAATGAACCAAATGGAACCATGGAGGCCACCTGACTCCCCACTTCAAGCTGCTCATGAAGCCAGCAAAACAATACACCGACAAGACCCGTTCATTCTATCTATTGCCATACTGATCAAAAGAATGTTCTGATCGATGAGGAAAAAGGCCCCAGCTGACAACTCAACAACTGGTGCACAAACAACTAGTGCCCATTAACTATTTCGCCTGCATCTCCTACCCTGCCTTCTCGAACTCACTTTTCAGCCAGCGAATTAATCACAAAACCCAGTGCGATCTGATCTGTATGCCATCTCCCTTGCACTCTCCAGCATGTCCCGGTTCACCTTCATGGCACAAACGACATTTGCCTGGCCATCTATGCCAATCGAACTATCTACATTGAACTACCATGCTCAGCTGACGAGGGAAAACTACCAAGCTCAGCTGACGAGGGAAAACTACCAAGCTCAGCTGACGAGGGAACCAAGGAGGTTGACGTTGAGAGAAGCCTTACATGGCTGTTGTAATCGACCTCAGCAAGAGCATGACAATGGTGGAAAAAATCCCTTTACTCCACCTGATTGGGGAGCGCCGAATGGAAAGAGATTCCTACCCCTACACCTTTGTTGGCCGCTGCATCCGCCACTGAATTTCCTTTGCACCGAATATGCATGAGTGTGACCGTCGGGAACGCTTGAAGAATAGAAAATAGCTCCTCTATTCTACTCTCCCATCTCCAGTTCTGAGAAATCTTAGAAGTTGAAGAGCCTGCCTGGAGTCTGGTTGCCATGGAAATGATAAGACGCGAGTCTCCTTCCACAATCAATGGGAACCAACCGAAGTCCGTCACCCATTTTAGGCCATGCACCAGACCTTCCAACTCAGCTAGATTATTTGTACTGTCACCAAGATCTCCCCAGAAGATCCCCAGTATCTGTCCCTCGTGGTTACGAACTACTCCTCCAAAACCAGCCGGCCCCGGATTCCCTTTTGCTGCCCCATCAAAGTTTAACTTGTATGACCCCGCCTCAGGGGGTGACCAGCAATCCGGGCTTTTCCTGGTCACCAAGTGAGCATGAGTCTCTCCCTGGTAGGTCGGGATCGAGGTGACCCCCCATTCATTCAGAATAATACGTTCCTGAGTCTCGGCTTTGAAGTCCTCTGCGGTCCAAGGGTTTAGACTTAGAGTTTCTTTGAGGTGAGTCTCTATATTGAGCCAAACTTTGTCCGAAGATCGACTCTTTCCTTCAAAAATACGCCCGTTGCGTTCCTTCCATATTTCCCAGACAAGAAACCCCGGGAAGAGCTCCCACATTCGGTTTAGGATTGCATTCTTAAAAATCTTAGGGGGCCAGTTGGCAATGGTTTCTGATGCATTTCCTCTAACTCGAGCCCATCGTCTGAATCGTTGTTCACCTCTGTCCCAAAGCTCTGAGGCAAACCAGCAAGCTTCGAGGAGATGATCTAAAGTTTTGAGGGATGAGAAGCAAAAAATGCAACACGAGGGCCCTTGCATACCCCTTTTGAGGAGGTTATCCCAAGTGAGGATCCTATGACGGAGTAAAAGCCAACAAAAGGAAGCTATCTTCGGCCAGAAATTATGGTGCCATATTTTTTTCCATTTTTCCTCCTGCTGGCAGCCCTCCCCATTCTATTGAATGTGAAAAGCCTCTTTGATCGAAAAGGTTCCTCTGTTGGTATATCCCCATCTAATCACATCCGGGCTTTCCACAATGGGAATCTTGCGGTTGGTGAGTTCCTTGAAGAAGTCTTCTAGTCTATCTTCTGGTATCAGATGTTGCCACCATTCTTTTGACAGCCATGTCCGATGGACTTGGTCAGGTGCATGGGAAATCCATAAATCCCTGACTTTTTCTTTGTCGCGCTGTTGGAGTTGAGTCTGAAGGTCATCTATTCCTACTAGTTCAGCCAGCTTCCCTTGCTGTTGCCACGCATCCATCAAGAATAAGGCTTCTCGGCCGTCACGAATCTCCCAGAAACTGTGTTTCTGAACTAAATCTCAGTTCTGTTGGGCCATCGTCCAGATATGAGAACCTGGGGGAGTTCGGTCATAGCGAATGAGTTGATTTTTCGGCCAAAGGTGAGCATACTTATGATGCCAGATCATGGTCCAAGGTTCAGAAGTGTGTGTCACCCATCGCCACCATATCTTCGCTCCCATCACCTTGTTGCTACTGATTGGATCCAGGAAGCCAAGCCCCCCAACCTCCTTAGGCCTACAAATCGTAGCCCAATCCACAAGAGCCCATTTCCGGCGATCATCAGTGCTTCCCCAAAGAAAATTTCTTTAGATGTTCCTTATTTGTTTCAAGACCGCTTTAGGTGCTGAGAGCACCGAGAAGAGATACTGAGGCATAGCTTGCAGGACAGCTTTGACCAGAACCATACGACTTGGAAAATTTAGGGCACGATAGGTCCAATGGGTCAGTTTCTGCTTCATTTTGTCTAGAAGTTCCTTCCATGATACCTGTTTGATGGTAGACTCTGCTAATGGTGCCCCTAGATATTTCGATAGCAGAGTTCCTTCTGAAAACTCCAGAATACGAAGAATATTTCTTTTGGCCACCCGAGAGGTGTTAAAGAAGAACACCTGAGATTTTCCTTTATTGATTTCCAGACCACTGGCCAGAAGGAAGAGATCGAGTCCCTTTTTGATGCCACGGGCTTCTTGGACTGAGGATGGCCCCATCAACATATTGTCATCAACAAATTGTTGATGCGTCTGAGCTGGCTGATTCTCACAAAGGTTGAGGCCCTTAATCTGCCCCGAATTCTGCATATCTCTGAACAATATGCCTAAGCCCTCGGCAATGATTATGAAGAGAAAGGGGGATAGGGGATCCCCCTGCCGGATTCCCCGAGTAGCTGAGAATGGCTGAGATGGAGTACCATTAACCAGAATGGAGAAAAAGGCCGAAGACACCAAATTGATAATCCATCTGATCCAATTTTCCTCGAATCCAAAGGATCTGAGGACTCCTTCAAGAAAATCCCAATTGAGTTTGTCATAAGCTTTAGAAAGATCAAGTTTTAGCAACATACCGGTGCTTTTGTTCTTCTTCAAGGAATGGATGGCTTCATGAACGAGAATGATGCCATCGAGAATTTGCCTTCCTTCTACGAAGCCCGCCTGCTCCGGGGAAATGAGGATGGGCAGAAGCGGCCGCAACCTGTTAGCTATAACCTTCATGATGATTTTATAAATAACGTTGCAGAGGGAGATTGGTCGAAACTTGCCGGGATCCTACGTTCCCTGATCCTTGGGAATCAACGCTAAGAAAGTTGCATTAAGGGCTTTCAGAATGCCCCCTGTCTGTTTGGAGCTTTCCACGATGGCTAGGAGTTCCTCTTTTAACCACTCCCATCCTTCTTGGAAGAAGTTAGTCGTGAAGCCGTCTGGCCCTGGAGATTTGTCCCTATCCATTTGTTTCACTACCTCCTCCAACTCTGGCATCTCCACTGGTCTCATTAGTATTTGATTGTGTTCCTGTGTGATAATACTAGGGATATGTCTGTAGATCTCTGTCTGGGCTTGTCGTTTATCCACAGCCGGTTCGTCTAGTAGATCAGCATAGTAGGAGTTCTGATTTTCTTCCAGCTCCTTTTGCTTTTCTACCACTGAACCGTCCTCTCTTTTAAGCCTGACAATTCTGTTATTTTGGCGGTGTTGGATCGTAGCTTTGTGGAAGAATTTGGTGTTACGATCGCCATCCCAGAGCCAGTGGTTCCTAGACTTTTGCTCAAAAAGAACCTCCTCCTGTTTCTCTTTGAGATTAAGCTCTTGGAGGAGAACCCATTCTTGATCTTTAAGCTCTGTCGTAGGGCCCTGCCTGTGTAATTCTAACTGAACCTCCTGAAGGAACCTGTCAAGCCTTTTCTTTTCCTGAAAGATATTTCCTAAGGAGTCTTTGTTCCACTGTTTTATACGACCTTTGAGAGTTTTGAGTTTTTTCTAGAATCTGTACATGCAAGTACCTTGTCCTGGGTCGATCTCCTTCCACCAGTCTCGCATCCTGTCTGAAAAACCTGGCTGCAAGAGCCAGAACTTTTCAAATCTGAAGGGTCTCCGTAGATTTTCGACCTGGATGGACCAATCCAAACTAATTGGCCAGTGATCAGACCCTGACGAGGGTAGAACCACAGCCACCAGCTTACCTCCTACCATCATGATGTCTACCGAGATGAGGAAACGGTCTAGGCGACAGGCAATGCTACGGTCCCCAGCTCTGTTGTTATGCCAGGTGAAAGTACTATTGGTCGTGCGTAGATCCATGAGGGCAAGGTCCTCAATAGTCTGATTGAAAAGCTCATTCACTTGGGTCAGCCGCCTCAGCCCACCCTTCTTCTCCTCTAAACTTCAAATGATGTTAAAGTCCCCTCCCAGGACCCAAGGAAGCCCCCCCGTTTCCTCCTTGAGGGCATGCAATGAAGCAATAAACTCTGTTTTAAGAGAGCTTTGAGACGGACCATAAACGTTGGACAGGAACCCAATTTGATTAGCTCTCACAATCTAAAAAGAACCAGAAATAGAGAAATGGGTACTGCGGAAGTTCTGAAGAGAAACCAGCTGAGGGTTCCAAAGGATGCCTAGGCCACCTGCCGATCAATTGGCATCAATAGCCATCCTGTTACATCTAGGCCAGGCTTTCCTAGCTACTTTTTCCAGATCCTCCCCCGAGCATTTAGTTTCTTGGAGAAAGATAATCCATGGCTGTTCGACCTCTATTTTCCTCTTTAGAATACGAATATTTAAAGGGCTTTTACAGCCTCTTATATTCCAAGAGATGATCTTCATGTACAACTAGTTTAGGGTTTAAGATCCAGATCCGCCTCTATGGTCGGGTACTGGCCAGAACTGATCAGCTTTTTCCCTAGACGTTGGATCCTATGTGTGTTGGTAGGTCTGCCCCGCTTTTCTCCCTTTCCTTTGCGTTTACCTTCAACTTCCTTTAACAATCCCTTCTGAACCCCGAGGTTCTTGCTGGAATTAGAGATGATGATGGCTTTCTCCTGAAGGTTTACCTGCTGAGGCGAGATGTCCTTTGGGTTATTGACTGCGAAGGCCTCTTCTAGTCCGTCCATATCCAGGTCACCTAAGATCATGTCCTCTGCCTCCGTATCTTCCTCTGTAGTTGTCCTGTCTTCCATAATGAGTTCTTGAGAAGGAGTCTTCTCCACCTGCGTCGAGTCCGATGGCTTCTCCTCACTTCCCTTTTGAGTGTCCTGATCCTTTTCTCCATCCACGGGAGAGGGTTTTGCTTACAGAGCTTCAAAACGGTTTTGGGTTTGAAGTTTTTTATTAATCTCAGGGCCAAAACCAGAACCTTGCTTAGCTGTTCTCTTTCGATTGGTAACCTTAGTGAATCCCTCCGCGTCCTTACCCTTTGGTCCAGCTGCTGATTTCCCAGGGGGTTCATTTAGGGGGCAGTCCCTAAATAGGTGGTCGTGTTCATGACAGCGGCGGTACCTGTCGATAGCTTGAATCCAGTCCTCATCATCATGTGTTAACTCAATCGCTTCAGGCAAATCCTGGGATATGTCGAGATACACACACAATCTGGCGTATGAAATGTACTTAGCCTGCTTTGTCTGCTCCGAGATCTTGACAAAATCACCAAGAGTGTTACCAATCTCCTTAAGGATCTCTTCTTTCCAGTATTCTGTAGGCAACGAATATAGCCATAACCAGACCGGGGCAATGGTCATGTTTTCAGTATCAGGATTGAAGCGCTCTTTCCAGGTGCACAAGTACAGCCCTGCTAAATGAAAGAAGTATGGCCCGTTATCAAAAATTCTCACCCTATCCTCGGTGTTGAAAAATACCACTGTGAAAACCCCCTTGGCTCTGAGTTGAAGGTCATAATGCCCTTGAGGCTTCCAAGTGGTATTTATCCACCATATCAGGGCTCTTTCGTTCGGCCAGAGGCCAATAAACTTCCCAATCAGGGCGTGATCCTTTATATATTGAACCTCATCCCTAAATCTCATCGATCTGATCTTCAGCTTTGGCACCGC
Organism: Pseudotsuga menziesii; assembly: GCA_001517045.1. Classification (NCBI taxonomy): domain Eukaryota; kingdom Viridiplantae; phylum Streptophyta; class Pinopsida; order Pinales; family Pinaceae; genus Pseudotsuga; species Pseudotsuga menziesii. The sequence goes on from LPNX010596785.1 coordinate 229,390, forward strand.
CTTGGACTTTGGCATACATTGTTCGTTTTTCCTCGCCGGCCCAACAGATGCCTCCATCGGGGTTGAACCACTAGTCCCTTCTCCTCCCGTCCCTGGGAGGTGGTTTTTTGCTGGAACCTTCCCTTTTCCTTTCTCGATCTCGTTTGCAGAAGATAAAGGAGGTGTCTCCACCCCCATGGAGTCCGCGCCCATGAAACCGTCAGCCCTTGACACGAGGAAAGTGCAGCCTGACCCGTCCCAGAGACTACTCTGCCAAATCTGAAACAGAACCAGAACCCTAGATCGCCATCGAAACCTCCCGCCTCCTCAGTCGCCGTCTTCTTCTTGTATCATCTATTTTAACTTTTCGTTTGTTATGGTATTTACATACACAACTAATTCACTTATTTTACATAGTGACAACTTAACCATTCATTAGTTAAGTTGATTAATGTATCCTTAACTGATGTAGCGTCCCCGACCCTCAGATCGAGCAAGAGGACGCTACTTTACACCAACATACGGGCATCTAGCCCCATGAACGTGAACATACATATATATATAATGCTAAATCCTGATACTTAAAAACATAAAACATATTTCGAAACATAATCATTCATATACACAATGGAAGCAAAACATATCAATTAGCATTCATGCATATACAGATCAGCTTTTAACATGTATATCATCATTCATCAATGGTAAATATGATTGCAGACGCAAGTTAGGTAAGAATACTTATCTTATAGAGAACTTGATCCGCAACCAGCTACGTCACTGCAACGTTCCACCCAACCATAGGCTAGCGTGCTCCTTAATCTCTCAGCAACGCTGCCACCCCCGAGTCGGGCATGATCCCCAAAGGAATAAGGAACTAGCAGGATTACAAATAGCCAAGATAACAAAACATGCCAAAACCACTTATACTATGAAACGAGAACTCGATACAGTTCTCGTTTTTCTCTCTCCTAATTTTAGTAGCTAATTTTACCTCCATTTAAAAAAGGGTTGATACCAGTATCACACATTTTCATTTTAAGGCATTTTTTTGGGCCTTTGAATCATCTTCGTCGTAGAATATTATTACTTTCTAATTTCAAGTGTGTTTTTTAGACATTTAACAAAATAACATACATTTAGAAGCAATTTATATTGAAAATCATATACATTTTGCAATTTTTCCTTTAAAATAAGACTTTTTTATAGGCAAAATAAGACTTTTTTATTGATAAAATTCTAAGAAATTCTAGAAAATAAAGACATTTACAACCATTTTCAATATATTTTCATAGAATTTTTGTATAAAAATGATACTATTTCATACTGTATTCCAAAATGTTATGATTCACGTAAATTCACGAAAAACTATACCATAGATTTGCAAATAACATATTAAAAACAATATAATAGAGATTTTATTTCTAAAATAAAGTTTGAAAGTCAAAAAAGTACTAATATATCTTATCAAAAAGTTGTCAAATTAAACATTTTCTTCAAGACACTCAACTAATCAACAATATCATGCAGGCCAAATTCTTCATCGAAATTGGAATTTTCTAGAGCTTGGCTTTCCTCGGGGACATCAATGTCCTCTTCCATTGGGTCTTCTATGTATGCAAGATGCCCAAAGTGCTCCTTTCCAAACATCGCTCCTAATGGGGGTTGAGGATCTTTTGACATCTTCGCCACAAGTGTTTCACTAAACTCCCCTTTCTTCAAACCAACTTTTTGTAATTCATCTGGAAGAACTTGAATAGCATTAATTCTTTGCTTGGTGTAATTGCATTGTAGTGGATCATTATCAATGGATATGCAATTTCTTCCTTTTTGTAAGGAGCATGCTATTGTTGTACCTAATCACCAAAAACAAAAAAAATAGTTAAGACAAATAACATAAAGAAGCATACTTTAAAAAAAAATAATGAATAATAAAAAACAATAAAACTTGAAATATGTTTCCATATGTAATATCTGAAATTTGACCTGAACCCGAGAACAAATCTAAGACACAATCTCCTTCACTTGAAAATGTATCTATGAGATAATTAATCAAAGCTTGTGGCTTTTGATAGATGTTTACAACCACTCCTTTCAAATCCCTTTCTTCATATGTCAATTTTTTAACCACAGCATTATAAGTCAACATCTGACTATATTTTCCTTCACTCTTTTTATTGATTAAAAGAGATTCATAAGTCTCATCTTTTGTCCAAGTTGCAAGATGTATGTTTTCAATATCATCCAGAAATGGATCACTGCTGGAGCTATGAATATTAGGCTTTTGCCTGCAATCAAAATAAAATAAAAAAGAATTGAATTAACTTATCAATAAATATATTTTATTTATAAATTCAATAACTTGATAATAATAGTGCAAATATATTACCAATAAAGTTGTTTCCTTGTTTTTGCTTTACCCTTGAAGGATGTCAACAACCCCCCTAATTGTGTGTCAGAATGGAAAACAATGAATCTCCATATTGGTGATGTTGTGACATCTACAAATCCTGAAACCACTTTACTGAATGATTGGTAAGTATAAGGCTCACAATCATAAGTAGTGTTTCGTATATTGAATCCATGAGGGATATCTGCAATAACTAGGCTGTACTCCTTTTTAGGAACGATTTTTGCAATGTTCGTACAGTCACCTAAAATGACTTTATATTGCACAGTGTCTAGCCCATTCCAAATATAATGATCAAGTGTATCATCAAGTTCAACGTTTTCAAGACGTTGCCTCCTTTGTCGTTCTATTTTGGCTCTTTGGATATGAATTTTGAAGGACTCTGGTACTCCATCTGTACCCCTCTTTGGCATCTTCAAATGAAATTTTTTTCTATAAGTAATAAAAAAGACATTAAATGATTTACGAAATAAATAATTCAGGATGTATCATAGATCAACATACCTTCTTGAATGCAACAAAAAACTGTTTTAAGGTTTCTATTGAGCTTGATTCTGGATAGTTGCATTTGACATCATCCCAACTATTCTCATTCAACATTATAACCATCTCCTCTTGTATTTTCATGTAAATCTTGTGACTAGATGATGAAACAATAAATAATGTTTACAATCATATATAATAATACAACATAATACTTAGAACATAACAAAAATGTTAAGCTCAATAAACATACTTTGTATCATAAAAAAACATCAACTTACTTATCAAATTCACTGCACATTTCCTCCATTGATAAATCACCTGACTTTACCCATGACAATATTGTAGCTATTAGTGATTCATCCTTCACACCTTGCATTGTTCCCCATGGTGTAATAGTCATGTCTTCTGGCAAGTTCTTGATGTCAGGACTTGACTTACCACTGGTCCATGGAACAACTTTACTTTTTTTCACTTTTTGATTTTTTATGCTAATATTCTCCCACATGCTAAATATGTCCTCAACCAAATCCCATGTTTTCCCTACTCTGAATGCCAATTGGAAATATCCATCTATAGCTCTGAATGCATCACTACCTTTGGCATTTTTCTGTTTCACAATATCCTCTTTAATGGGGATACCTATTTCCAAACAACATTGTTTCCAAAAAAATGCATCAACCTTAAATTTATCTCCACCACATATTTGCAAAAATTCATTGTGGATGAATATCACCCTTTGAATAAATGTCATGGTCATCCTATATTCGCTATCTGTGTTATGATCCCATGCTAACAACTTTGCTTCTACATCTGTTAAACCAGCATAAACAATGCATTTCATTGTTTCAAAAATAGGGTTATTGGGATATTCTTGCATTAACTCTCGTCTTGCCTCTGCAGAATGATTCCCTCCAAGAACATAATATTTGTAATGAAAACTTCTTGTTTGATCAAATTCATCTCTAGTAGGAACATCTTTCGAGTCAACAAGCACTAGGTAGTCAACCACATGTGCACAGGGATTATGCCTCATTAATGCTTTCAAGCTGTGAATATGCAAATGATGTGGTTTTCTAATTCTAAATTGATCTTGCCCTTCTGTGGGTCTAAAAAGTTGATTCACATTCAACTCAAATGTATGCCCATTGTTAACCAATTTATCCCTCCGCAATCGACCTCGAATGGCATTTTGTGTTGACTTGACAATTCCATCCTCTAGATCAGCACCTGGAGTAATGATTTCCCTATTACCCCCAGAATCTTCACTCTCATATTCATGGATAACATTGGAATTAGAAGCAGAAGATCTCCTCCTTTTCTGTCTTGAAGGGATTCCATCTAAATCAACAATGCTTTCATAAGGAATTGAAGCACACTCAACCATATTTCTTATACGAGATTGATTCTTACTCTTACGAACAGTAGTAGCCAGCTCATTGGCAACAATTTCAACGTGTTCACTTGGGCGAGATAAAGATTTAAATGTAACATTTCTAGGTACCTGATTTGATTGTCGAATGCTCTTTCCTCTTTGTTCTTGTACTTCTTCAGTTTGAACATTTGAAACTTTTTTATTCTTCCTTGGTTCTTTTCCCTTTTGAAGTGCAGCATTAACGACATCCATAGGATTTTCCTCTGTATAATAAATTCCATTCAACATGTTTGAAATCGACCTAACAAAATCCCGCAAAAAAAAAATGGTATTAAATCTATTACATTGTGATATCCAAGTTATAAGAAAAACAATTTAAAAATAATCTCAATATTGAAACTTACTCTCCCGCTTTCATTATCATGTACAACCCCTTCACAGAAGGGTGTGAAAGTTTCCTGAACATTATAATTTGAAACCTTCAAACAATATCGAATTTTGGCAAAGGTCTTCGCTTGTTTCACTTGTGCATAAACAATTTATGTACCCGACATCACACATATATCTCTCAACAATCCCAATGATTGGTAATCTGATTGAAGAAATTGAAATGCAGCACAATATAAGTGGATACTATCTACTTTTCCTTGATATTTTTCCTTCAAATGCCAAAAATAATTTGTCCTGTCTTCTTCGGCCGCATATTTCCATTCTCTAGCATTCTTGATTTTTTATTCCTCAAAGATCAAAACTTCATCTTGAGGCTCAACATTCTCAGATACCTCAACAGTTCTTTTCGACGCAATCATCGCTACTCTTGATTCAGAAACGTTCACAGATATCTTTCGTGATGCCATTGTCTGTATATCCAAAATGTACAAATTTAAAATACAATCAACAAACATTCATAAACAAAAAAAATCAAC
>LPNX010596785.1:241666-255104 GCA_001517045.1 Pseudotsuga menziesii
GGGGAAGAAGTACTCAACTAGCACAGAATGGGGGCCTTCATCAGGTTTGGCATTTTTGAAATTCATCCCAAATCGTCAAATGTATGCTTCAAATTTATTGTTATTGCAATCATCTTCAGAGATTCATAATGCAAGGCGACACAATAGAGATGTTAATTCTTCTCAATGCATGGAAGAAATAAAAAAATCTATCGAAGATACATATGAGTACTTTGATGTTGCTGATTCTGTATGGTGGGAGTCTTTTTTCATGGAGCAAAGTGACATAATTTCAAACTCTACAAATGGAGATATATATTTGAAGTCTCCATTTACTTGGCCACGAGTAACAAATGAAAACAAGGAAACAAATGTTGAACCTCAAGGTGTTGAGTTTTCTCAAGTAGAGGAAAGAGAAATGTATATTGGCTCTAGAAGATCATCTGCAAAGCGTCGAGAGATGGAAGACCTTTATAAGGGTTCAGTACAAGATATCAAGGAGGGTTGCATGATTGCATTTTTGGCTATAGATGATGCATGTGATTATCCTTTCTGGATTGCAAAAGTTATGAAGGTGAATAAAGACAATGAAGAAGTAGTATCAATAGAAGTACATTGGTATGCAACGGATACACACACGTTTGATGGTGTGTACAAGGCAGAGATGGTAGTTGAGAAAAGGGTTTGCAGAAAGAGAAAAAGAAAGGGTCAAAAAATAAATCGTCGCCGCATTGACATATTGAAATTAGAGGAAGTTGATATACTTGTTTATGATTTCAAGATGACAAAGAAAGGCACTCTTCGCTCGAAAACTCTAGAGATTATCAAGAAGTTTCTTCCAAAAGAACAAGTTACAAGATGGGAGTCTCCTCAACCAAGTCGTAGATCTAGAAGGAATATGACAACTGAAATGATGGGCATAGATGTAGACTCAGACGGTGCACCCATTGATAATAGAGAAGAATATGGGTCATCCACATCTTCGTCCAGCCCTTCGTCTGTAGAAAATGTAGATTCTGATGGGGTGTCAGATTCCATGGATGAATTTCAATAATTTCAAATGAAACATTTTAGATGTTTTCTATTAGTATGATGTTTGTAATTGAAACTCTGAAGGAGATTTTGAATATTTATATGAATCATTTGTTCTTGTATAGACTAATATATGATTTTATTATGAATCACATCATAATTTCTTTGATTTTATATGGTTAAAGTGGTGAAATTATTTATGGAATATTTTTGTTTGTTTAATATGCAAGTTTCACAAATTTTGTAATTTATATTTTTGAGAAAAAAATATTTTCCCAATTTAGGGGTTGATTTTAAAGTTTTTGTAAACAACAGTATGGGATGTTTGGATATGGCTCTATTTTTAACCCCGAAAAAAAAAGGTGTATACTGGTATCAACACTTTTCTATTTAGGGGTGTTTTGGTGTTTTTTTTGCAAAAATCATCATTTTTATGCCTAGAGTTCTCATTCTTAGTATAAAGTTCTTGTTTCATAGTATAAGTGGTTCCAAGCCAACACAGTTGGGTTTATCAGGCCATCCAGGAGCTAGGAAAGGCTAAATGCTAAGCTAGTGAGATCATTGAAGAGATAAGGACACCTACACTAGAACTAGCCTGGCTTCTAGAACACCCACACATACCCAACACAAGGAAATCAGTCCTTTCTCTGCTACACAGTCCCTTAGGCCCTGACCTCCCTTCCAGTGCTATTCAGGCATTGTGCAGAAGAAAGCTATCCCTCTAGCTCTATCTGTGTGGTTTCCAAACACACCAGGTTTATCAAGAAAACCAAGCCCTCATCCCTACTCCCAACACAGTCCGAAGACCGGCCACTGCATTTACAGCTTGGACAGGGGAAAACAAATCCTGAGTCGTTCTTGGCCCTATCGTGGCCAAAATGACTCCCAAGCAACCTACAGCAGCCCCAAAACGTAACAGCAAACACAACCAACAAACATGGGGAAACAACAGCCCGCCCTGAACAATGAAACCACCGGGGAACTTGCACAGACCACAATGGGGAAGAAAAACAGTCTCCCAACCTATGCTTAAGGGAAAATTTACACCAGACCTCGAAATTCATATGAAATACACACCCGATACCACTCTATGGAAAATGTGAATGACAGCTGAAACGGCTTCCCCCTGGCTGCATGAGACCCCACAGAAAAGAATCCTCTGTATGAGGAACAGGACGTCTCCCTGCGAGAGGATGAGCGGCAATTCCAGAATGGCGAGTGGGGAGTGCAGGAGTGCAAGAGTGTTCTCAGTCCATCGTGGAGAGAGTGGAATGATCATGGGCGTAGTCGCTTCTTCTGGCCAACGTGAGGTTCAATTTGCTGGTGGAGTGTGCGTGTGGGAAAGGACTGACAATCCTACCACGCTCCACTCCCTAGCAATAACTTCCTCAACTACTCAGCAGAACATTTAGAGTGGTAGTTGGATAAGACAAGGGAAGATGATCAAATAAAAAAGAGTGGTGACACATGGCTTTTCCCACATGGCTTAAGGTTTACCATTCCCCCTCCTTATCCTTATGAGAATCATGCCCCTTCTCAATTTAGTTGCAATGAACATAGTTCGTTGGGTTATTTAATTAAAATGCATAGCAGCTACATGATGCCACAACTTAATATGTTTTCCGCATATCCCGATATACCATCGGTAACAGTCCAACCACTGAAACATAACACAACCGAATCAGTGGTGGGTCTTTTGCCTTTAGCTCCACACCACGATTCATTACAATATATACATCACATTATTAATGCAAATGGGGTCAAAATCTGGGTGTTACATTCCCCTCCCCCTTCAATAGCATTGTCCTCAGTGCTTTACAAAATTGAAAAAAATGCTACACTGGTCTCACCTCAGTGTTCCACAAAATTGAAGAAAAATGGATGTGCCAATCGCATGGCATCCTCCAGTTCCCACGTAGCCTCTTCAGGTCCGTAGTGCTCCCATTGAAAATTTACCTGCCTTATGGCTCGGATCTAGAGCATTGTGACCTTCCTGTCGAGGATGTGCATTGGCTCGATTTGGAACTCTCCCTCGAGTTCCACCTGATTCACATCCCAATTTATCACTTGGTTAGGATCATGTACATATTTCTTAAGCAAAGAGACATGAAAAACATTATGAGCTCTAGTACTAGTAGGCAATGCAAGTCTATATGCAACATACCTATTCTTTCAAGCACTTGAAACGGCCCACAATATCTTGGTGACAGCTTGGCACAACTTCCAAGCTTCAAGTAACTCTTCTTTGCTTTCACTCTGAGGTAAACATGATCCCCAACACTGAACTCTCGGTATATCCTATGCTTATCTGCATAGCTTTTCTGTCTGTCCTATGCTACTTTCAAATTCTTCCCGATCTTTACAACCTCTTGTTCCATTTCCTTGAGCAATTCTGGTCCAAGCACAATCTTGTTCACTGGATTATCCCAAGTCGCTGGTGTCCTACACCTTCTTCCATACAAAGCTTCATACGGACTCATACCCAAGGACGCCTTCTATCCATTATTATAAGCAAACTCTACCAAGTGTAAGTAATCTTCCCACTTGGTTGGTTTGTCCATCATGTACATGTGAAGCATGTCTTCAAGCACCTTATTAACTCTCTCTGTCTTCCCATCTGTCTAAGGATGGTATGGAGTGCCGAATTTTAGCTTTGTACCCAAATCTACAAACAACCCCTTCCAAAAATTGGAGGTGAACTTGACATCTCTGTTAGAGACTATTGCCTTTGGCAATCCATGCATTTTGAAAATTTCCTTCATGAAGATGTTTGCGATGTCATCAGTCTTGTGCGTAGACTTCACTGGTATAAAATGTGCTACCTTTGTCAACTTTTCTACCACAACCATGATGGAATTATGTTGTCTTTAATTCATTGGCAATCTTGTAATAAAATCCATGGAAATAACTTCCCATTTCCATTCCAAGACTGGCAAAGGCTGCAACAAACCTGTTGGATGTTGATGCTCAACCTTTACCTGTTGACATTGCATGCACCTTGAAATGTATTCAACCATGTCCTATTTCATACCTGGCCAAAAGGACTGCTTTCTAGCTGTAGCAATTGTCTTCTGATATCCGGGGTGACCAGAATACGAAGCTTGATGGATTTCATCCATAACAACTCTTCTCAAATCTGCTACATCTGGAATATAAATTTTGCCTTTATAAGTAAGAAGTCCATCTTCTTCCAATTTATACCCCTCATACATCTTCTCAAGACTTTGCTGCTGCAATTTGTCTTTTACCTGTTCATACAATTCATCTCCGGCAACATGATTAATAATCTGCTGCCTCAAGTCTAATTGGCAAATACTAAGAGATGCCACATGCATTTCTCGTACCTTCCTGCTAAGTGCATCAGCTACCTTATTCTCTTTCCCCTTTATATGCTTGATTTCAAAATCAAACTCGCATAAAAATTCCAACCATCTTGCCTGCCTAGCATTCAAAATAGGCTAATCAAATAGATACTTCAGACCACAATGGTTTGTTCTGAGTTCAAATCTTCTACCCATCAAGTAATGTCTCCACATCTTGAGAGCATGTACTATGGCTGCAAGCTCTAGATCATGAGTGGCATAGTTCTTCTCATGCTCCTTCATCTTTCTTGACTCATAACATATCACGTGGTTGTCCTGCATAAGGACTCCTCCAATCCCTTATCTTCATGCATCGGTACATACCACAAAATCTTTCTCTGGATCTACAACTTTCAATACTGGTGCATTTGTGAGAAGATCCTTCAACTGTTGGAAGCTTTCTTCACACTTCAGAGTCCATTCGAACTTTATCCCCTTCTTTTGCAAAGAAGTGATGGCATGTGCACCCTTGGAAAATCCCTCAATGAATCTCCTGTAGTATCCTGTAAGTCCCATAAAAGATATTACATCTGTCATATTTCTGGGAGTAGGCCAATTCATAATGGCTTCAATCTTCTCAGGGTCTACTGATATACCCTCTTCTGAGATAATGTGACCCAAATACTATATTCTATCTCTATAGAAATCACACTTGCTCAGTTTCGCATACAGCTGATGCTCCCTGAGCAATTGCAATGTCAATCTCAAATGCTCTTCATACTCTTCCTCATTCTTAGAATAAACAAGAATGTCATCAAGGAAAACAAGAACAAACTTGTCCAAATACCTGTTGAAGACACTGTTCATAAGGCACATAAATGTAGCGGGTGCATTTGTGAGACCAAATGGTACCACTACAAACTCATAATGCCCATACATTGTCCTGAAGGCAGTGTTATGAATGTCTTCATCCTTGATTCTCACCTAATGGTAACCAGACCTCAAGTCAATCTTGAAAAATACCTTTGCTCCTCTCATTTGATCAAAGAGGTCATCAATCCTCGGCAAAGGATATTTGTTCTTCACAATAACCTTGTTCAACTGTCTGTAATCAATACATAACCTGAGTGCACCATCTTTCTTCTTCACAAACAGAACCGGTGCTCCCCAAGGAGACACACTCAGTCAGATATAATTCTTTTCCAACAACTCTTGCAGTTGCATCTTCAACTCTAGTATCTCCAGTATACTCATCCTGAAGGGTGTCTTGGACACTGGTGTCGTTCCTGGCACAAGTTCAATGGTGAAATCAATGTCCCTCCTTGGAGGAAGCCCTGGAATCTCATCAGGAAACACATTCTTGAATTCTCGTAACACCTGATAGTCTTCCAACCTAGGAGTTTCACCTCCTATTGGTTTCAGAATATGAGCTGCATACAACTGGCAACCTTTCCTACATAACTTTTTCAATTGCATTGTTGAAACCTGTCTTACTGAAATTACCTTTGGAATACCTTTCACAACTATCAGGTTTCCTTCTTCATCCATGCATTCAAAATTTTTGTTATAATAGTCAAGTTTCACTCTGTGAGCTTATAACCAATCCATTCCAATGAGAACATCATAGGAACCAAGCGACAAAACATTCAGATCTACACAAGTGAACAATCCATTCATAACCAACGGACATTTCTCCACCACTTCACTGACCTTTCTTTTAGTCCCAGTGGCTAGCTGAACTAACCAAGATTTTCTATGCTTGACCTTATTAAAAGCACAAACCTCCACTACCCTAGGAGTGATATAATTGTGAGTAGAACCAGGGTCAATCAAAATAGAAATAGATTGTTCAACAATCTTACCTGCTACTTCAACCACAGCTGACTAGTGATCTGCCTGGCGGTCCTCCAGTGCTGCATAATTTCTAGGGATTTCCCTTGCTACTTGTTCCACTATTTCTACTTCCTGAATGTTATAAGTTGGCCTTGCACTCTCATTCTCGAGCGTGCAAGTCCTGTGCATGTGGGGTCCTCTGCATCTCCAACATTGAAGCAGTCCTCTATTCTGTGGTGGATCTTTAGGCTTTCCACATGGCACTCCAGCTGGATTACTCGCAGCTTGGGATGGCTGCTTCTGCTAATTCCTGAATCTAGAAGGTTTGAATCCTTTCTTCCTTTGATCAAACTTCTCATTCTTCTTGTCCTTCCATGCCTTATGCTAATCAGGTTTACCTTTGCTTTGCTCATAGCAATACTTAGCCTTCCTTATTGCTTCTTCAAGAGTTCTTGGTTCATAAAACTCAATTCTATCTTTGTAAGACTGAGGAAATCCACTCAGAAACCGCTGGACCTTCACTTTTTCATCTCTGATGCACTGGACATACCTCAACAATTCCAAGAACTTATTTGCATATTCATCCATGGTTTGCTGTCCCAATATCAGCTCATGGAACTCCTTAATCTTGTCATCGTAATACTTGTCAGAGAGGTATTTTAGCCTGAAATATTTCTTGAACTGTTTCCTCTTCAGTTTCCTTTCACTGATCCTCTTTACTTGCCTGAAGTGTTCCCACCAAATGGATGCTCTCCCATTCAGATTGAATATGGCAACTCTTGCCTTCATGTTTCTCAAGTAATCATGCACTTGAAAGTACTTCTTTATCCCAAGAATCCAAGCTTCAGCCTCTTGTCCAGTCTTTATCTCAACTTCAAATGTAGGAGGTTTAGCTTTCCTAAATTCACCTCGAGAGCGATCCCTATGGTGCCTTCTTCTTTTCCTTTTACGAGAAGGTGAGCTTGTATCTCTGCTAGATTCTTCAGAATCAGATGATCCACTAGAAGTCCTTCTCCTTCTCCTAGTGCTGCTCTTACTGCCTTCTGGTCTTGATGTACCTCATCCAGAATCTATCTTTCTCTGCAAATCTATCAAACTCTATAACATAGCAGCATTCAACTGATGCTTCTCTTCCTGGGCTTTAACCAAGCTTCTCGTGGTCGCTGCAACATCTGATGGTGTCTCTTGGAATCTCCTTCCATTAGACTCTATGTCATCATTTTTATTACGGTCATTTTCTCCCATGTCATCTCTCGCACGCTCATAGGAATCCTGAGCATCATACCCATCATGGGTTCTCATGACTGAACCACCCCTTGATTTACCACACTGTTCTACCTGGAATACTGCCTCTTAGAGGTGTCTCTAATTCTGCAAATGTGTTAGTAGCAAACTGTTAGATGCATATCATCAATATAATCAAAACTACTTACCTTCCTCTTTTGGAAATTCATAAAACAACAATTTTGCTTAAAACACAAAATTTTCCTCTCCCCTGTGTTCAGCCCTATAATCCACTGACAATCCACTGAAATCTACTAAAACAGTTGGGATTCGCTGAGAAAATTTCCACTTCAAAAAATCCAAAGTTTCCTTCTCTTCATCGGGTGTCTTCTGCACTAATTTTATGGCGTTTCGACGGGCAACTCACCAAACTTCTGATCTGCATCGGTGACGCGAAGGATTGCTCACCTATTTCCTTCCGCTGTATTGGATCCACATCCAAATTTCCGAACCTAATCAGCGATGAAACCAGCCTATGCGCTGCATCGGTGGTCGGGTGTCTTGTGCATCGAGTGGCTAGTCGTCTGAGCTTCCGCAACGGTGGCCCATAAACCTTCTGTGTCTTTCACGGCCACAAGCCTATCTCAGAAGGACTAACCCTATACACATCGACGATCCAAGTCACTATATTTGTTGTAATGGATAATTCACCTAATAACCTAGTTCTGGGGGTTACCAACATACTCTAACACTTGTAGACAATTTGATTATAAAAGCACAAATAGGAAATAGGGAAGTAGCAGGAACTTACTTGTAATAAACGAAGGTTGATCCAAGCTAACTTCTTCCTCTTTGCTTCACTTCTACAATCTCCAGGATAGTTCCTCCTTCAACCTGTTAACAAAGATTCTTCCAATATACAGTATGATTCATATATAAAGATGCAGGTTAGGAAAATCACATATTATAATGAAATATAAACATTTACCAAGCCACAACACATGAAACACAATATGGAAGAAGCAATCTGCTTTATTAACAATAATAGAGGGAGTTTAGGTTACAACCCAATGTCTGAACAAGGGACTCCTCTGTCACCAAAGAACTCTGAGTTTCTCTGCTCCAAAGATTCTGTAGAAAATCCACCAGCATAACTTTGCTCTCCAAGTATGAATATCCCACACCCTCCCCAAGGCCTCTATTTATATGAATGAAATGAGGCAGTTCTCGAAGGTTAGGGAGGTTATAGCAGTTAATGGGATTAAGGTAAATGAAACAACTAATCTCCCATTAACTCGTGTTTTTAAAAACTAATTTTGAGGAAACCATGCGCGGGTCTGTAGTAAAGCAACCCGCGCATGATGCGCGACTTTATACAATTGCAACCCACGCATAGATGTATGCGCGACCTGTTGAACATAATACTCGCGCATATGCGCGAGATGCCAATAGAAAGAGTCGCGCATGCACTCAAAATCTCAAAATAGCAAAGTAACCAGCTGGGCATATAGGCAATGTATTTTATCATCAACCAAGGTATAATGAAACTAGGCAAACCTCAATCCATAAGTGTCCTTTTGTGTGCCGACCTGAGGGATGTCAGCACTCGGACGGAGAGGTGCCGATCAGCTGTATAACAGATGCCCCCTAATGTGTGAGGTCAGAGGGGAACGATGGCCGAAATACATTATAATACTAACTCTGGGGAAACTCAGTAGTCCAGTGGAGCAGAAGGAGTACCTGAAACCAATACATAATAATGTCATATACAAAGCTATATCTAAGGATGCTATGTTCAATTTACTGGAACACTAGCTCCTTTACAAGATGAGAGTACATCATATAATACGGGTAAAACCACGTATGTACAAAGGTGGATCAAAGCCACAATATAACAATGATGAGTCTTCAAAGATCTGGAAGCTGGATATAGAAACGGAACATAGTCTTGCGCAACTTAGTTCATAAGTGAGGAACTAAGGTCTTCATACAAGATCCCAAAGAACCAAGTACAATCCAAGCCATGTGAATAAGGGTAAGCTGAAGTCGAACATGGAGAGGATTCAACAGTTTGTCAACCAATACATGATAATTGACAACTGAAGCAAAGGAGTTCACCAATGATGAAAGTGAATCCATAGGTACTACCGTCAAACTCTAGGTCTTCGTCATCAGGAAGTGCTGAAACTGAACCATACTTGTGATAGGGAAGGCAATAGATCCTCCAACGGATCACAAGAGTGACTAGGAACTGGGCAAAAGAAGGTAGACACAAGTAAAAGGATAACAGATATAACAGTGATTGGATCAGGCTATAAATCAGATAGTGAGAAGAATCCTTGAACAGTGAGCATGACACAGAGATGACCCAAGGCAGCGTATAACAGATAGATAGAACAACTAGACTTATCTGTCATGTAGGAGACATGATCAGATTCCCCAGGTATAATGGAAAAGAGGAGGAGTCAGAAAACTTGAAGTGATAGCTGAACACAGATGTACACTGAAACATGGATATCGGAAAGCAAAGAGTGCTATGTTCAAGGATGACATGCTGCCATTACTGAAAACAAGAGAAAACTTCTTCCTTTCCTTCCCTGTTAAGTTTTAACGAGTCCAGGAAAGCCAACTCGGTTCCCTCTTCATTTTTTAACAAGCTTGAAGAGACGGGAAAATAATGCTTGATACACTGATCCGTGGATTTAACGAGCCCGAACTAGTACATGCTCGCTTGGTGCTTTCATATTTAGAGAGTCTGAAAATGCCAAAGAAGACTCCAGGGGGTCCTTTTTCGTCCAATTTAGTCTCTTAAGGCCAAAAAAGTATAAAACAAACCTCAAAAAAACTCTCTTAACTTCCGAAGAAGAAAAGGTGAACCTTTTTTGTACATAATCGGGGAGGTCCGAAAAAGGTTAAATTACCACCTACCCAACGCTCCTTCCATAACAGCATACATAGCTTGAGTTTTACGAGTGTGAAGGAAAGCAAGATCACTCGGAAAGATCCATTTGGTTACGAGAAATGGGGCTTACAACAATAAACTCGTTGCTTTGTTCTTTAGTGTTTAACGAGCATGATAAAGACACAAAGTACACTCGGAATCTTTTTCATGTTTGGGTCCAGAGCACGAAAAAGAAAAAGTAAGCTCAAACTGGGTGTTCCTTTTCCGTAAATTTAGTCCCTCAGGTCCGGAAAAGTGATAAACCTATACCTGAGAATACTCTTCTCGATTCCGAAGAAAAGAGAGTGATCCTTTCTCGTACTATTCCGCATGGGCCGAGAAAGAGATAACCTACCACCATGCGAATGCCCGTTCACATATTCTTAACGAGCTTGAACGGACGAGATAACTCGGCAGTCAAGTCTATTTTTAAGGAGTCAGACCTGGGCCTAAAGAAACTCCATAAGGTGGGGAGTCCTATAACGGGATAGCTTGTAAAGAGAGATTCATATGAAGCTCTATTTGGCGTGAAAAATAGCTATGAGGAAACCCCTGGGCCTGAAACAGTGACGGAAATGAGTATCAAAGGCTAGCAATGGCATATAAGGATAATACTCATGAAATAGGGATCCTAGCCACGGAAGAACAATGGTAGAGACAAGAGACTAATGGCTTAGAATACCATAGTCCGTGGAAAAATGTTGTATACTAAGGTTAATGGGGATGATAAGTTGCCAACATATGTTGGAAATAGCAAAAACCACCCTATAGAAGAATCAACACTTTGAAATAGTTAATAACCTGTTCCAAGGCACAAAAAGGGATGGTATTAATCAATTAACGTTTCAAACTATAGAAAAAACCCACTTTGTGAAATAATTTTTCTATAAAGAGATTGAAAAACAAAACATTTCTTACCATTTCACTTTTTGAACCAAAAAGGAGCATTTTACCCTCTATCTTTGATTGCTCATTGTGGACAATTGGACCGGTGGAATTCAGATCCGTCAGTGTCAGGTAAATCTACACCCTTTGCTCTTTAATTTCATCCAAACAAATTTTAATTTTAATGGTCAATTCATTTTAATTCATCAGTTTAAAAGATGGCAGAATGCATGCGCGGGTTGCCACGCATGAAAGTCGCGCATACGCGTTTCATGCGCGGGCTGCTGCATAAGGAAGCCGCGCATGATGCGCGACCTGTCCCAATGGACAGTCGCGCATACTGCGCTAAAGATAAATGCTTTGAAAATGGTTCAAATTTTTTAATTTTGATGATGAATTACTGAATTAAACTGTATATTTTTTGTCAAGAAAACATGGTGCTGGAGTGGAGGGAGCGGGAACATGAGTAAATGGACCAAGAGGCTCTCCAAAGCCCACCTACTATCCAAGCATTGCGGAATAGTGGGCTATTCAAGTTTTTTTGTACATCACCTATGCGGGCCAATGTCCGCATACTAGAGTTCTTGATCAGCTATTGGGACCATGACCTGGGGATGTTTAACATCCAAGGTGAGACATTGGAGTTGACCGTAGAGGACATTTATTTCATTACTGGATTATCACATCGGGGAGCCCCGGTGAACCTGGAGGGCACTGGCAGGGGTGGGGACCCCTTGAGTGTCCAGAACTATGTTGACGTATTCTGCAGACCAGGGACACAGAAGAAGGGCAGTAGCATTCACATCGCAGACATACAGGACTTTACATTACAGGTATTGACCAGTACTGTGGTTATACTTTCAGGGGCATCAGGACTACATCATGCCACCAGGACTCAGATGAGAGTGGCAGTTTATTGTTTCAGAGGCACCCTATATGACTGGTGCTCGGGAATTGCCCCTCTTATGAAGAGGCAATTATCCGATTGCAGGAGAGGGAGACGGAAGAACTTCGGGTATGCTAGCATATTGGTTGCGTTCTTCTTTGAGAGGGTGTCGGCTATGAGCCCTACGATACCCTTAGAGGTCAGACATCCACGTCAGGCGAGGCTGAGCAGGTGGGGTGACTTCTTCCTCCGTCACGGAGGAGGAGATGTAGTCCAGAGTATGTATGACGACGATTTCTACGCATGGTGGGAACGTCAGGTGCCTGCATTAGAGCAGTTCCCATATGCCGGATTAGATTTCCGAGGTGATCCAGATCTAGTCCTCCCTCCAGGAGGAGCATGGGGAGAGATGGGTAAGTCTTTTTAATTTTTATCATTATTAAATTTTTATAAATTTTTTCAATAGTAAGATATATACACATGCACAAGTCTGACCCTACTCATATGTCAAAATGCAAATATTGGACCGGTCCGCCCTGCAGGGCACCCACGTACCTTCGTACGTCCTGTGGCAGGAGGAGATCCTGGGCTAATCCAGGTACTCGAGGCGAAGATGACTAGGCTTACCGAGTGGGTACCCACCATACGGATAGAGCATCTCCCTGCAGCCATGCAGGAGTTCGTCGTTGGGGTGCCCCCAGCCTGGCTACGTCTTTTTAGACGGGTAGCTAGGGCAGTAGTGGTCTACAGGGATGTGGTTGAGGCAGCTGCAGCCGAGGAGGCTGAGGAGGCCAGGGGGCGCAGAGATCACGGGGACCGGCCAGGTCCTAGTGGTCACGGCGGACAGTCATAGTTTTAGGGCATTTTGATGGAGTACGATCCATATTTTTGTATATTTTGGATATTTTGGGATCTACGGATCAGACTCGACCTATCTATTGTATGAACAGATATTTACATATGTATATATATATATATATATATATATATTGTGTTTGGTTGTCAGTATATTTACAAATGTTTTTTATGTGTTTGTTGTATAATTTTATTGAATGTGTGTGAGATGCCAGTCCAAAATATAGTTAGCATATGCATCAGATACTGAATTTTGGTTTCTTGGAATGTGATTAAAATTAATAACTTCGAAATGTCTTTCCAATGAACGAATTCTCATGAACTGACGTAACAATGTAGAGTTTCGTACCTGGTAAGCTCGATTGAGCTGGGAAACAACCAATTAGGAATCCAAACAGACCTCAAGCTGGGTAATACCACGTGACAACGCGTCCCATAAAAGCTCAATAACCGCCCTATATTCAGCAACATTATTAGAGGCAGGACCTAAGCAAGCGCCTC
>LPNX010596789.1:0-12385 GCA_001517045.1 Pseudotsuga menziesii
ATAGTGTATTATTTTATTAGTGCACCATGAGGTTTTATGTGATGACAGCATTTGATAACTTTGGTTCTTAAAATATATATATAAGAACTAGCAAAAAAAAATTTTAATTTTTTTTAAAAAAATTTCCACAAGCGTCGCTTAAGCGACGGTTTCGTCTGTCGCTTTTCCGACGTTTAGTTTATACACGTCGCTTATCCGACGGTTGTAGGTGTCGCATATCCGACGCCTTTAGTTGATAGATGTCGCTTATCCGACGGGTGTAGGTGTCGCATCTCCGACGGCTTTAGTTGATAGATGTCGCTTATCCGACGGGTTTAGGTGTCGCATATCCGACGCCTTTAGTTGATATTCGTCGCTTAAGCGACGGTTATGAAAGCTATTTTCTCAAAAAAAATTTACTACCGTGGAAAATATTCTGTCGCTTAAGCGACACTTTACATTTAAGCGACAGTTACATAGGTGTCGCTTAAGCGACGGTTAGTTAAGTGTCGGCTAACCGACGACAAGTTTCCGACGCTTAAAAAAAAATCAAAGTGTCGTACATCCGACAGGAAAGTGTCAAAAATCCGACATGACGGCCGTCGGATTTTTGGTCAAAATGTAGTAGTGTCATTATTGTTGTTAATAAACTCCTCTACAAACTCATTCATCTAAACCACTACCACTAAAGCTTAATCATCCTTAGCATGTAATGTCCCTTCTTGGGAATTTTGGAGAAATGCACAAATTAGGGAAATGAGGGCTTAACTAGTTATGACTCTAGGGGGTTTCAACTTTCACCAAATGGTCCCGAATATGAAAAGCAATGGTATGGTGAGTCTTAAAACATCCCAAAGTGGTTTATGGACACTTTGTATCTTACTTTACACCTCTGCAACCTTGTTTGGGGTTAAGGAGAAACAATACAAATTTACTTGGAAAATGTGGTCGACTAGTCCTTCTTGGTTTGGTTCCAAACACCACCAAACCTTTCCAAAATTCTAATGTATGTATACTATGGGATTTAACACATACGAAAAGACCTCAGACACTCAATGGTTGAACCAAAAATTCATTTTTACATGTTACTCAAGTTTGCATGACTTTGGCCAATTTCTAGCTTTAGACTAGTGAAACCCAAGTTGACCCAAATGACTTCAAATTCTGTATGGAAGAAATTGAGGGGTATTAGGACATCATAATGCATAATATTAATTCTCATGCACTTTCCAATTGATTATGCAACTTTCTTTTGGCCATGGGGAAAGAAGGACAAAAACACTAGGAAACCGATGTTAAAAACAAGCTTGAAAACCTCGTCGAAAAATCGCCAAAAATCGGAAAAGTCGTGCTTTTTTCCCCTGGCTGATTTTTCGCCGAGGAAAAAGCGCGATTTTTTTAAAAAATCATTGGAGCGCGACTTTTTGGAAAAACTCGCAGGTCGATGCAAAAAATCGCCCAGGCAGGCAATCCGCGGCCTAGTAAAGGAAAAAGACGGTTTTTTTTTTGTCATTTGGCAAATGAGCTTGTTGAAGTGGAGTAGAAGGGCTTGAGGAGACCACCAACACCTTTGGAGGCTTTCAAACACCATTTAGCATCTCAACCAAAGATTTTTGTGGAGCAAGTGTTGAAGGTATGTGCATTTTATCCCATTGTTTTTCTATCTTTTCCATGGACTATTTGAAAGATTTCTTGCATATTTCTTTTACTATTTATTTTCCTATTTCTTGCATATTTCTTTGCTATTTGTTTTTACTATTTTGCCATTGATTTCCATGCCCCAAAAAATGAAAAATAGTCCCAATGTAAATGGGGGTTTTAAAAAATTAGAATGAAAAATAGCATGCTTGTTTTTTTACTTCTTAGCCACCCTCTTCTTCTTATCTTTCATGGCTTAAAATCTAAATTTAGGGGTCTGATTTTTTAAGCTAGACTGTTGCTATTATTTTCCAATGGAGTTTAATGTAATTTTTTTTGTTTTTGTGCCCTAGGGTTGCATTTGAGTTGAAGGATTGAAGCATTCCAATTGCAAAAATGCCAAAAATATTGGACCCATTTTGGCAGTATGGTGAGCCCGAGGATGGCAACAATAGGCAAAATTTGACTTGCAAATTATGTGGGCATCACATGTCGAGAGGGGTTAACAGGTTGAAATACCATTTAGCCAGACTACCTGGCCATGATGTTGGCCTTTGTACTGCAGTGACCCCAGAAATCATGAGATCTGCCCATGACGCCATCCATGAAAAAATGAGAAAGAAGGATGAGATCGCTGCAAACAGAGCTAAGCTTGCAGCTTTTGGCCAAGTAAGAAGTTTAGGTGCATCTTTATCTACCACTATCGATGAGGGTAGTGGGAGGGGCTCCACAGCTTCACCTCTTGGGAGGGCGGGGCTCGCATCCCATTATGTTGGACCAGGCTCACAACCTTCTATCAAGTCAGCTATAAAGAAATCGGAAAAGGTAGAAGCGGACAGGGTAATGGGAAGGTGTCTTTACTGGAGTCACATAACTCTCACCATTGTTAAAAACAATCCATTTTGGCAGCTGATGCGTGATGCCATTGCAGTAGTTGGCCCAAGTTATAAAAGTGCCACCTTTGAGGAGTTGCAGGGCCCAATCCTTCAAGCAGAAAAGATGGACAGTGGTGCTAGGTTGGCAGAGTTCAGGCAATCATGGGAGAGCACTGGATGCACAGTCATGTCAGATGGGTGGACAGACGATAAGGGTAGAAGCCTTATCAACTTCTTGGTACATTGTCCTAGAGGTACCATGTTTGTAAAATCAGTTGATGCATCGGCACATATAAAAGATGTGACACTTTTATGCGAGTTGATGGATGGGTTCATCCAGGATATCGGGGCGCACAATGTTGTGCAAGTTATTACAGATAATGCAGCGAATTATTTGGCTTCTTGCAAAATGATTATAGATAGGTATCCCTCTTTGTTTTGGACTCCATGTGCAGCTCATTGCATTGATTTGATGTTGGAGGATATGGGGAAAATTCCCTTTATCAAGGTGGTGATTGATCAAGCTAGGGCCATCCCTAAGTTCATTTACAACCATGGTTTTGTTCTTAGTCTCATGAGGAGGCACACTAAAAACAAGGAGTTAAAGCGTCCTGCAATCACGCGTTTTGCCACCACATTTATTACTCTTCAGTCTTTGCTTCAATGTCAGTTTGAGTTGAAGCAAAAGTTTGTTTGTGATGAGTGGCGTGATTGTGCTTACCGCAGGAGAGAGGATGGGAAAACCATTGCCAAGCTCGTGTACACTGATGCCTTCTGGGAAGGAATGGAGGAAGTGTGCTCGGTTAGTGAACCTTTAGTGAGGGTTCTGCAACTTGTTGATGGTGATAAGCCCACAATGGGCTATTTATATGAGGCCATGGATAGGGCCAAAGAGACCATTCGGAATTTCTATGTGGGAAAGGGTACCCCAGGGCATGACAGGCACATGTTGTTATGGGAGTTGATTGATACTTGATGGACTGGGATGCTTAATCGACCCATTCATGCAGCAGGACTCTTCCTCAACCCCGCATTTGCCTACAAATGCAATTTTGATTTTGATGGTGAGGTTTTGGAGGGGCTTCTCACTTGTATTCAAAGGATGATACCTGATTATGACACACGCAATGCAATCAATCGCGAGATAGAGGTGTATCGGGATGGTACTGGAGTATTTGGCTTTGCTGATGCTATTCGTGATAGGACCGAATTCATGCAAGGTAAATTATTAACTTATTAGACTGTTTTAAGTTTTCGCCTTTATTTGAAAGATGAATTATGATTTATTTATATTTATTTCTTGTTTGGTGACATGTAGCCACTTGGTGGCGAACCTATGCTGTGAGGACACCGAATTTACAGAAATTTGCCATCAGAATCCTTAGCCAAACCTGTACAGCTTCGGGATGTGAGCGGAATTGGAGTGTATTTGAAAAAATGCATGCAAAGAGACGCAGAAGGTTAGAAACTTAGAACTTAGAATTTGAACAAAGCAATTGCATTTAAATGTTTAATGCAATTTATGAATCTACGATCCTCTAGACTTTAAATTTTTTTTATTACCCTCTTACAACCTCCGCTTGTGGATGGCACAGATACAGAAAGAACTAGATGCAAATGCCATCTCCTTGGACAATATTGATATATTGTCGAAGTGGAGGGTGGAGATTGAGACTCCTATCATGGAGGAGGCACCTGCATGGCTAGAGGAAGGGCAAGAGGAGGGGCAAGTGGAGGAGGAGTAAGAGGAGGAGGAGGTTGGAGGCACCATGGAGGATGATGTGCTAGCATCGCCACCACCTTCTGCATCGCCTGATACATCTAGTCCTCCATCCATCATTCAACATCGAGTATTAGATGCAGGCTCAGGGCCTTCTACTGCTACTTCTAGTGCTAGGGGCAGGCCTGACAAAAAACCCATGATATTTTCCCATAAAAGGGGAAGAGGGAATTGATATTAGATAGCTAGATGCTAGTTTTCCTCAGATACATTTATATATGTGATGTCATTTTGTATTGTTTAAACTTTATACACTTTTGAGTCCTTGATTGGACAACTATGATGTTTCAGACTTTCAGTATCGACTTTGATGTATCATTTTATATTTGGCATAACTACATGATGATGATATATATCAATTCTCTCTTCATATTTATGTTCCAATATGTTTTTCTAATGTTATTGTTGCTTTATATGTTTAAAATTCTAAAAAAATGAATATATTTTCTATTTTTTAATGTTTGCCGACTTTTGCCGATTTTTCCCGATTTTTTCGTCGATGTTGCCGAGAAGTTGTAATCAAGGCCCTCGCCGACTTTTTGCCGAGGCCGACTTTTTCAACATTGGTTAAAACCCCCAAGGGTAGATGACACTTTCAGCTCTGCAAATACAGTACAACCCTCCCAACTTTCAAAACAAAGTATGGGGATGAATATCAGACATCAGTGGTTGTAATTAATCATGGGTATTAGTTCTTCAAACTGGTTATAAAGTACAACATTCGTATGATAACTTTCAGTAAAATTGCTTAGGGGGAAATGGCACTGCTAGCTCCATTTTAACTCATAAAAAGTACATGAAATAGTTCAGAACATGACATGATGAATGGGCACCATCTACAGCATACAAATTGCTCCCTCAACAGCATTTAACATCAGAGAAATTCCTTAATATATATTAGATATATAACTCCTTCAAAATGGAAGCCAGACACATGAAAACTAGTCATTCGAACTCATCGGAATGCAAGCCTTTCAAACATGGATTTGTGATATTTCGACTTACAAAGAATATGGACATAAGAGTACAGAGCCATGCATCATATATTGTTTCCCCATCATCATCAAACTCGTGTAAATGTCCTCATACAAATATGTTATGCAACTCTTTCCAAAATGGACGCCAAATACATGAAAACTACTTATTCAAGAGCATGGGAATGCAAGCCTTTCATACATGTATTTATGATATTTCGACTTACAGAGCGTATGGACATGAGATTACAGAGCCATGCATCATATTTCATAGCTTGGGCATCAAATATACTCAGCAAAGCGCAAGCACCACTCCAGCAAGTGCACCCTCAACATGAGAGTGTGGGGAATGGAGAAAAAGGAATGAGAAAATCGGGGAATAGATGAGAATTCTACTGTATGATCCTTGTTACCAACTAAGTTACACTAAGTTGGATTTCTAAACTAGCCGCCAAAGAAGAACAATCGCTTGTTCAAATTTTCAAGTTCAGAAGTCCTTGTCGGCCTTCCTAGGCCCTTTTTTTAAATTTTTTAACATGTTCATACCCCATGGGAAGTTGTAATAAAATGAGTTAGCATGATGAATTTATGTAAAAGGTATGGCTTCTTAGGACTTATTTATTAATGCATTATTCCAGGGTGTTTTTTCCTTATTAATTATTTATTGTTTTTAAGCGATAAATAATTTTTGAGTTTTTCACCCAAACCTTCAAAGCTGGAATAATCGCATTATTAATTAAGCCTTAGGAGGTTATTAAAACCTATGTGTCGATGTATATTACCATGCTAATCATTATTTTGAGTCATTATGAACATGTCCTAAGTCCCCCATAGGTTTTTTTTAATTTTCGAAAAAAAAATATTTTTTCCGTTTTTACAAGCTTATTTTTAATAAGTTAAATCGTAAAAGTGTAAAAAGTCATAAAAGTGTGGCTAAGAGGTTGTTTTTGCTGTGGGGGTACTCATTTTCTAACTTAGAGCACCCACTTAACCCCTAGAACCACTTTCCTAGGTTTTCGAGTAATTATTTAACCCCAAAATTAATAATTACTCGAAAAACCCAAAAACCCAAGAAAAAATGAAATATTAAAAAAATCGGCAATTAAAAAATGAAAGGATAATTGCCAAAAAAAAGTTGGGTGACTTGGCAAATCATTTTGGCAAGTACCCGGGCAAGGGAGACAAATCGGATGTTGCCATTTCGGTGAAATATCATGAGTTGGACCTTTCTTCTCTCAAGAGAGGCGCATTTCTCCATGTGGGGACGCAAGCTAGATGTGAGAGCTTTATTGTTTTGGGAAAAAACATGGGTTTGGGCAAGTACTTCCTTTACTCAAGGAAGTGATGTTGCCACTTCCCAGTGCCTTTGCCAACCCTCATCCACCAATTGCCAACTCACTGGGAGCTCACGCATCCTTGAGGAGATGTGCCCCCCCTCTCTTTGCCAAATTTCTATTTAAGCAGGCAACCTCTCTTCATTTTGGACAGATAATTTGGGCATTGAACCTCTGCTCCTTTATTTTGTAATTTGTTATCATTGTGAAGGCTTTGGAGGCATATTTGTGTCAGACATCAGTGCGTGGTGATTTCTTGTGTTATATGAGATATAACTGTATCGGTTTGTTGCTTCATTATTAGTTGTTCTAACCGGTTTTCTAAAGGATAAATAAGTAGTTTCTTATTTCTTTCTCTGAGTTATTTATGTGAGTAGATCTTAGATTTGTATGTTTTACTTGTTTGTATGCATAATATCTAGTCTTTTGCTTAAAATACTCCCGGATATAACGCTTTGGTGTAGTATTGCTCAAACTGTGCAGAGATATCTAGCGTTAACGGAATGCTGGTTCTTGTTTGATTCCATCATACCTTTACAATTCTTTTTGAAGAAGATCTGAATCCCTCCACTCTCCACTTGAGGACTCCATTGCCCAAGATTTCAAGCTTTGGGGCATTTTTCTTCTCCTTTCTTTTCGTCACACAAAACTTCAAAGTTCTTTTTTTGTTACTAGTTTTTACTTGTATATTTAAATCTCATTTAAATATTGGAAAATATCTTATCTTTCTAATTTATATATGCATATTTAAATATTCAGATCTGAATATTAAAGTAGCATTTTACAAGATCTAATCACAAGCAAGTACTAGTTTAATATCTAGAATTTTCTATCTTTAAAGTACTTGAACTTTTGGTCAAATTTTTTATGTTTTAATCTGATTATTTAAAATATTTGATCAAAGTTTGTTTGTTGTTTTGCAGCAGAGATTGACCGAACAAAGAGGCACTCTGGCGAAATGTTGAAGATCCAAGTCAAACCAAGGATCCCTCTTCTCATACTTTTCTCATTGGCCATTTCTTTAAGGCCCTAAATTGTAAAAACTTGTGTTTCCTATTCTACAAAGGAGCACAAGTATTCTTTATTTCTAAATCATTGTAAAAAAGAGAAGCAAGTGGGCAGCCAAGTACCCACACCCCATCCCCCCAAGGGGGATTCGCATTGTTTCACTTTTTTCACTTTTTTTAGTTTTCTTTAATTTTTGTAGTTTCTTTTAAGTTCTTAAAGTAAAATTAATCAATCTGTCTGTGTTCTCGGTAACGAGGGTATCGGCATTGAGATTTAACAAAATTACACCTAGTTCTTAAAAAACATAAAATATCCAAGACTTCATTCCCCGTATGCTCTTGTGACCACTGCAGGCCTTTGGTTGGATCGATAGGACAATCAGAAAGGGACTGAAGTGACAAGTAATTAGTAAAACACGTCATTTAATCCCTACAAGTGAAAATCCGATACTTTATGCGATTTTACTAGGTTGTGGGGAAATTCTGCAAGTGAAGCAAGAACCACTAGAAAGTGACCATTTGGTGTAGTGTTGAAAATAGCCCTGCGACTCCATCTAGCTCACATGTCACTATGAGAGCCACTCCTTGGTAAATCCGTACACATTCCTCATACCCCCGGGTATATCTGGGATACTATCTTCCAGTGTTCCACCAAGTATCAGGGACGGGGAGGCATGGGAGCGGGGAAACGCACATTGGGGACGTGT
Organism: Pseudotsuga menziesii; assembly: GCA_001517045.1. Lineage (NCBI taxonomy): Eukaryota > Viridiplantae > Streptophyta > Pinopsida > Pinales > Pinaceae > Pseudotsuga > Pseudotsuga menziesii. The sequence continues at coordinate 8,295 of LPNX010596789.1, forward strand.
AGAGGCACCCCCAAATTTTGGGGCATTTTAGGGAGCGGGGGGGCGAGGGGGCGTCGGGGTCTTTAAATTTTAACATAGGGGGGGCATCTCTAAAATTATTAATCAATAAAAATAAATACATGCTAAATTGAAATTCATCATTGTGCAATGTAAACATGATATTCAATTCACAATGGCAATTTTAAATTTTAAATACATACACATCTTCCATAACAACTTCGAATCATAAACATAAACATAAAATGATAAATGACAAATCAATAACCATAAATCTAAATCATAGACATGTCACACATGTCATAAATCATAAATGATAAATTGTAAACACTAAACACTGAACACTAGACTAGTAAACATTGCAGTATAATTATAATATATTTCATATTTGGCAAAAAATACTCAAAATAGTACTGAAGAGTAAGTAAAGTACTAAAGAATCAAGAGTCAATGAGTGATGAGTCAAAGTCTAAAGACTCAGTCTAAGTTCATCAATGACAGTAAATAAAAGTTTAAAACTAAAAGTATCAAAAATAAATCATGAAAAGACTCAAAGTGCATCAAGGAGATAGCTCCATGGACTGGTCCTCCTGATGCATCTGCTGCATGAAGTCACCATCTATGGGAGTGTCACCATCTAAGTCAGAGTCACTGTAGACACTGAGAGGGGGGGTGAATCAGTGTGAAGTCTTTATTACTTTTTCAACTTTTATAATCAACAACTTATTCAATATTTTGCATTGTCACATTATCATTGTATGACCATCAGCATTGTTATCATCATCATATCATCATCATCACATAGAAAGCAAAGCAACACAGTACACAAGATTTTTACGTGGAAACCCAAGTCCTGGGGGAAAAACCACGGAAGCCTTTTTAATAATAGTTGTCCAGAACTAATTGGATGAAAAGAACAACTATCTTATTATATAGACTTCAATTTTTCAGCTTCAACTGAAAGGAGGCTACGACCTGAAGGAAGCTACCACTCCCTAGTTTTCCGGCTTCTACCGGAAGGAGGCTACGACCTCCTTTCCTTGCCCCGTCCTGCCACCCTGATAAGAAGATAGAAATAGCTGAACCACAACCGCACTGATCCTGCGGACCTGTTATTCAACACTTGTGCTACACTGCAGAATTTGTACCCTACTGCACAACCACTGCCACTACTAGCCACTGCTCATTACTCGATCACTGCTCATCAATCGATCGTTGTCCACTGTATCACAATACTCATCAACATGTACAATCAACCTATACCAATCAATCTGTTTCTCATATCAACCAACTTAGTCAAACTGAGTCTGCTCACCAAAACCTGTCCACCTGAATCAAGCCAACTGCTCATACAACTTAGCCAATCTAAATCAAACCAATTTCTCATAAGTCAACTTGTGCCAATCCAATCTCTGAATCTGCTGCAGATATCTTCTGCACTCTAGTCACTAACCAATCATTTTTCTGCCCATGTTATCGCTGTCACATCAACCATAAAAGCTGCTCATAAGGTTGTTCATCAACACTGCTGTTTCCTTGCTTGTCCCTTCAATAAATCTGTGCTTTGTGCAGAGCTTTCTGCTGCTAATAACTTCCGTTCACCGTTTGCTGCCAAGTCAGCCTTGTCACATACACACACACTGCTTTATACACAATTATCAGACATGTATCATCATAAAGTTTGTGTATAGCTGACTGTGCATCATAGCATGGAAGAGTATCATTATAAGAAAAAGCAAACTGCTGTTCGCAAACCGTTCACACACCACATTCACTATTTTTGCACATGCTGCCCGCATAGTTTACTCATTCCTATACATATTCATTTGTACAAAAACATGACACTGTTCACACTTTTGACTGAATACTAAATATGCATTCCCTTATATACCTTCTGTAAATTCATAAATATTGCCACATCATTGACTAAGCATTCATATCATCACTGCTATATCATCACATATCAATATACCATCATAGCTCATCACTGCTGTACTTTACATAATCATGTACCTCACTATACCAATGCATAACACTGTATATACTGCTGTATACATACCTTTGATTGTAGATGATGATAAGAATGGACTGTGTATATGTCCAAGATGAAGACCAAACTGTGTACCTGTGTGTGCTTGAAAATGAGACTCAAACTCAGACTGCAACAATGGAGCTGTAAAGGTCTGTGTAAAGACCAAAACAGGTCTGCAAAAAGTCACCCAAATACTCAAACAAATTGCTGCTTTCTGTATCCCATCAAATATCAGTACACTGCTAAAAGAAGTTTCCTCAGTCACCACGGAAATGTTAGTTTACTGCTGTTGAAATATGACTGTTTACTAAATCTTCAGTCCACAGGCTCAGTCCAAAAAAGAACTTAACCTAGCGAAGATGTTAAGGCTGCTAGAAGCGTAGGTTCAGCTCCAATTGTAAAGGCACTTTTTCCATGCAAAGATGATAGGTTCCACAACACCCAGCAGCATGTTGTGTTAGTAGCAGGGGTAAGGTTCACGCCTCCCTCACAATAGATTTCGTCCTCAAGCCTTGGATCATAACCCTCTTTCCAGATCTCAACAAGAATACAATGGCTCGGTGCATGAGAGATAACACTGCTGCTTGCACAAGAGAAATAAGACTTCGATCATCTGACACGTCTCCAATCGGGACTCTACATCGGACCTTGCCTAACCGACCAAAAATTTAAGGGCTTCTTCCGATCATCCTTGTTTGCAATTTCAATTCAGGTACTCCGATATTCAATGTGTCATCCTCCGATTTGTGCTTGGGTGAATTTTATCAGTACTTCGGACCACGACACTAGCTTAACACTTTGCAAAAATTTATTCACTTGAAGCTTCTACTACGCAACTCTGATCCAACTGCAAATGGTGGCATTTAACTTTTCAGGTGAACTTTTTCTTCTTAATAAGACAGAACACGGCACATTTACCTGCAAAACTTCTTCAATGTAGGTATGGACCGCCTTATGGCTTCACTGACAGAACTATCGATGGCTGAACCGCCTTAATAAAATCTGATCTCCTCGATTTTAGCTCAGGGCTGTCACCACGGCCAACACAAAAAAAATTGATGCAACTGTTTAATCCACCGTGAATTTTCCTCAGCCACGGCCAACAAAAAAAAAGAATTGATGCAACTGTTTTTTCCACCGTGAATTTTCCTCAGCCCGCAAGTAAATTTTAGAGCTCAAAAGATTTCCACGCCACCTCTTAAAAAAATGATACCACTATTTCAATAATACATCAAGAGCGTATATAACAATCAAGGAAAATGTAGTTATATTTATATGAGAAGTAAGAAGGAACGTTTCCTTGTTTTAAGGAATATTTTGTCATATTTTATTTTTTAAAATTAAACTTTTCCTTGTTTTAATATTATTTGTTATTATATTATGTGAGTGCCCACAAAGTATTCAACCATTCTCAAAATGTTTTATTTGATTCATTAAAGGTATAAAAAAAAAAAAAAATTAATTAAAAAAAAAATTTATTTATTAACCTATTTTAATACATCATTGTAAAACTTTTTAATGTTTGATTTTGATATTAATTTTAAATCTTTTATTAATGATTTAAGGCTTTATCATTTAATCTTGTGAATGTTTTGATTAAACCAACTTGGGGGTACTTGACCACTCTCCAGGAAGATCAGGGCTTTTGCCATTGTCCTAAGGGCTCCAAGGGCTTCAGACTTGGGCTTGGGCAAAGTCAAAAGGTCTCCTTTGACGCTAACACTTACTCAACCCACAGAGGCTCCTCAAGGGACACCACGACACACTCTATTCTCAATGCAAGACCATGTTGGCATCAATGACAATTTCACCAACAGTCACTCTCAGTCTCAACCTCAGGAGTGACCAATGGCACACCAACCAAACCGTGCTACACCTCATCTAGTCTCTCCTCCTCATCTATCTATGCATCATCCTCTGGATCCACATCCCATCGTGTAGCCGGTCCCATCTGATACTCTAGTGTCTTCCTATGTGAAAGACGTAGGGCACTGTGCACTGCAACTAGATTCTCTGCTCTCTTAGAGGTAAGTCTATTCCTCTTGATAGAGTGGATGAAGCT
>LPNX010596789.1:12524-29371 GCA_001517045.1 Pseudotsuga menziesii
TGGAGTCACAACCATGGCCTGCAATGCCAGTTTCACCTCCAACATCCTATCCAATAAGAGATAATAGCTAGCATATCTAGTGTCCGTGGGCTTCAGGAATTCCTTCCTGGAGTGAGTCCTGTACATGGCTAAGGAGGTGTGGTGGTTGCAGATAAACATCTGCACATCTCTCGCAGCTGACACCAATGATGATACCCACTCAATCTTCCCAATGTCTTTCAATGCATTATTGAGTGCATGCACACAACAAGGTGTCCAAAAAATATGCCTAAAAGTGCTTTGAACCAGTAACCCAGTTGATCTGCACACTGCTGTCGCATCTATCACAACCTGCACGACATTTGTAGGTCCAACCTCCTCTATAGCTTCTCGAAGAGGCTCAAATTGGAAAGCTGCATCTTTGCGCTTTCCTGAACAATCAATAGCTCTAAGAAAGAAAGGCCCTTCTTGGCATGTAACTATGATGTTGATAAGTGGACGTTTGGCAATGTCTGTCCACCCATCCATAACAATGGAGCAACCTTTCTTCACCCATGTTAGTCTCATATTTTCTTTTTGCATAGTAATACTGGACACTTGCCTGTCTAAAATAACTGTCCTCAACTTATGTTCACCTGGTGGCACATATGAAGGTCCCGATGCTGCAATTGCCTGGACCATCTTCTTATAATAAGGAGAGCGACTAACATGAAATGGAATTCCATTGGCAAAAAGGAATTTGCCAATGGCATCATCTGTATCATTACGATTCAACCTACCATACATCCCTGAAATAGTTGGTCCTATTGCACATGAACGAGAAGAGCCCTTCTTTGAGGATGTCGTAGCAGGAAATGGTAGAGGCATAAGGCTGGATGCTTTAGTTCTAGATTTCCTTTTGGAGTTAGAAGCTCCCTCTAGGGCCTCCACATTGTAGCTAGAGAAGGTGCCCTTTCTATCCGCAACCATTTGCAACCTCAAAAGGTCAGATCTTTGTTGCATGGTTAATTTTGTGCAAACATTGACTCCTTTTCCACCTATTCCCAATAGGTGTTGCTTAATCCGACTGTAACTGCCAACCCAACGATGGCCACAAACATTGCATGTGCAATGACGTGAACCACCACCTCGTTTTTCCATAGATTGGGGCATGGTTGCACCTACTTTTGTTACATATAACAAAAGTGGTTTTTTGGGATCATATGTTCCCTTGGCATATTCAACCATTGCCCTTGGTAGACTGTCACCTTGGCTGTCCAAATTAACAGACCTGGATGAATTACTTGCATCTCCACTTCCAACCTCTGCCCCACTTCCAACTTGACCCTCAACATGAGTCTCAGAATTTGAATTATTACCACTGTCACTGTCACTGCTGCCACTGATATTTTCAAAATGACTCATCTTTTTATGGTTTTTAACTTTTATGAGCAACCTGTAATCTCAACACAGATACCTAAAATAAAAAAAATAAAAAATAAAAACAGAGCTAAGCAATGAGAGGCTCAATGCACAGCCCCTGTCATACTCATAATTTAATTTATAAACAGTTTGCAAAAGACTGAATGTTTGCCATGTTTCTGTAGCAAGAAGGACTGAATATTTTATTTTTAAAAATGGGAAGTTAAATAGTAAAAACTTACAACTTATAAGTTTTTTAAAATACTAGTAACTAAATACTAAATAGACTAAATGCCAAATGCCAGGCTGTCTAGAGAAACCACGAGGAACATACTAGCACTGATCATGCAATTCTGCAAATGAAAATGACTTCAATCTAACCAATGGCAATCAGATCTCAAATATAATGTAATTCTGACCTTATACAGAATTCGTAGGAGGCTAAAGATGGCTGTAACAGCTGTAGATGACACTCAAGATGGTATAGAGAGTTGGCTGTAGGAACATTGTCTGATATAATTTTATAAATGCCAAATAGGGTGAAATATCAAATATATTAAAATTATCAAATAAGTTAATAACACTCTCAAGTGTGAACCCATACTTAAAATAAAAAAAGAGACTTGCTCTAAATATTCGCAACTGCCAACAACAAGCAAGGTTCATTTGCAAATTCGTAATGAAACATTTTCAATCTAACCCTCTTTGCACTCGCATTGGCTCCCTTTCAAAATTAAGTTACCTGAAACTTGAAAATGATTTTGGTCTCTGAAACAGGTGCAAGTTTCAAGTTTTAGAAATGGCAGATTGAAAATTTTGGGAAACAGGGAAATGGCATAAAATATGTGAGGAAAATCAAATAAGTCTCCAATAAGCAGATTACACTAGTCTCAATACTTGGTGGAACACTAGTTTCAATAGATAGATCGCAGCCCACTTCTTGTGTATATGACAACCATATTAATTTATAAACACGTCCACTACAATAAAATTATATCCATTCTCATAAATATTTAATAAACTATTAAACGCTTACTCAATAGTCCGACTCCGACAGATGGTCACGAGCTCTCACGGTCTCACCACAGTCTCAGCAGTCAAACGGGCTCACGAGCTCTCGAGTCTCAGCACACCACGGTCTCACCACGGTCTCACAGGCTCTCGAGTCTCAGCACACCAGCCAGCACATAGCACACAAACGGTCACGAGCTCTCACGGTCTCAGCAGTCAAACGGGCTCACGGGCTCTCGAGTCTCAGCAGTCAAACGGGCTCACGGGCTCTCGAGTCTCAGCACACCACGGTCTCACGGGCTCTCGAGTCTTAGCACACCGGCCAACACACAGCACACAAACGGTCCACGGATTGTTCACAGGTCAAGGAGCTCAATGCGGTCGGTTCTGAACGAGGAGGTAAAAGAAATAGGCAAGTTTAGGTTAAAAACTTAAAACGTTTTAGTTTTATTTTTAAATAAAAATAAAAATTTCATTTTTTTATTATTTTTTTGTGTTTTTGAATTTTTTATTAAAAAAAAATCAAATTTCGAGGGGGGGCGTGTGGGAGCCCCCCATGTTCGGGGGGGGGGCGTGTAGAATCCCCCCCATCATTAACCTGTGTTTCATCAAAAAGGGGGTGCCGGGAAACGTTTCACATGGAGCCCCCCAGCCCCCGGGGCGTGGGAAACGCAGGGGGCGAGCCCCCCACCCTGGGAGGCGCGTCCCCGTGGAACATTGCTATTTTCCCTTAATAACAAAGACCATTACCACATCTATGATAAAATTTACCAAGAATTGACCCACTCCCTAATTACTCATTTAATAATTTTAAAACTAACCAACCGAGACAACTGCAATAATTCTCAAGACTTCACTAGCAACCCTTTTACACAAGCACTCCATTAGCACTGGTCTATCTGGAAATCTTGTTTATTTTATTCTTAAGTTAATCAATGTGTTGTGTGGAATGTTATTTATGCTAGTCATTTACATTATTTGCAGTTTATCTTAGTTTCAATGTTTTATTTTATATCATCTCCTAAACTAATTGTTATATTTTCACAGATTAATCACCATAGTTTATTTTACTAGGGACCATCCCCTTTGGCTTCGCTAGGAAAGAGCCTAGACGGAGGATTCAAGATCAAGTGACAACACTTGACTCTTGCTTGCCCCCAAGGTCGCACCTAGTGGCTTGAAGATTTCTGCCACGTGACCCGAAATGCGAATTAGGCGGCAACATTTTGGCATCGTTGTCGGGGATAAGTCTTTTTATTCCCAGCATACGACTTTGAGTTTTCCTTCGTGTTTATGCTTTGTTGATGAATGTTAAAATTTGAATAATTTTACTCAGATCATCTAGCAACTCCACTATCTTTAACTTTACCAAGGCATTCAACAAGAAGAAACTCTGAAGGCTTGCTTCAATTCATCCCTGAGCATGAACAGGTATCATAGGAGGAAAAACAAGCTAGCTTCTCATAGGATCCTTGAAAATCTTAGATCTAAGTCAATCCTTGACATTCACCTTTTATTTGTTGATCCTCAATCAAGTAATTCACCTACCAGCATGGGTGATATTTTTAAACCCTTGGACTTTACCGCCATTACTGGTTATACTCATCAAATCCCTGATAAAGCCATTGAAAAGGTTCCCTCTTTCCATGGTAATGATCCCATCACTGCTAAGTCTCATCTATTATTTTTTGCGCAGTGTTATGCCAAGTGGTGCCATAATGTGAATTTTGAAGATGTAAAGATGAGGCTATTTGCCTTATCCTTAGAAACCGATGCATTTGAATGGTTCTCCAATCTGGTTGATAACATTATCAAAACCTTCGCGGAGTTTGAGACAACCTTTAATTCAAGATGGGGTGACAAGAAAGAGAACCGACACCTGTTAGCTGCCTTGACTGAAACTAAGAAGAAAGAAAATGAGACAATCTAGGAGTTTAATAAAAAGTTCAATGATTTGGTTTCAAGGTTGCATAAAGATATTAAACCTCCCGATGCATCAATTCTCATCTACTACATAGAATCCTTTGAAGAAGAAATGAGATACCAGCTTAGAGATAAGGAGCCAACAACTCTTCATGGTGCTATGGAAACTGTTGAAAAAATAGACAGAAACATGCAAGCATTTGGAAAGTCCAATCTACCTGGGTTTATAGAAGTAGTGTTTCCATTTCAAATCGCATGATTCCAAGGGAAAAGCTGTTGAGCCAGAAGGTAAAGATCAAACTAAGGACTCCATCAAGGAAATAACAGAATTCATGAAACAGATGATGGTCAACCACACCTCCCAACAGAAAGCATTCCAAAATAGATTGATGACCATGGAGAAAACTCGCATCGCTCAAAATCAAAGGAGTTTTCAACCAAGGCCCAATCAAGAGTGGAAGAAGAAGTATCCTCCCCAAGAGCAGAGACCTCCTAACCAACTTGAAACAAACAACATGGTTGAGGAGGTTCCTCCCTATTGCAGGCCCTGTGAAGAGTTCCATGAAGAATTTACATGTCCAAATTTTTGTTACATAATGGAACAAGAACAGATTGAGACATGCAATTTTGTGGGTTATCCTAGATATCCTGAGTATATAAATAATACCAGGAATTTCCATCCTATCTCCAAAGAAAAGAGGAAACAAGCAAGGGAGTATAGTCAAGAGAAGGATAATGCTACAAATATTTTTGGTAGAAACCTACTCCTAAGCAAATCATGGAGAAATACAAAGGCATAGTCTATCAAAGAAGAAGGAATGTCATCCCAACTAAGTCGGATCAACACATGCCAAAGGTAAAAAACTCTCCCCGTGTAGATTTGAATATTGATTTTTGTAATTGGTTGTCTAGTGCTAAAATCTCTGTCCCAGTAATTGAGATCCTGAAAATTCCTAGTTAAAGGAATATTTTCATGAAAAACTTAGAGAAACCTAAGGAAAAAAATTGTAATGTCCTCCTCTAATTAAGCATCCAAAAACACCCGCTAACCTACTTAATTCCCATAGGTTCGAGCAGGTACTACATGAGAGGGAATTGACTGAGGGCATTTGATACTTAGAGCAAAACAAGACATTCGTTCAGTGTCAAGTCATCACTCGGATAAAAGAAGCCTTGTTTCTCTAGGCCTAAAAGTCAACATCAAAATAGAATTGCATGCATGCAAAAGTGAAGCAAAAACCCTAAAAGTGACATGCAAACCCTAAAACTACATGAAACTCTATTTAAGAAGGTTATGAGACCAAAGAAGATATCTATTGTTATTGTTGATTGATTTTGGAGTTTCGAGCAGCAGCACAACGTGCAGCCGCGGCAGTTGGGGTTGGAGACAGTGTCTTCAGGTAGCGAGGGTACGACGGTGAGATATCTGCCACAGTCTCTTATTGGGATAGATCATCCAAGTTTATCCATTGCATCCATCATATACTACAGTATTCGGAGATCCAACGCATTCCGAAGGGTTATTAGCAGATCCACATTTTGCAGCCGAAAGTAGCAGAGAAAACACAGAAGGATTCACTGGGACCACAAAGCCCAGTCTTTCCTCCGCATTTCAACTTCCTCTTTCTCAGCAAGCCTATCCTACGGTATGCAATGATTATCATCCATCAGTTTGCTCACCTGGAGCAGCTATCAGCCAAACAGATCAGTTGGGGGCGTGAGCAGCAGAACTGCCAATCAATTCGCTAGGGCGCTTACAGGCAGCCAAACCTCAACATGTGCCAGTCCATCTCTTCGGCATCAGCAGACGGACAAGCTCAGAAAGTTTCAGCCCGAACGAACCTCTCCTCCTACAAAAACGTCACCTTCAGTATGGAGGGTGCTTACAGTACTGCGGGGCGATAACACCAAAGGAAAAAAGCATTATTAGACCATCCATCCAAATCTTTATGCATGCAGCTATCTCTGGAGTCATTATCAGCCAGAATCTCAGTGGTAATTGTTAATTTCTCTCTGCAAAACCCTAACCCTAATTCAGCGATATTTTAGGGCATTTTTGCATCGCAAGTTTGCATGCACAGTTATTTTGCAAATTTTTATGAGATAGAGTATGCGAGTCAGCACTATCATAGAAAATTAGAGAATATCAGTATTTGGGATATTACAGTGGTATCAAAGCCTGTTCCTTGCCAGCTATGGGCTTGAACATGAGAAGTAGATGAATACAAAAGAGGACACTTTTGTAACCTATAGGAAAAGAAGGAGTAGGTACACGGAGGAATTTGAGGATATCCAACTAGAAGATACCAACTCAGACATGGACCCAACAGGTATACACTCTGACAGGGGAAAAGGAACGAGAGAAGATGAGGACAGAATGGAGTTTCACAACCTAGTAAGCGCATTGCAAGACTTAGCCAAAGGGCAAAAGAATGTACTGAATGCAATCAACAGATTATCGACGAAACCATAACCAGGTAATAGCAGTACACCTCTCTCACCGGTAGATAGAGGGTCTACAAGCAGTAGTGGGAAACATGCATACACCAATATGCAGAACACACCCCACATATATAACAAACCTTCCAGTAGGCCTACTATGCTTCAATTCTTGGCAAATGCAGTAGCAAGTCCAGTCATGCAGGTACAGCCTAGTGAACCCTTTGGGGCTTATTTGCAGGAATACAGGGACTTAGGGGATGAGTTTCATATAGCCATGTCTTTTTCAGATTTTTGCAACATGAAGAGTAGGAATAGGCCCAGGAATTTCAACAAAGGATTCAATCATAACAATGATTTGCAGAAAACCTTAGGCAGATTGACCATCCCAAACTTTGATGGGGCTCACGGAGGTTTAGCGAGTGTTGCCCACCTATTTTGACTAGGTGGCAACCTCATGTACATTGAAGATGTACATTATGTACAGTTTGTACCATGAAAAAATCCTAGGGATTTCCTAGGGATTTTTCACTCAGTAGGGCAATTCTGCCCCTTTTGTACACGAAATGTCCGCTCCCATGCGTGGGATAATTAATGTAACTTTATATGTCATCATGGGTCATTCCTCTAAGAATGTCACCATGGACTTTATTATCAAAGAAGTCCTCTTCACCGAGTGTTTTTTTCCCCTTCCAGTTAATTTTGTTAATTAACAATTTTAATTGGTTGGGTTTTTCACTCACCAATCCTCCAAAGTGGTGAATTGACGTTCTGATAATTAAGCCCATGAGGTAGCTAAAGTTTCAAGTTGTTTTCCATGACCATGCTAGCCATATCTTGTAATCTTGCGGAATTTCATTAGGATTTTAATTTCTATTTTGATTTTTTCTTAATTAATTAACTTTACCATTTGGTGATTAATTAATTAAATTTCAATGTAATAATGTAATTTCTTGAACCTTGGCATTTTGTAATAGGGGCTATGAATGCAAATGAAAAAGCTATGACACCCCCTAAGCCATTGGTTCAAGTCTCATGTCATTCTGACAAGGAGTTGGGAAGTTAGACCAATTTTGGTTAAGACAAGATTTTCTTTTCGCTAGGAAATTAATTTAATTTTCAAGGGTGAAAAATTAAATTATTTGATTTTGAAGGAAAAAATCAAATAAAGCCATGGTAATGAAGTTTGGGAGGTCGCTAATAATAGTTATTTATATTAAAATAAACCCCCCCATGGTCAAAATAATTGTTTGAAGATTTTCCAAGTGGGGTGCCCCTCTTGTCTTAAAAAAAATAAAATAAAATAAAAATATTTTAAGTAAAAGATTTAAATAAAAGATTAAAAAATATAAAAATATAAAATAAAAGATTAATAAATCAAAATAATCAAAATCAAAATTTGAGTTAAAGAAAGCCCCAGATAAAAAAAAAATTAAAAAAAATTTAAAATAAAAGATAAAAAATAAAAGATAAAAACAAAAAAATAAAAGATAAAATAAAATTAAAAAATAAAAATAAAAAATATAAGATTAAAACTTGAAAATAAAAGATTAAGAAATCAATAAATAAAAAGATAAAAATTAAAATTAAAAGATAAAATAAAGATTAAAAATTAAAAATTAAAAATAAAAGATTAAATAAAAGATCAAAATATAAAAGATTAAAAAATTAAAGATAAAATTAAAAATAATAAAATTAAAATTTGAGTCAAAAGGGAGCCCCACTTGAGTCATGGAAACCCTAGATCTAAGGGTTAAACTTCATTGTGACATGGATCTATCTTTTTGACCATTGATTTGAAAAGACACCCTTGCTTATGATTGGTGGATGGCTTGCAAAGTCAACAAACCTAGATCTAAGGGTGGAGGAGAGCTAGAGTTTAGATCTATGTTTTGGACCCTTGATTTGGGAGTGGGTTTGAGATCTTTTCAACTATAAAAGAGAGGCCCCTCCTCTCATTTTATGATCATTCTTTGGAACATGGTTATGCTGCCAAAATACTCTCTTCTCCCTCTCTTCTCTATTCTTCTCTCTCAAGTTTTCTTTGGCTATTGTAATGCTGTTGCCCTATTGGGGTTTATAATACATCAAGCTTTGGAGGATACATTTGTTGGTGCACCCATTTTGTGGCTTGAAGAGTGAGGTAACTGTTTATGGTTGGTTATTGTTGCATTATTTATCATAGAAACTCTCCACAAAGGTTTTTATGGAGAGACTTGTAGGTAGAAGTTTTTCTATTTGCACTTGTGATTAACATTGTAAGATTTTGCAAAGGTTTTTGCATGATTTATGGTGTTCTCATCTCTATGTGTGAGTTTTGTAGCTTTAGCTAAACTCTTTGCAGGGATCCAAGCTTGGAAAAGTTCTCCCTCCAATGCCCTAATCTCTAATCTTGTTTTCTGTTTTAGGAACTAATAGTTTTGTTATTGTTTAGTAGCAAAATCTAGTTTCCTTTAATAGATCCATGTTATATTTTTATGATATATTTCAGATCTGATTTCTTACTGTGTTTTAGGTGGCTGGAAATGCAATTTTCAACCCTTTAATATTCAATTTTCTGATATTTTAAAACCCAGATTTTTACTGTAAAATTTCTGTATTTTTATACTAACATTTTCCAACTTCCTTTTGAGTTTCCTGTCATTTTCCAGCAAGCTTTGCTTGCTGGTTTTTAGCAGATTTTACAGTTTACAAGGGGAGGTTATGCCCAAACCACATCTAAAACACCTCAACTTGCAACCGGTTTCAAAAGGGTTCAACCTCTTATCTTCTTACTCTATTTTCTAGCTATTTGTAAGCCTCAGGAGAGTCTCCCTGTGGGTATTCTCTAAAAACTTTCAAAATAATTTGTAATCATATTATAATTAGGTAGGAAGTAGATTTAGGAAATAGATAAGTAGTTGTGCTTTCATTTTCAAGTAGATCTAATATTTTTCAGCCTTTTTTTTTTACCCACCTTCTCTTTTAGGGAGATTGATGTGTGGTTAGTATATTTTGTTTAGATTAGTTTACTTTCAAGCATTTTTTTTCAAACAAAGCATTTAGTTAGATCTTTACTTTTTGTCATCTAGTTTACTGATTTGAAGGATTATACAACCTAACATCCATCAGTGTATCCTCTGCCCTCCGTTATCTCCCTTTAGGGAACTCGGATCAAGGGTATGAAAAACGGAGGGGTTTGGGGGCTTTAGGAAACCTTAATTAGCTCACTTTACTTTCTGCAATCTTTTACTTTCCTGCAAAGCAATTTCATTTCTTAATTGTCCAGAGATCAAATACCGGCACCTCCCATAAGGGATAACGCTCAGGTTGACTCTATTAACTTGTTAATTCTTTAATTTATTTTGCTTACTGTAAAAACAAATCTACAATTTACTTAAAACATACAACCTAAACTGTTCGTGTATCCTCTGCCCCCTTGTTATCTCCCTTTAGGGAACTCAGGTAAGGGTATGAAAGGCGAAGAGGCTTAGGGGCTCTAGTTTAATAGGCATCCGTCTTGATATTTTTCCGGTTGATTAAAAACAGTGACCTCGGAAGCTAGTTGGAGTAGAAGACCGTGGGGGGTCTCTAGGCATTCTACGTCCTCCTTGTTGAGCACCGGGGCATTGGGGTTTGACCTGGGAGCTACAGGTGGATTTGTTTCCCCTGTTTTGAGCACACCAGCATTCTCTCTTTCACTTGAGAAATACTAGATTGGTGTAGTCACACCACCGGATCTAAAACTTAATCAAAGACTTCAACTTTAAATAAAATTTATTAAAACGAACCAAGAGACATTTCAAAACGTCTTACCCACATTTTAGTTTTAGTATTTGCTTCAAAGTCCTTGCTTTTCAAGGCTTTCATTTTACAAGTACATCTTGCAAGCATCTCAATTTCATTTCAGTACCTTGCACTTTCAAGTATAATATCTTTAAAGTACTGTGGCACGCTTGAGTAAAACATTGTTTAATCTTGTAACTTGAAAGCAATCTGTTGTTTGATCTTTGACATAATAACTTGTTCATCCGGTGTATATCTTGTTTCTTTTCAGGTATCATTGTATATTTGTTTAACCATTCTTTAGCATTTGTTCATATTGTTAATATTGTAGATCTTGCTTAGCTTAGACAACTGTGGATAATCATTTTTAATTCTTTTGTAAGTTTGTAACTTGTAATCTTTTGACTCCATTTAATCTAGGCACTGATCTTGTAATTCTGTAACCTTAATAAAATAAAATCCCTTTAACTAAATTGTTAATAAACCTTCATGTAGGGACTACTCCCCTTGGCTCTGTTGGGATTTGGCCTAAACGGAGGAGTTGGTAGACTGTGGTGACAGTGGACCCCAGCTCTAACTTGCACCCAAGGACACACAAAGCGGGTTGGAGACTTCCCCGTGTCATAAAGTGTGTATTAGGCGGCAACATCTTTGGCGCCGTTGCCGGGGACAAGTCTTTTGTCCTTGGTCTTGACATTAATTAAATAATTTCAGATCTAATTCTTTAATTTTTCAATTTAATTCGTTTTTAAAGTGTTAATAAAAATTTTTAAATAACCTTAAATTTTTTTTTCTTTCTTTTATCCATATTGGAAGTTTACTTGTTCTCCAAGTGGCGACTCCACTTCAAAATATATAGTAAGGTATTCTACCTGGAGCCCTTTGGTTTGCTTAGCTCCCTCTTAGATCCTGAAAAGGCTTTTAGAGGAAGTTAAACAAACTTGCTCCCTGTAGAATCTTTACAAGTCTTGGGGAAGAAGCCAATTTCTAATATGCCTTTGTTGTTTATCCAAGTAAACCAACCTGAACAATGAATAATTATTATAGACCATGTGATTTCTCTAAAATTGTTGGTTACCCTCATGAAGTTCCAAAGAAAGCTATAGATAAGTTGCCTTCTTTTCAAGGAGACAATGTTACAAGTGCTAAAGCCCACATCAGAAATTTCAATTTATGTATTGCAAGATGGTGTATGGCACACAACCATGAGGATGTGAAGATGAAACTCTTTGTTTTGTCCTTAGAGGAAGAGGCCATTGATTGGTTTATGGAACATGACGATAACAAGTTTAAAGACCTTAAGGGAATCATTGAAGCTTTTAATGATAAATGGGGAGATAAGAGGGATCACCATTCCTTGTTAATTGCCTTGCACTCTAGCCATAAGGAAGATAATGAAACAGTGGAAGGATTTAACAGAAGATTTAATGAATTGGTTAAGAGTCTCCCTCAAGATATTAAGCCTCCTGAAAAGGCCATCTTAATTTTCTACTTTCAAGCTTTTGAAGGGGAAATGAGATACCAGCTAAGGGATAAAGAGCCTACAAATGTTAGGGAGGCACAAGACAAAGCTATTAAAATAGATAAGAATATGCAAGATTCGAGGAAATCAAATGTTCTTGGGTTTTCAAAGGAAGTTAAGAAAGTTCAAAACCAAGAACCCCAAGGTGACTCTATCAAAGAGCTCGCCCGATTGATTAAGCAAATGGAAGAAGTCTATATTAATCAATTATCATCTATGCATAATAAGATAGTTGCCATGGAAAAAGATAAAGGTAATAATCATAAGCCAAATGATAGATGGCAAAAGGGTCTCCCTAAAGGACCCCCTTATCAAGAACAAGAAAGGCCTCCAGAGCCTATGGAAGTAAACAATTGGTTTAATGATCCAGTAATCCCTTACCGTAGGGCTTGTGATGATTCACATGAGGAAGAGACTTGTCCCATTTTCTTTCAGATTATAAAGGAAAAGTTAGCAGCTAGAGAAAGAATGGAACAAGTTAATATGGTTGGTCATGAATGTGTGTTTGACAATAATGAGGATTTGTTGGAATCAGTAGAAGATAGAAAGGACATGGTTTCCATGACTAGAAATATGGACAAAGTAGAAAAAACATGTGACCATGAACTTACCCCTAAACAAAGTGTATTTTCAAGTAATAATTTGAGTATGGATTTAGGGGGTTGGATCGGTAATGTAAAGGTTCCAGCCCAAAAGGATAAGCCACCCGAGGCTTTAGTAAGCTCTCCTCAAGTCAGTAAAGTGTCAGACCATTTTCAGAATGTTTTAAAAGAAAAGACAGTCGAGGCATGCCAGAATGAATTAGTGTTTTTTCAGAATGTGGACAGTGTATATAGTGGAAAGGATCATATTATTTTTGTTAGCTTCCGGGAAAATATAAAAGATGGAATCAAAATAAAGGAAGTTAACAAAATATGGCATGAGCAGTTTTTTGATAGTGTGGACTTTTGGCAAATTTTCAAAGATGTGAGGCACTATCAAAGTCACAAGGAACTGGAAAGGGTCAAACGAGCCACAAATCAGGTTTTTCTTCAAAAAAATAAACACTTAGTGTCCTAAGGGACACTCTCTGTAATGTATCTCTAACCCTTTTCCTTGCATTCTTTTAACAGCTTTGTATTATTTCATTCTTTGAAATTATTTATGCATATATGTATGATCATTGTGTAGTCATTTCATTTATTCATTATTGATTATTAATTGGTTTCTACATGAGGACTTATGTTGGTTATTGGTGAGAACTTGTGGTTGTAGCGTCTGGAGTTCTCGTATGCTCTCCGATGATTGAACACACGTCCCCAAGTTGGAGACAAATGTTGCCCACCTATTTCGACTAGGTGGAAACCTCATGTACATTGAAGATGTACATTATGTGCAGTTTGTACCATGGAAAAATCCTAGGGATTTTTCACTCAGCAGGGCAATTCTACCCCTTTTGTACATGAAATGTCCGCTCCCCTACGTGGGATAATTAATGTAACTTTATATGTCATCATGGGTAATTCCTTTAAGGATGTCACGATGGACTTTATTATCAGGAAAGTCCTCTTCACCGAGTGTTTTTTTCCCCTTCCAGTTAATTTTGTTAATTAACAATTTTAATTGGTTGGGTTTTTCACTCACCAATCCTCCAAAGTGGTGAATTGGCGTTTTGATAATTAAGCCAATGAGGTGGCTAAAGTTTCAAGTTGTTTTCCATGACCATGCTAGCCATATCTTGTAGTCTTGCGGAATTTCGTTAGGATTTTAATTTCTATTTTGATTTTTTCTTAATTAATTAACTTTACCATTTGGTGGTTAATTAATTAAGTTTCGATGTAATAATGTAATTTCTTGAACCTTGGCATTTTGTAATAGGGGCTATAAATGCAAATGAAAAAGCTATGACACCCCCTAAGCCATTGGTCCAAGTCTCATGTCATTCTGACAAGGAGTTGGGAAGTTAGACCAATTTTGGTTAACACAAGGTTTTTTTTTCCCCAGGAAATTAATTTAATTTCCAATGGTGAAAAATTAAATTATTTGATTTTGAAGGAAAAAATCAAATAAGGCCATGGTAATTAAGTTTGGGAGGTGGCTAATCATAGTTAATTTTTATTTAAATGAACCCCCCCATGGTCAAAATAATTGTTTGAAGATTTTCCAAGTGGGGTGCCCCTCTTCTCTTAATAAAAAATAAAATAAAATAAAAATTTTTAAAGTAAAAGATTTAAATAAAAAATTAAAAAATATAAAAATATAAAATAAAAGATTAATAAATTAAAATAATAAAAATCAAAATTTGAGTTAAAGGAAGCCCCAGATAAAACTAAAATAAAAAAAGATTTAAAATCAAAGATAAAAAATAAAAGAATAAAAAAATATAACAGATAAAAACAAAAAAATAAAAGATAAAATTAAAATTAAAAAATATAAATAAAAAGATAAAAATAAAAAATATAAGATTAAAACTTGAAAATAAAAGATTAAGAAATCAATAAATAAAAAGATAAAAATTAAAATTAAAAAATAAAATAAAGATTAAAAATTAAAAATTAAAAATAAAAGATTAAATAAAAGATCAAAATATAAAAGATTAAAAAATTAAAGAGAAAATTAAAAATAATAAAATTAAAATTTGAGTCAAAAGGGAGCCCCACTTGAGTCATGGAAACCCTAGATGTAAGGGTTAAACTTCATTGTGACATGGATCTATCTTTTTGACCATTGATTTGAAAAGACACCCTTGCTTATGATTGGTGGATGGCTTGCAAAGTCAACAAACCTAGATCTAAGGGTGGAGGAGAGCTAGAGTTTAGATCTATGTTTTGGACCCTTGATTTGGGAGTGGGTTTGAGATCTTTTCAACTATAAAAGAGAGGCCCCTCCTCTCATTTTATGATCATTCTTTGGAACATGGTTATGCTGCCAAAATACTCTCTTCTCCCTCTCTTCTCTATTCTTCTCTCTCAAGTTTTCTTTGGCTATTGTAATGCTGTTTCCCTATTGGGGTTTATAATACATCAAGCTTTGGAGAATACATTTGTTGGTGCACCCATTTTGTGGCTTGAAGAGTGAGGTAACTGTTTATGGTTGGTTATTGTTGCATTATTTATCATAGAAGCTCTCCACAAAGGTTTTTGTGGAGAGACTTGTAGGTAGAAGTTTTTCTATTTGCACTTGTGATTAACATTGTAAGATTTTGCAAAGGTTTTTGCATGATTTATGGTGTTCTCATCTCTATGTGTGAGTTTTGCAGCTTTAGCTAAACTCTTTGCAGGGATCCAAGCTTGGAAAAGTTCTCCCTCCAATGCCCTAATCTCTAATCTTGTTTTCTGTTTTAGGAACTAATAGTTTTGTTATTGTTTAGTAGCAAAATCTAGTTTCCTTTAATAGATCCATGTTATATTTTTATGATATATTTCAGATCTGATTTCTTACTGTGATTTAGGTGGTTGGAAATGCAATTTTCAGCCCTCTAATATTCAATTTTCTGATATTTTAAAACCCAGATTTTTACTGTAAATTTTTTGTATTTTTATACTAACATTTTTTAACTTCCTTTTGAGTTTCCTGTCATTTTCTTTGCTTGTTGGTTTTTAGCAGGTTTTACAGTTTACAAGGGGAGGTTATGCCCAAATCACATCTAAAACACCTCAACTTGCAACCGGTTTCAAAAGGGTTCAACCTCTTATCTTCTTACTCTATTTTCTAGCTATTTGTGAGCCTCGGGAGAGTCTCCTCGTGGGTATTCTCTAAAAGCTTTCAAAATAATTTGTAATCATATTGTAATTAGGTAGGAAGTAGATCTAGGAAATAGATAAGTAGTTGTGCTTTCATTTTCAAGTAGATCTAATATTTTTCAGCCTTTTTTTTTACCCACCTTTTCTTTTAGGGAGATTGATGTGTGGTTAGTATATTTTGTTTAGATTAGTTTACTTTCAAGCATTTCTTTTTCAAACAAAGCATTTAGTTAGATCTTTACTTTCTGTCACCTAGTTTACTGATTTAAAGAAATATACAACCTAACATCCGTCCGTGTATCCTCTGCCCTCCGTTATCTCCCTTTATGGAACTCGGATCAAGGGTATGAAAAACGGAGGGGTTTGGGGGCTTTAGGAAACCTTAATTAGCTCACTTTACTTTCTGCAATCTTTTACTTTCCTGCAAAGCAATTTCATTTCTTAATTGTCCAGAGATCAAGTACCGGCACCTCCCATAAGGGATAACGCTCAGGTTGACTCTATTAACTTGTTAATTCTGTAATTTATTTTGCTTACTGTAAAAACAAATCTACAATTTACTTAAAATATACAACCTAAACTGTTCGTGTATCCTCTGCCCCCTTGTTATCTCCCTTTAGGGAACTCGGGTAAGGGTATGAAAAGCGAAGAGGCTTAGGGGCTCTAGTTTAATAGGCATCCGTCTTGCTATTTTTCCAGTTGATTAAAAACAGTGACCTCGGAAGCTAGTTGGAGTAGAAGACCGTGGGGGGTCTCTAGGCGTTCTACGTCCTCCTTGTTGAGCACCGGGGCATTGGGGTTTGACCTGGGAGCTACAGGTGGACTTGTGTACACTGTTTTGAGCGCACCAGCATTCCCTCTTTGACTTGAGAAATACTAGATCGGGGTAGTCACACCACCGGATCTAAAACTTAATCAAAGACTTCAACTTTAAATAAAATTTATTAAAACAAACCAAGAGACATTTCAAAACATCTTACCCACATTTTAGTTTTAGTATTTGCTTCAAAGTCCTTGCTTTTCAAGGCTTTCATTTTACAAGTACATCTTGCAAGCATCTCAATTTCATTTCAGTACCTTGCACT
>LPNX010596789.1:29801-55517 GCA_001517045.1 Pseudotsuga menziesii
AGTGAGGATATGGGTTCAGAAGTTGGATACCTATTTCCAACTCAATCCCATTGCAGAGACATATGCCATTAAATTGGCTACACTCCACCTGGACGGAGAGGCTCATGAGTGGCGGTACCGCGGATTAGTGACATTGGGTCACAACACCATTCACTCCTATAGTGAGTTCACTCAAAAACTCATGGAGCGGTTCGATAGGAAAGATCCAGATATACATTTCAGATAGTTGGCTCAGCTCAAGCAGACAGGTAGTGTCGAGGCCTTCATCTCAAAGTTCCAGAGGGTAGCTATTATGGTCACATATGTGTCGAAGAGCAGGTTGACTATGTTGTTTACTGAGGCCTTGACAGAGCCACTACGGGGGTGGGTGAAAGCCTACAAACCCTCCACTCTACAAGATGCCATCAGCCGAGCCAGAGATCTCCAAGACTCGGTCCTGAAGAACAGGTTCCCACTCAAGACCAACTTTTCGATTAGGGACAAGGACAAGAAACCTTTCCAGCAAGACTTACCGAAGAAAACATGGTTAGACAATGACACTAGGAAAGACTTGAGACGGAAGAAATTGTGTTTTACTTGTCAAGAACCATGGGTTCCAGGACACAGGTGCACAGGAAAGGCCAAGGCTCACTACATAGAGGTATATTCAGACAGTGAAGGGGAGGACTACGAGCAGGAAACAATAGAAGAATTGCGGGCAGCAGAGGAGTCACCCCAGAGTGATACACAAGAGAGAGTTATTGCTACGCTATCTGGAGTACCTAGATTCCATACTCGCAGGGTTAGGGGAGTAGTACAGGGCCATAGAGTGGAAGTATTGATTGATGGGGGAGCAACCCACAATTTCATTGATGCAGCTTGGGTAGCCAAGAGGGGTATTTCGACAGAGAAGTTTGAGGGATTTACTATAGCAGTAGCCAAAAACTCTAGCATGGACTACAACTATTGGATCCCAAAACTGAATGTCACATTAGGCAACTACCAGATGACAGATTCATTTTATGTAGTGGATGTGGCAGATACACATGTAGTATTAGGCATTTAATGGCTTTATGCAATAGGGAAATATACTAAAGACTATCGAGCAATGGAAATGGAATTCCAGGGACCAGATGGGAAACGGGTAGTTTTGAGGGGCATGAACACTTATTCCCCAAACCAGTTTCTTCACAGAGAATGGAGGCAGTGCTCAGGCAGGATGACATAGTATGGTCAGCAGAATGTTTTGTCACCTTTAAGAAACCTCCAGAGAACAACACCCAACACCTAGCAGATATTCAGTCCTTATTGCAGAAGCACGAAAAGGTATTTTGGGACCTTCCAGTAGGTAGACCGCTAGACATGGGATTTGAGCACATCATTGAGCTGGAGGAGGGGACACAAGCAGTCATCACCACTCCTTACGGGCATCCCAAATGATATAAGGATGAGATTGAAAAGATGATCAAGGAATTACAAGAGCTAGGATATATTCGGCCGAATTCTAGTCCCTTTGCATCATCAGTTGTCTTAGTTAAGAAGAAGGATGGCACACTGCGAATGTGCATCGATTACAGAGCACTCAACAAAAAGACCATCAAAACCAAGTATCCCATTCCCAGTATTGATGAACTCATGGACGAGCTACGGGGTGCCAAATACTTTTCAAAGATTGATCTTCGCTCAGGCTACCACCAAATCCGAGTAAGGGATCAAGACATTTCTAAAACAACGTTTCATTGCCACTATGGTCATTATGAGTTCTTGGTCATGCCTTTTGGACTCACCAATGCTCCAGCCACCTTCCATTCGTGCATGTACCATACTTTTAGAGCTCAGTTACGTAAGTATTTGCTAGTATTCTTTGATGATATTTTGATTTACAGCAAAACGTGGGAGGAACATCTAAAACATTTAGATGAAGTATTGAGCATTCTAGAAGAGCACTTGCTTTACGCGAAGATGTCCAAGTGTGAATTTGGCATGAAGGAGATGTTGTATCTAGAGCACATCATCAGTGCAAAAGGGGTACAGGTTCATATAGAGAAAATCTAAGCTATCAGGGATTGGCCCACACCAAAAACAGTCACAGAATTGAAAGGCTTCTTGGGCCTTTGCACATATTACCGAAGGTATGTTAAGGGGTTCTCCCAATTTGCCGCACCACTCACCGATCTCACCAAGAAGGGGGCCTTCACCTGGACAAAATTAGCACAAAAAACCTTTGAGGAGATGAAACTCATCATGAGTTCTTGCCCGGTTTTAGCACTACCAGAATTCTCATAGCCATTTGTAGTAGAATGTGATGCATCAGGGGAAGGGCTAGGGGCAGTATTGATGCAAAACCATCACCCAATTACATTCGAGAGCAGGCAACTGAAAATTTATGAGCACCACTACTCCATATATGACAAGGAGATGCTAGCCATCTTACATGTTCTCACTAAATTCAGACAGTACCTGGTGGGCAGCAAGTTCAAAATCAAGACAGATCATAACAGCCTCAAGTACTTCTTGGAGCAGAAGGAGCTGAATGAGCGCCAACAGAAATGGGTCAACAAGGTGCAAGCCTATGATTTTGAGATAGAGTGCATTATCCAGACGACCCGCTTCATTATCTCTCATGAGTATATCCACAGATTGGAGGTCTCTTCTCTTAGTAGAGTACTCCAAAAATAAATTTGCTTGCAAATTATTGGATGGACAGATTCAGGATGACAAGTTTAGAATTATTGATGACATCATCTATTACAAGAGCAAGATATACCTTGTCCCAGAATCAGCCTTAAAAAGAAGATCATACAGGCGTCACATGACTCTTCATTATCAGGACATCAGGGTTTCTTGAAGACCTATAGGAAGATCCGAGAGAGGTTCTCATGGAAGGGTCTCAAGGGGAAGGTTATGCAGCACATGCGGGAATGCAGCATTTGTCAGCAGAACACGATTGAGCACATCCATCCAGCAGGGTTACTTCAGCCACTACCAATTCCGGAACATAAGTGGGAAAGTATCTCCATGGACTTCATTACAGAGTTGCCCAAGGTCCAAGGGCAAGATTGCTTATATGTTGTGGTTGATCAACTGACCAAATTAGCCCATTTCTTTGCTATCTCATCCGATTACTCCGCAGCCCAGGTAGCCTAGTTATTTTTTAGAGAGGTCTTCAGATTACATGGGCTACCCAAGACCATTGTCAGTGACCGGGACAGTAAATTCACCAATGCCTTCTGGCAGGAGCTATTCAGATTGGTAGGGACAGAACTCGCTACAAGTACGAGCTATCACCCACAAAGCGACGGACAGACCGAGATTGTCAACAAGTGGGTTGAAGGGTATCTGCGCAATTATATAGCAGGCCAACAGAGGACATGGATTAACTGGCTACACTTAGGGGAATACTGCTACAATACCACCTACCATATGTCTATTCGGATGACACATTTTAAAGCATTGTATGGCTATGAGGCACTGAGCTTCGCAAATCTAGATTTTGGAGACAGCAGAGCACCCAAGGACAAAGATTGGATACAACACAGTCAGGATATCCTTAAGATCCTAAGAGAAAACTTACAGGCAACACAGAATCAGCAGAAACTATACACAGACAGACATAGGCTTGAGAGGAGCTTCGAGGTAGGAGATATGGTATATTTACGGTTACAACCATACAGGCAATCTTCCCTCAAGAAGAAAGGAGCGAAAAAACTAAAACCTCGCTTCTATGGTCCTTACAAGGTAATTCATGAGGTTGGAGAGGTGGCTTATGAGCTAGAACTCCCGAAGGAAAGCAAGATTCACAATGTATTCCATGTGTCCAGTCTCAAGAAAACATTAGGACAACACATTGCTCCATCCACCAAGTTACCTCCCTTAGATGATGAAGGGCTACTTGTACTGATTCTAGAGCAAATCCTACGGGTGGGAGAAAGGAAGCTCCGAAACAGGGTGATTCGAGAGTATCCGGTGAAATGGAAGGAATTACCTATGGAGGATGCCACATGGGAAGGAGAGCAGGTATTGCAGCATCTTAGTTTGCAGTTGCTTGAGGACAAGCAATTTCAAGCGCGGAGGACTGTAATGTCCCCCTCTAATTAAGCATCCAAAAACACCCGCTAACCTACTTAATTCCCATAGGTTCGAGCGGGTACTGCATGAGAGGGAATTGACTGAGGGCATTTAATACTTAGAGCAGAATAGGACATTCATTCAGTGTCAAGTCATTAGTCGGATAAAAGAAGCCTTGTTTCTTTAGGCTTAAAATTCAACATCAAAATAGTGTTAGACACTGAGAGGAGGGGTGAATCAGTGTAAAGCCAATTTTAAACATTTTCTTAACTTGTCACAATTAACTACCAATTCATCACTCCACTATTCTACCAATTTCATAATCATTTCATAAACATCTTTCACTTCATCATTCACATATCATAAGCATTTGAATCATCAAGAACCATAACACAAAAGAACATAACACCATAGAATTTTGTAATATTTTTGTATTAGTTTTGGACCGGCTACAACTGTGAGGTAAAATCAGCACCTACTGATACAAAGAGCACCTACTCTTCATCCAGGACCCTGCCTGGTTCTCTTAGACCCTGCTAACAAGGGGTTTGAGGTATCCTAACATCAGATGCAAGTCAAGCTTGCATTTACAATTTAAGCTCACTGTCTCAACACATTTTCATCACTGTCACATCACACCAGCACTTGTCTCTAGCATCTCTTCAATCAGCATCTTCTCAGCAACTTGTCTTTATCCTCTTCATTTTGTCCAAAAGGATTCTGTCAAGAATAATATCAGCAATTCAGCACATCACTGTCAAGTGCGTTGTTCCTGTCATAATCATTCTGCTTCTACTATCACATCAACCACTGCCGTATCATTATCAAGTTGTTACTGTCACATCAATCACTGTTATGTCATGGATGCACTGTCAATGTCATCAACCAGTCACTGTCATACTGCTGTAGGTGTCAAACTGTCATTATCACAACTTGATCAAGTTATCAAGAAGTCTCCCCAAGCACCACTACTGCTCATGTCTTCAAGAGTCTACTCATGCCTTCAAAACACTTTTCCACATTCACTACAACTGCAACCTAGCACTAAGAGCTTCAACCTTGGATGGTTAAGCTTCTCTTCATGTCAACACTAGTCAACTTGTCAATTTCAACCTTGACTGGTTATTCGCTCTGAGTACTCATATATTACATCATTATGCATACATTGCTATGTTTTCATACAAGTTGTTATACATACCAGAGAACACATCAATTCAGAATGTATTTCACTCGCAGGCTGTGTACCTACTCCATGCCAAAACGTGACTGTGTATGTATGTCTGATCTTATGGTGTCTGCAACCCTTTAAGTCTTCAAGATAAAGGTTGTCCTTGCAAGACTGTGTAACTAACACTAACTCTGTATTGTGTTCTGGAAAAGCTTAACCCAAGTTCAAGTCAAGCCAACTCAAGCACTACCTGATCCTTTTGCTGCCACACATTGCTTGTGTACATCATTGTACACTTCATTACATTAAGACACTACTCAAGTAGTTCTTAAACATTGTAGTCAAGATCTTTGAGCTGTGTATGTCTGTTGTGGAAGACCCCGACCACTGTCACACTTTGGAATGTGCATCAACCCCAATTATGCATCAACCTTGCATTTACCTGTCACCAACTCCTACTGTGCATTTTCCTGTGCATTAACTTATACTGTGTGTCACCTCAGTCATTCAGCTGTAATTCATGATTGTCAACGCCTTTTAAGCTTGGACTGTGGGTTGTCTTGAACCCAAAAAAAATGTCACTGTGTAAATCTAAAAAAAAAAACTTGGTCTGAGACCTCTTCAAAGAACAGCAGTAAACATCACTCACATTGACTGCCATACTCTTGCATGTATGCTTCCAAACATATCCAAAAGAACAATGGTGCTAACTGATGAACAAAATAAATGAGTCTTCTTTTCAACCCAGCGAAAAACCTCAGTCAACATGTGAAGAACAAGAGGACTGTTCTGCAATTAGTTCTGTGGAAAAGATTGGACTGTATGTTGGTATGTGCTAAAGAAGATACCCAAGCAAGTGTAGAAATCCTCCACCACTTGACAGCTGCTCCACAATCCACTTAGTTAGGGCATGATTTTATCTTCTCTGCTGCTGCTCCTTTTACACAGTCACAAACCAACCCAAAGAGGCATACAAACAGTCACAGCCTAGCGAAAATCAGAGATGTTGAACTGCTGTAAAATTCTGATGCCTTACTGTGGCTGAATTTCAGACCTCCTGTACATACCCGAATTTCAGACTTCAACTTTCTTGCCTGTGGCTGCCACAGTGCATAAAAATCAGAGATTTATTGCTGCTGCTAGACCCCAATTTCAAAGATAGGATAAGCTTCAAATGTGTTGTTGTTTTCACCCTATAAAAAAAATTCGGCCATTGTGTTTTTCTGTGTTTTTCAACAGTCTGAATTTCCTCAGTAAAACAGCCCGAAATTCCTCAGTAAACCAGCCCGAAATCCTTCAGTAAAACAGCCTGAAATTCCTCAGTAAACCAGCCTGAAATCCTTCAGTAAAACAGCCCGAAATTCCTTGGTAAACCAGCCACCTCAATCACAAAAAATGACCTCAGAGCTCCTCCGAAATTATATTTTCGAAATGAGGTTTGATAGGGTATTTAATAGTGGTTTTTTCATCTAATTTGGAGGCGACCTACATAAAAAATAATTTTATTTTTAATTTTAATTTTTATTTTAATTTATGGAGCCGACCTACATAAAAATAATTTTATTTTTAATTTGAAGCATGCTTACAAATATGTGGGTTCAAGACCCTATCATACCACAACGTATGTGGGTGCCAACGTCTTCAATGTGTCATGTCCATAAGTCATTACCATTTTAAGGGTATCATCCACCTTTTATGTCACATATTCTTACTATTTAGATGGTCATAAGGGTATGTCTTCAAGTCACCAACACCCCAATAGTCATAAGAGGGACCAAGGGCTCTTATTCAAAATCTTAGGGTAGCAAGGTCTTCACAAAGGTTCCATGACTTCATTAAGTCATCAATGACCATATCTTCATGTCACCTGACCATGCAAGTGCAAGTAGTGGGCTCCATGACCTTTGCAAGGCCATCAAGGTCTTCATCAGGGGTTCCAAGTCTTCATGGGCTTCTTCATCAAGCAAGGGGCAAAGTCCATCGTGCCATCACTTGTGGGGTTGCCAGTCCTTCTCTTAGGGTACCATGACACCATCAGAGCATGAATGACCACAGAATGGGTCATTAATGCTTCTCCAACCCATCTAGGGTTTCTCCAACGTCCATCAAGGATTTAAGACCATTTCCAGGGTCTTCAACACCATCAACAGAGTCTTCAACATCTTCAACAAGGTGGTGGCATCAAGATCCAGCCTTGTGGGTACATGGACCTTGTCAACCGGGTACAAGGTGCTTCAAGGCACAAACCCACATTGTAAGGGATCCAAAGCACTACAAGGTGCAAAACCACTTTGTAAGGGGTCAAGGCACTGCAGGTGGGACTTGGTGGCATCAATGACATCCTGTGGGGCCACTGCAAGTCCATGTTGGCATCAATGACAATTTCATCAACAAATAGAATTACATGCATGCAAAAGTGAAGCGGAAACCCTAAAAGTGGCATGCAAACCCTAAAAGTACATGAGACTCTATTTAAGAGGGTTATGAGACCAAAGAAGATATCTATTGTTATTGTTGATTGATTTTGGAGTTTCGAGCAGCAGCACAGCGTGCAGCCGCAGCAGTTGGGGTTGGAGATGGTGTCTTCAGCTAGCAAGGGTTCGGTAGTGAGATATCTACCATAGTCTCTTATTGGGATAAATCATCCAGATTTATCCATTGCATCCATCATATACTACAGTATTCGGAGATCCAACACATTCCGAAGGGTTATTAGCAGATCCACGTTTTTCAGCCGGAAATAGCAGGGAAAACACAGAAGGATTCGCTAGGACCACAAAACCCAATCTTTCCTCCGCATGTTAGCTTCCTCTTTCTCAGTAGGCCTATCCTATGGTATGCAATGATTATTAGCCATCAGTTTGTTCACCTGGAGCAGCTATCAGCCAAACAGATCAGTTGGGGGCATGAGCAGCAGAACTACCAAACAATTCGCTATGGCACTTAGAGGCAGCCAAACCTCCACATGTGCCAATCCATCTCTCTGGCATCAGCAGACGGACAAGCTCAGAAAGTTTCAGCCCGAACAGACCTCTCCTCCTACAAAAACGTCGCCTTTAGTCTAGAGGGTGCTTACGGTAGTGCGTGGCGGTAACACCGGAGGAAAAGAGCATTATTAGACCACCCATCCAGATCTTTATGCATGCAACTATCTCTGGAGTCATTATCAACCAAAATATCAATGGTAAGTGTTAATTTCTCTCTGCAAAACCCTAACCCTAATTCAGCTATATTTTAGGGCATTTTTGCATGGCGAGTTTGCATGCACAGTTATTTTGCAAATTTGTATGAGATTGAGTATGCGAGTCAGCACTATCATAGAACATTAGAGAATATCAGTATTTGGGATATTACAAGAATGTTGAGAAACCTAAGGAAGCAATTACTGAAAAGACTAAGGAGAAGGTAACCTACAAAAAAGGAGAGACAACTGTGAACAAACTGGTTGAGAGTCCTACTAAGAAACAAAATAATTTCAATGAAGATACTCCTATTGTTTTGCATAGTAGAGATCCCAACAAAGAAGATCATCCTCCATTCTACATTTCGTTTATTGCAAATGATAAGCTGCTACACAACTATATGTTTGATTCAGGTGCATCCTATAACATCATGACCAAGAAAGTTATGGAGAAAATGGGTTTAAAGATAACAAGACCATACCAGAATGTGTGTGCCATGGACTCGAGGGAAATTGATGTTGCTAGTATAAAATTGAATTTCCAGTCAAGTTAGCTGCCTACCCAGACATTGGAGTGACCATGGACATTGTAGTCATAGATGTACCTGATATATAAGGAATGTTGCTATCAAGGAATTGGACTACTTCATTGGCAGATCTATCCAAATGGATTGGACCTATGCCATGATTCCAGCTTCCGAAGATGCACATATCAAACTGTATAGGGAAAAGGAAAGGAAGTATCATGTTGAAGATCCTGATGAACCAGATAATGAATACATCTGCGAGACAGATAGTCTGGGAAACCATGCCATCTATGCAAACTACCTTATACCTATCAAAGAGAAAGCCAAGAATGAAGAAGTGGATGAATTGTGGAGGATGAGTTTTGATGGAGCTTTTTCCAAGTCAAGAAAAGGGGCGGGGATTGTTTTTACTTCAACATCAAACAGAAGTTTAACTTTGCTTATAGGCTTGAAGTTGATGCATCTAATAACGTAGCTGAGTATGAATCACTTCTGCTAGGGCTTGAAATTGCAAAGGACATGGGCATTAAAGTGTTAAGTATCAAAGGTGATTCAGACTTGATTGTTTCCCAAGTCAAGAATTTGTTTGCTTGTAAATGTGGAAGACTAAACAAGTATAGGAATGCTATGTGGGACACCATGGAATATTCCAATGCTTTAGACCTCATGGTAGTACCTCGTTTAGAAAACAGTGAGCCAGACAAACTAGCAATGGCAGCTTCCACTTTAGAGTTCACAGAAGAGTTGATAGAGGGAAAAGGGAAATTTGAAATAAATTTTAGGCCCTCTGTCCCAGACAACTTGAATCATTGGCAAGTGTTTAAAGATGACAAGCAGATTATAAACTTCATCATTAACAGGAAAGAGTTTTCAGACTTTCAAGTCAATTTTCACGAGGAAGAATCCTACAAAGGGGAAGATGAGCAGCCTAGTAATCCTGTCCCTCAAAAAGTGGTAGAATAAAAAAGAACTTTTGATAGGCAGGATAGGTATAAGAATAAAGAAACCAAAAAACTGGAGGATTACATAGAAATAAACATTGGCACTGAAGAAGAGCCAAGAAAAATAAAAATTGAAAAAAGGACTTCTGAGAAAGAGAGAAAAAATTTGATTGAGTTGGTAAAGGAGTTTAGAGATATGTTTGCTTTTACATATGATGAACTTAAAGCTTATCGAGATGATGTGTTTCAGCATACAATCCCATTAAAGCCAGATTCCAAACCCTTTCGACAGAAGCTAAAAAGAATAAACCCCAAGTTAGCTCACATGGTCGAACAAGAGTTACAGAAAATGTTGGCAGCAGGCATCATTGCTCCGACAAGACATTCATCATGGTGCTCAAACTTGGTGGTTGTTAGGAAAAAGAATGGACAGTTGAGAATATGCATTGATTTCCGAAATCTGAACATCTCATGCATAAAAGATAACTATCCTTTGCCAGATATGGAGACCCTATTGCAAAGGGTAACGGGGTCAAGCATGATGTCTATGCTTGACGGGTTCTCTGTGTATAACAAAGTCATGGTTAAGAAAGAAGATCGACATAAGACTACTTTCACTTCACCTTGGGAAACGTTTGAATACTTAAGGATGCCCTTTGGTCTTCTGAATGCGGGTGCAACTTTCCAAAGAGCTATGGATTATGCTTTCAATGAGTTAATTGGAAAGATAACTGAAATCTATCAAGATGACCTTACTGTTTTCTCTAAAGAAAGATCGGATCATATAGGCCATCTCAAAAACATTTTTGAAAGATGCAGAAAGTTTGGTATTTCTTTGAATCCCGCCAAGTCGGTTTTGGGTATAGATGAAGGCAAGTTGCTTGGACACATTATTTCCAAAGATGTTGTGAAGATAGACCCTGAAAGGGTTGAAGCAATAAAGAAAGTTCCCCTGCCTCAAAATAAGAAAGCCTTACAATCCTTTAATGGCCAAATCAATTGCATAACAAGGTTCATCCCAAACATAGCTAAGTTAATGAAACCCATGCAGAAATTACTTTAAAAAGATGTTAAGTTTGAATGGGATAGTGAGGGAAAAGACGCCTTTAGAAGCATCAAGGATTGCATAACAAAGTCCCCACTCCTGACTAGCCCTGATTATTCCAAAGAATTCCAGATATTTTCCCAATGCCTCAGAAGATACTATTGCCGGAGTTTTGTTGCAGAAGAACAAAGAGGGTCATGAACAATCAATTGCCTTTATGAGTAGGTCCTTACATAATTCAGAGCTTAAGTACACTATAATGGAAAAACAGGCCTATGCCCTTGTTAAGTCTTTAAAACACTTCAGAACTTATGTTGGGTACTCTAAAGTAGTTGGTTATGTGCCCCATTCAACAATGAAAGACATCTTATCACAACAAGATTGCCTTGGTATAAGGGGAAAGTGGGTATCCAAGATCCAACAGTATGACTTAGGGATTAAACACACCAAGTTGATCAAGAGTCAAGGTCTTGCTAAAATGATGACAGAGGGAAATGAGTAGGCCTTAGGTATGATTTGTCAGAACAGGTCATCAGCCTCAACCAGTTCAACAGAGCTTCAACGTCTTCAACAACAAAAGTGGTATTCAGAAATAATTTTCTATCTCCTCAACCTAACTTGTCCTGAACATCTAGTCGGCCATAAGAGAAGCTCGTTAAGACTACAAGCCACTAAGTATTGTCTTACTCAAGAAGGTTTGGGTTGGAAAAACCCAGATGGTCTCATACTTAGGTGTGTAGATGAAGAAGAGTCTAAAAAACTCTTAGAAGAATTTCACTCAGGATTTTGTGGTGGCCACTTTGTAGCAAAAACTACAGCCCACAAAATTCTTGGAGTAGGATACTATTGGCCCACCTTATTCACTGATGTGCACAAGTCTGTTAGGAATTGCCAGAAATGTCAACTATTCACGGGAAGACAGAAACTTGTCACACTACCTTTAAAAGCCAGTAGTAGTCCAAGCCCCTTTTCAGCAATGGGGTCTTGATTTCATTGGTAAGTTTAAGGATAATTCAAGTAATGGCTACACTTGGATTTTGACCGCAGTTGATTATTTTACCAAGTGGGTAGAGGCCATACCTACTAAGGCAGCGACCGAGAAGGTAGTAATGGATTTCCTTGAAGATAAAATCATTACTAGATTTGGGGTGCCAGCTAAGATATCCACTGATAATGCCAAAGCTTTCAGCTCAGTAGCCATGTCATCTTTTTGTTTCAAGTTGTGAGCACCCACGGTCCACTGAGAGGGGGGGTGAATCTGTGGACTCAAGAAAATCTTTCCAAATTAACAACTTTGTAAAAGAGTCAACTATACCTTTTGACTTTTGGTAATTACTTCTTTCAGCGATTTACTAAGATCTTTTTATCATGTTCAGTAAACAGTCATATACACTGGTAAACATCAAGATTCTCATAAAAAATAAAACTTATATTTATATACGAAACTTTACAAGAAATGTATCGAGGTGCTTCAACACCTCGAGAGGCTTACAACCTCTGCTTTATCAGCTTCAGCCGAAAGGGTGCTACAACACCCTAGGCAAGCTACAACTTGCCAAAGGACAAATATGTCCTTCCCTTGCTCCACCCAACCACCCTCAAAATAAAATACTACTTCACTGCTAGTTACAATTATTTTCTCAAACAGTCCTCATACTATCATACCTTGAATTCACATGATCTAACCTGGAACAAGCTTCAAGTGCTTCACTTGATTAGACTTCAAGTACTTCACAATTAGAGCTTGGATTGTCTTCTGCTAGAATTGATCCACTTCGGATTATGGAAAACTTTCAAAACTTTGAATTCATATCACTGATTAGACCTTAGTCAACCCTTAACTGTGATGAAATTCAAATCAACTGGAGCCTGATTCACTTCTTCTGAAGCTGATCAGACTTGTGATCAACTCGGACTGCTCACAAGTTCGGACTGTGGTTGCTTAATGGAACTGTGATAAAAACCTGAATGAAAAAAGGTTCACCAACTAGGACTCCTTCACAGTCACCTTCATCCTTGTTCTTTACTTCAACAAAAAGGAAAAACAGAACACTTGGATCTGTTCAACTCTCTAGACTATTCCTCGACTACTGCTATTGCTCGACCCCTTCAGACTGCTCCTCGCCCCCCCTTACTCCTCTGCCACAGAGAAACTTCGCACACTTCTCTTCCACAATTTTGAATGAAGTGTCACCTAACACGGGGACATGGGACACGAAGGACACGGGGATTCGAGTGTTCGACACTGACACGCTGACCCCTGCAATCAGGAGACATAGGACACGTTATATATATATTTAAAAAAAAATTATATATATTAAAAATCTAAAATTATAGACATATAGATCCTTTTTTTTCAAATATTCAATATAAATCAGAATCAATGCACATTTAACAATAATATTATACATTTACAAATCAAATCAGTAATCACAATCATATTACGAGACACATAGATATCATAGTCATAGATCAAGATGTCAATACTCATGAATCAAAACCATATCTCTCATCAAGTCATGAAAATCAAAATGTATACAGTATAATCAAATAATGTATTACATAGATGTCGGAATGCCACTGGAAATAGTAAATACAAAAAGGTGTAGATCAAAATAGAAGATGAAGAGTCTCATCTATCAATAGTCCTCATCCTCCTCCATGCCCGAATCAACAAACTCATCACTGCTCTCCTCCTCCTCAACCATGATAGGATCAATATCTATTGGTGTGGAGGATGACCCCTCCAAAGGATCACTATCATCAAAGCTCTAGCACTGGATCATTAAGATCCATACTGGCTAATGCCAACTCAGTACTGTTGTCCAACCCCATATCATCAAGAAAGACATCCCACATATGTCTTTCCCTTCACCCACTCCTCCCTCTGGACTGCTCAAGCCTGCTCTTCTTCAAGCTGTACAAGTTGCCATATGTGCTCCAATTCCTCTCACAACTAGAGAATGATGTAACTTGAGAGATGAACCTCAAGGCTAGCTTCTATAGAATAGGGCATGTTGCCCCATGAGTTTCCCTATCTCCAACCACATCATAGCCTCCAAATCTCCCTGTAGCACAGGAAAACTCTACAAAGCCTGCCTCCACCTCATCAAGTAAGTCTCTATCCTGAAATAGCCGCCTAAATGCTATCTTCCTCCCCTGTGAAATCTCTCCATCCATGTGAGGAGGGACTCTATGTCAGGTCCCACCAGTGAGCCATTCCTGATTGTAGAACTTAGGGTTCAAGGAGTGGGCCAAGCAATGCAAAGGTGTACAATTCTTATCCCACCTGGAGATAAGAATATCCTGAATGGTGGACCATAAGTTCGTTGTTGATGTCTCATACTGGGGACACTCATTCTCCATAACAATGGTCCTCATGGACTCAATCATGGAATTCCACCCCTCATAAACATCTACTAGGATGGGTTGGTCTGTGTCTGCAAAGCGCAACAAAGAAATGAGTGGCTCCATGATCTTAATGGTAAGATCCACCCTCTCCCACCAAACATCATCCAATATAGTGTCCTTCACCTTTTTTGACGCACTTTGATCCATCTTTCTCCAGAAAGACGAATACACTGAAATCACCATGTAGCGGTTTTGACCTCCCTCAACTTCTTGAGCATGATGAATGAGGAAGCAAACCGAGTATCTGCAATCTTCAGCAATGAAAGATGTGTGTACTCTTTGTAGATGGTGAGGGCATTTGTTTGGTTTTGTACAAAGTTACTGATATGGCGTGCATCCTCAAGAATGTTGCCAATCCATGTCACATCTGAAGATATGGATTTAAGTGCTACGTTCAAGTAATGGACAATGCAAGGGGTCCAAAAAAACTGTAAGAGCAAAAAAGACAAGTATAAATGACTCTACAACACTAACAAGTTAACAACTCAAAACATTAACAATGAAAGGTGCCATAAAAGAAAATACCTGTGGATATTTAGTTACCACAATCATGCCAGCGGCCTTGTAAACAGGTGCATTGTCCATGATGATTTGTACACAAGAATCAACCCCTACTTCTTCAATGGTTTTGATGAATAACTCACCCATAAAATGTGCATCCTTGTATTTCCCAAGAGCATCCACCGCTTTCAAGAACACCAGTCCATTTTGGGAAGATACCATGAAATTGATGAGTGGATGGCATGTTGGATCCGCCCATCCATCATCGGAAACAATACTCACTCCAGATGAGGACCATGTTGCTCTAACTGGCTCAAGAATTTTGTCCACCTCCTTCTTTGCCTTAACCAACAATGTGGTTCTAAGCTTCTCCAAACCAGGAGGCACATAACCAGATGGAGCTCGTTCACTGAGACTTCGACACATCTCAAAAAAAAATGGTGACCGTGCAACATTGAATGAGATGAAGCTGAGGTAGAAAAAGAATGCAATGGTGAGGTTTACCTCTTCCCG
This sequence comes from Pseudotsuga menziesii, assembly GCA_001517045.1. Classification (NCBI taxonomy): domain Eukaryota; kingdom Viridiplantae; phylum Streptophyta; class Pinopsida; order Pinales; family Pinaceae; genus Pseudotsuga; species Pseudotsuga menziesii. Next base: position 45,136 of record LPNX010596789.1, read on the forward strand.
TGCCTCTTGTTGGAAAATCTTGTCCATTGGACAACTTGGCCTCTTTTTTGCTAGATGTGTATCACCTCTGCTAGGTGGAAATGGACGCCGAATTGTAGAGGGTTTCCTTAAGAATGGAAGAGGATCCTCATCCTTTTTCTTGCTTGTTGCTGCTACATTCCGTAAGCCTTCTTGATCCTCCTTTCCCATTTCTTTCCTTTGGATAACACTCACACCTTTACATGACGAAATCCCACAATTAGGAAGGCCTAACAAATGGTTCTTAACTCGGTAGTATGTGCTCTTGAAGTCATTCTTGCAAAAATTGCAAGTCCAAGACACATTGCCTCCCCCACCTAGCTTTGCCCCAAACCCTTCTTTCCTAGTCACATACCTCCACAAAGGGTAATTCTTCTCTTGGGCTTGTTGTCTTGCTAAAACACGGTTCAATGGAGCATGAGCTCCACTAGCAGCGGATGGAGCACTAGCAAGAAGAGCAGAAGAGCTTGTGTTTGGAGGAATAGGAGGGGAGACAATAGGTGGGGCATTTCTCCCTTTCCTTTGCCCTTTAGTTCCTCCCCTAGCTGAATGAGACATTGTTCTTCTTGCTTGATGGTTGAGCTTGCAATCCACCCAACCAAATCCACCTTCACTTGCAAAAAAAACCTTCCAAAGTGTTATCCACCTGAAAGGCACCTCTCCGTCCGAGTGCCGACATCCCTCATGTTGGCACACAAAAGGACATCTATGGATTGAGGTTTGCCCAAAACACTATAGATGAGCTTCTTGTAAATGACATTCATTATCCATCCAGTGGTTTACTTTGCCTTTTTAGATATGTCAAGACATATCCACGACCCTATCCATATGCAACTTGCGGATCATCCGCGAGTGTTTGTGTTTGCAAGTCGCGGATGGATGTATCCGCGGGTTGCTCTTATAGAAAGTCTCAGATCATACGCGAGTTGTCCTTCTTGATACCCGCGGATGCCTATCTTTGACATTTAAAAATAAAACACGCGATGACTTGAGATTAGTTAAGCATTGTTACCTTAATCACCTTAACTGTCTCAACCTCCTCAACCTTCGAAACTGCCTTATTTCATCCATATAAATACAGGCCTTGGGGAGGGTGTTGGATACACACACTTGGAGAGCAAAGTCATGCTGGTGGATTTTATATAGAAGTCTTTGGAGCAGTGAAACTCAGAATCCTTTGGTTGCAGAGGAGTCCTTGTCTCAGGCGTTGGGTTGTAATCTGAACTCTTTCATTGTTGATAATAAAGAGAATCCTTCTTCCATATGTGTCTCATGTATCTTGGTTTGATAAATGTTTATGTTTCTGCATTTTATATATGATTTATCTAACCTGCTTCTATATATATGAATCATCTTGTATCTGGAAGATTGACTCTTGACAGGTGAAAGAGGAGCAACCTTGAAGACTTTGGAGGTGGAGCAGAACGGAAGAGGACAAGCAAGGATCGACCTTCGTTAATCAAGTAAGTCTTTCTCATCCTCCTATTTCCTTTACTGCACTCTAGAAGTCAATTGTCTGCAAGTTAATTGAGTATGTTGGTAACCCCAGACCTTGGGTTATTAGGTGTGTAATCCTGTACAACAAAATTGGCGACTCCACTGGGGAGGCCTAGACTGCTGTAGGTTGTTTCTGTTACCCCTGACCAGTCTTTGCTTTTAAGTCTGTGTGTGATCTTTTATCCTGGTTCATACTTGCCTCGGTATTTGAAAGTCTTGGGAATTTTTCTTGTTTTTTGAGAAAAATCTTATACCTATCCGCGAGTTGCTCTTCTGCACAGTCACGGATACAAGCTTGCATCCGTGGGTTGTTGTATTGAACAGTCGCGGATCATCCGCGGGTTGCCCTTCTATACAGTCGCGGATATGCCTGGAAGTAGGGATTTTTAAGTTAAGGTTTGCTTGTTCCTTTCTTTCTGTAATCCCTGTTATTGAGTTGATTTTCTTTATGAATGCTGTGTAGCTTGTCTGAGTGCCTCTGTTGATCACACTTTGTGCTTTTTCGAAAGCCCTTGAGTCTCTTTTACTTGGATTATTTTCTGTTTGCATGCTGAAGTGGTTGGCCTGTTTGGGTTGTGGGTTAAAGTGTCTTTGTCCAGATCTGTGATCAGGGTCTTAGGCTCTGTTTTTCAAGTCTGTCTTCCAACAGTAGCTGGTTGTCATTTGCCTTTATAAGTCTACAGTGATTTTTGTCATTGTGTGCACCCAAGATAGGGTTCCTAGCCTTCCTTTGTTGGTTGTCTTTTGGTTCTGTCAGCTTGTTTGCTTCAGTTTGTTGCTTTTAGACAGTTTATTTGATTCAAGTTTGCTCAAGTACAGTGCATTGTAGGTGCATGACTCTAGGGAGTTAGTGTCATCCTTGTTGCTTGTTCTTTATCTTTGTGGTAAGCTTTTATAGCATTAGGGTTTGCTCTTTGCTCTTTCCCCCACCTCCTTTGCCTGGTATGATTTTTGGCTTATGTTTCTGGTCAGCCTATGTCAGTGATATTTTCCTGAGTCCAAAAGCTTGTTGGTGTTGGTTTCCTTCTTGTTTTATTGGTTAACTTCACCATGCCAAAATAGTTGACTTGTCTTTTATGCAAGCCTTCCTTCCAAGTAGTGTTTATGCTGACTTTAGTTCAGTCTAGAGTTTGTTTGGTGGTTGTATAGCAGAGTTCCTTTTGCTTTGTTCTTGTTATCTGCATGCTTTTAGTTTGTAGGTGGTTTTTCTTTTGCATTTATAAAAGAAAATTAAAAAGAACCTATACTTGTTTGTGTTGCTTGCCCCCCCACCTCCTTCTTTGGCTTGACTTTGTTGGACAAGGTATTGAGCAGCTTTTGTTTGTAGGTTTAGATTGATACTTGGGACTTCTTGACCTTTGTTTATGTCAGTCTTTTTGCTCAGTCTCTTCATTCCAAAGTTGTTGGCTTGTTTACCTTTGTGAGCCTTCCTCTTAAGAGAGGTTGATATCTAACTTTAGGGAAACCTGGGGTTTGTTTGTGGGGAGTAGGGTAGTTGTCTATTTTCTTTGCTTTCATTACTTGCTTGCATTAGTTGATAGGCTGATTTTTCTTTTGCATTTATAAAAGAAAAATACAAAAACACATGTTTGCTTTATATGCATGTAGATTAGGTTTTTAGTCTAGATTGCATAGCATATCATTGTTTTTGAAAAAATATAAAAAGAATTTGTTCTTTTGTGGCTTTCAAGTTTCTATTTGAAAAAAGAAAAATAAAGAGAATAGTTTTTGCTTTTTGCATTTCATTTCTCTTTGCTTAGTCATTTTGTTTCAACTTTGAGTCAAAACGCCACATAAGTTTCATGCCATTTACCCTCTGACTAAAAACAGCACTTAAAATAAACGATATAATTTTAAAAATTATTAGTAAGTTTTATTTTATAGGGTCATACATCAACTAGCTTAGGCTATACTTGTGGGATAGGGAGTTTAAACTCCCCACAAGTGTTAAATTCAGACGTGGTTGGCCAATCACTAGGTAAATCCTTGACTTTATCGACTGTATCTGGGAAGCTCCTCTCAAACGGGAGTTAAGCACGAGACCGCGTGGAGACTTCGACTGAAAAGATAACCCTTCGATTCCTTGTCAAAGCGTAGACCAAGGTTTTTACGCATCTGGGGATTCTGTCTTAGACAGGGTTTCAGGCTCAGCTACCCTGCCCATGCGTACGAATCAGGCTTGCGACTGTCCCCCCAGACTGTCAATATAGTTAAGGTAGCCTTTAGTCTCTTTGACATCTAGGGTTCATACACAGGTACACCGGAAGGCTATTTCTGGTTGACCTTGGACGGACTTGGAAGGTAACCCCGGTAGAAAGTGTGGGAGGGCGGTGAATGATTCCTCCGCTTGTGCCTAAGAACATCTACAGGGACGCCAAGTAACTGTCTATCAGCTTTCTTCTGGAAAGTATATCTTATACCTGTTTGTCTGTTTGGCTTTAGGAATTTTTAGTGAGTACTTTGTGGTTTGTCTGTACTTAGTGTGCCTTTAGGTGTGTGCTTTGTAATTTTGGTTGCCTATCAACCTCAGACTTTGTCTCCTGGTTTGAAACTATGGCTAACACCCCTTTGAACACCAACCAAGAGATCCCCGTGATGGGAACTCCTTGTACTATTCCTCTCACGGGAAATGTTGGTGTTCCTTTGATGGCCACCATGAATCTTCCTGGATTCACCCTAGGGCTACCAGTGTGGTTGTTTTCCACTCCAACTGCCCTGAATGCTCCCGATGCTTCTCAAGTAAGCTCCTCATATCAACGGCATCAAAACACTGCTTCCCCTTCACCTGTAGTTGATTCTCCTCCTCCTTCTACCTCATGCGGTGAAAGTACTGATACTAGTAACCGACAGTCAAAAGGAGTAAAAGAATGAGGAATAGGAAGAAGGCACATAAGAAAGGGGGCACCCATTCAACCTCTGCAAGTCAAGTTGAACCTCACCACCCAGCCTCTGCAGTTCATGCTGGGGGCACCTATCCAACCTCTGCAGGTCATGTTGGATTTAAGCACTCAACCTCTGCAAGTCAAGTTGATCTTCACCATCCAGCTTCTGTTGATCATGCTGGTGAGATCCTTCAAACCTTTCCAGGTCACGTCGGATCCAGTCACTCGGCCTCTGTAGTTCATGCTGAGGGCACCCGTTCAACCTCTGTTGTTCAAGTTGAACCTCCCCATCCAACCTCTGTTATTCATGTTGGATCCATCCACCCAGCCTCTGTTGTTCATGCTGGGGGCACATACTCAACTGCTGAAAAGCATGTTGATCCTAACCATTCAACCTCTGTTGTTCATGTTGGTGGTGCCCATCCAACCTCTGCAGGCCATGTTGGATCCAGTCTCTCAGCCTCTGTAAGTCATGCTGGGGGGAGTCTCTTAGCCTCTGTACTTCATGCTGAAGACAATTCGTCAGCCACTACGAGTCATGTTGACACTGTTGAAAAGACTACCCGTTCAAAACACAAGCCCAAGTTTCCTTGTAAGCTTTGTGAGGGAGACCACCTTACTTATAAATGCCCTTCTATCGCGGAGGTGCGAAGAGTTTGGATTCATGGTCATCCTGTTTTTGAACATTCTGAAGCTTTTCAACAACCAGCCTCTCTTAGTCAGGTTGGACCCAGTCACCCAGCCTCTGGTATTCATGTTGGGGGCAAACTCTCATCCTCTGCAGGTCATGTTGAGAGAAAACAGTCAGCCACTGCTAGTCATGTTGACACCGTTGAGAAAATTGGTCGCTCGAAGTGCAAACTTAAGTTCCCTTGTATGCTATGCGAGGGAGATCATTTTACTCACAAGTGCCCTGCTATCGCGGAGGTGCGAAGAGTGTGGTCCAAGACTCAAGAATTTCCTTCTCTTGAACAACCTATAGTTTCTCAGCAACCTACTCAACCTTTGGTTGATCAAGTCGTTGAACCAATCTCAGATTTGGTCGATCCCACTCTTCTTTCGAAGAGTGATCCTGATGTGATTGAACCAATGTCATCTTTGGTCAATCCCACTCTCCCTTCAGAGAGTGACTTTCACGAAGCGGTTGAATCGATTCCATTATCGATCAATCCCACTCTCCCTTTGGAGAGTGAAGTTTCTGCTAGTCACATTTTCTTCACTGCCAGTTCAGAACTTACTGAACAAGGGGGCACTGAACTCACTTCGGATCAACCCCCACCAAGCTCTCGGATTGCTTCCTTTGATTGGGATAGCCTAGTTGAGTCGCGCCTTCCTTCTAATGCACCTTTCCAGATAAAGGTCAAAGTTGAACCTTACACGATTGCTCGTTGTATTGTTGATGAAGGAGCCTCAGTTAGTATTTTGTCTGCTCGTGCTTGGCGAGGCATGGGTTCTCCCAGCCTTGTGTCGACTGCTAGTCAGTTACTGGCGTTTGATAGAAGAACTTGTATAGCCTTGGGAATTCTTGCTCAAACACCTGTTACTTTGGGTGGGAAGACCGTCTTAGTTGACTTCATGGTGATAGAAGACCCCTTAGACTTTAATATGTTCCTCGGACGTGATTATGTCTATGCCATGCAAGCTGTGGTGTCAACATTCTTTCGTGTGATGTAATTTAATCATGGCGAAGAAATTGTCACTATTGATCAGTTGGATTTTCTTGATCCGTCTCCTGACCCAACTAGAGACCAAGTATTTCCTTTATTGATCCCCAGTGTTTCTATAGACACTACCCCGCCATAGGTGAACTATGTGGCCTCTTGTCCTTTGTGTTCAATTGCTACTGAGAAGCAGCCTTTGTTTTCATGCTTACCTTCTCGGGACTTAGTTTTAGCAGTTGAATAGGTGAGTCATCATATACAGACTGTAGAGCCTTCTCTCCACTCTGTCGATCCATTTGAAATTTTAGACATGTGTCCTATCTCGAATGATCTCCTTCCTTCGGATGAAGTATTCCTAGAGTCTTTGATACAGTCTGACCTTCTTTTGGATGTTGGTTCAGTTGTGACTAAGTCTAACCCTGATTTGCCTAGTAAGCCTAACCTTTCTTCTTATGTTGGTCTTGTTGAGTCTTTTGACTCTTTCTTGGAACAGCAAGTCAGTGATCCTGATGAGTTTGATTTTTCTTATGAATTTTTCAACTCTTGTGATATTGAGTTTGTACCTGCAGGCTCTATATCCCTTGTTGATTTTTGCTCTCCTTCTAAGGTCAATCTTATTGATTATAAACCCTCGGATCTTAGCACTATAGAGTCCTCTTTCGTTGATTCTTCCTTGACTACACCTTTTGTAGAAGATAGCAAAGCTACATGTGTTTCTGGCAAAGTGACCCGCATCAGATCTTTCCTTCTGAATATGATCCTGATGTTGTTGTTTCTTGGAGACGGGATTCTTAGTTGGATTCACAACTGTTTACTGGCCTTGCCTTGTTGTTCAAGTCGTAATTGCATTTGCATGTGCCTTGCTCGCGCTTATGAGCCTGATGCCGGCTTCCACGCTTTTAGCTCGTTGTATAAGCCCTCATCTTTGTTCTCATCGTCGCTTAGCCTTGTATCATTTTGCCTTTGCAACTTGACACCCTTTACCTTGAGGAGACATTCCCCGAGTGTCCTTATCTTGCTCGCTTTCCTTGCATTATGCATAGGTTTGTTCCTTGCGCTTGGAACTAGTTTTGTCTGTTTATGACACTCGTCTCCTCGCATTTAGAGCATTCTTTCTGCTCTCCTTCGAGCTCGTTAAAAACAGTAAGGAGGCCGCGAGTTGACTTTTCCGGACTCGTTAAAACTTCACGGGAAAGATATTGAGTTTCTTTAGGCCCAAGTCTAACTCCTCAAAATAGACTTGACTGACGAGTAAACTTGTCCATTCAAGCTCGTTAAGAATATGTGAATGGGCATCCACATTGGTGGTAGGTTATCTCTTTCTCAGACCATGTGGAATAATACGAGAAAGGAACACTCTCTTTTCTTTGGAATTGAGAAGAGTATTCTCAGGCATAGGTTTATCTCTTTTCCGGACCTGATGGACTAAGTTGCGCAAGATTATGTTCCGTTTTTTTACATAGCTTCCAGATCTTTGAAGACTCATCATTATTGTATATTGTGGCTTCGATCCACCTTTGTAATATACGTGGTTTATACCCATATCATATGATGTACTCAAATATTGTAAAGGAGCTAATGTTCCAGTAAATTGAACATAGCATCCTCAGATGTAACTTTGTATATGACATTACTATGTATTTGTTTCAGGTACTCTCTCTGCTCCATTGGATTTCTGAGTTCTCCAAAGATGATTGTAATGTATTCCGGCCATCGTTTCCCTCTGACCTCACACATTAGGGGGCATCTGTTATCCACCTGAATGGCACCTCTCCGTCCGAGTGCCGACATCCCTCATGTTGGCACACAAAAGGACATCTATGGATTGAGGTTTGCCCAAAACATTATAGATGAGCTTCTTGTAAATGACATTCATTATCCATCCAGTGGTTTACTTTGCCTTTTTAGATATGTCAAGACATATCCGCGACCCTATCCATATGCAACTCGCGGATCATCCACGTGTTGGTGTTTCCAAGTCGCGGATGGATGTATCCGCGGGTTGCTCTTATAGAAAGTCGCGGATCATACGCGAGTTGTCCTTCTTGATACCCGCGGATGCCTATCTTTGACATTTAAAAATAAAACACGCGATGACTTGAGATTAGTTAAGCATTGTTACCTTAATCACCTTAACTGTCTCAACCTCCTCAACCTTCGAAACTGCCTTATTTCATCCATATAAATACAGACCTTGGGGAGGGTGTTGGATACACACACTTGGAGAGCAAAGTCATGCTGGTGGATTTTATACAGAAGTCTTTGGAGCAGTGAAACTCAGAATCCTTTGGTTGCAGAGGAGTCCTTGTCTCAGACGTTGGGTTGTAATCTGAACTCTTTCATTGTTGATAATAAAGAGAATCCTTCTTCCATATGTGTCTCATGTATCTTGGTTTGATAAATGTTTATGTTTCTGCATTTTATATATGATTTATCTAACCTGCTTATATATATATGAATCATCTTGTATCTGGAAGATTGACTCTTGACAGGTGAAAGAGGAGCAACCTTGAAGACTTTGGAGGTGGAGCAGAACGGAAGAGGACAAGCAAGGATCGACCTTCGTTAATCAAGTAAGTCTTTCTCATCTTCCTATTTCCTTTACTGCACTCTAGAAGTCAATTGTCTGCAAGTTAATTGAGTATGTTGGTAACCCCAGACCTTAGGTTATTAGGTGTGTAATCCTGTACAACACAAAGCCTTTAGCACCCTTCCAAAGCCTTCAAATCATTTTCACCTGGAAAAAAAACCCTCTTAGAGCTCTCCCACAAATTGGAAATGAAACAAAAAAGTGAAAAAAATCGGGTTTTTATGGGCCCAGTCAGCAATTTCATGTCCTGTTTTCGGGACACGATTGGACAATGCCCGGACACGCGTGTCCGAACACGCAACACGATTGACAGTCGTGTCGAACACGATCTGTCAACGTGTCCATGTCCAACACGCGAACACGGGACAAGTGACCCTAAATGGACGTGTCTTATTTCTTAGGTCATAGGTTATTTATTCTAGTTTCCCGTGGATTTTATTGAGTCGAGCTGATATTATTTTATTTTTATTTAATGATTATCAAATCATCATCTAAGGCAGCTGAGCCAACTTGCATGGGTTTTTATTTCTTTTTATATATTTTTAATGCAAAGCATGAGCACTAGCTAACTTCATTATTTTGATGCCCATAAAGGGGGGTTGCTCAATGACATGGAATCTAGCCACAATGGATGGAGCTCAGAGGCTTAGTTGACATCAATGCCAACACAAGTATGCTATTATCCTATCCCATTCCTCGAACTACTATCCCCATGGAATGGTCTTGTTGAATCAAGCAATAAAAACTTGATGACCATCGTAAAAAAGATTATTGGTGATAATAAGAAGTCTTGGGATAGTAAAATCAAGTTTGCACTTTCGGCAGATAGAATCACCAAGAAAAGTGCAACAGGAAAGTCTCCTTTTGAATTGGTCTATGGCACGAATGTGACTTTACCAATTCATCTTAAGTTACCAGTGTATCAGGTGCTACAAGAATCAGGATCAGATCAGGATGATTATCAGAGCAAGATCCATAAGTTGGTAGAGTTGGATGAAGTTAGAAGAAGGGCAATTGATCAGAACATCAGAAATCGGGATAAAGTTAAAAGAAATTTTGACAAGTCATCTAGGCCTAGAACTTTTCAGAAGGGAGATACAGTATTACAATGGGACAAGCGGAGAGAAAAGCCTAGCAAACATGGAAAGTTTGACAGTTTATGGATGGGTCTCTACATCATTCATGTTGAAAACCCTTGTTTCACAGCAAGCTGGTTTAATGAACAATTTCTTCTTCTTTCACTTCAGCCGGTTATGCAAAGGCTTGAAGTTACTTATGAAATTTATCTGAACAATTTAAACACGCTGAAAACAACTAACAGGCTGTAATTAAACACATACACAACATAAAATTTGACACAGTAATTTTTGGCAAATTTGCCCTGGATAAAACCCCCACGGGGAAAACCAGTTTTGAGATGAGAGCTTTTATTATTTCTTCAGTAAAATGTAGGACAGAAATTAAATGCACATGTACAGCAAACCCTAACCGTACAATCTTCTCGAATTTCGTGCCAAATCAGACAGCAGGCCGTACAGCAGATCAGCCGTACAATTACCTCGAAATTCGTGCCCTAATTAATGCAGTCCGTACACCTGTCTGTACAGCGTTTAATGCAGTCGTACTTACCTCGAAATCTGTGCCGAATTAACTCAGTCGTACACAGTCCGTACTCCTCGGGATCCGTGCAGCATTTAATGCACTGACAGCAGCCGTACACCTCGAAAATCGTGC
>LPNX010596791.1:7075-55947 GCA_001517045.1 Pseudotsuga menziesii
AAGGCTATCACATCATCTCTCTATGTTTCACGGCTTCTATACGATTTTCTAGTAGGGGAAGAGCTACCATAGATTTGGGTTTGAACTTTGTATCACTGTAATGTTGGATTATTGCAATAATATAGCTTGTTCGAATGTCAAACCATCACATTTTGCATAATTCTATGTTTTTATTCAATTCATTTAAATATTATGAATACAAATTTCAATTTATTTTATTTTATTTTGAACCATCTGAACTTTTAATTAATGAAATGCAATTTCTTTCATGCATTTTCAAGATAATAGTTTATCAAGTACTAGTATTTGACCCGATCATTGTTAATTGTTTCTTTCTACGTTTCCCTTTGTATTGTCATCATCTAGGGTTCAGATTGTGGTAGAGGCAAACTAAAATGAGACCAGGTGAGTAAGTCGCCCACAAAATCATTGATGTTGAGAAGAATAGTCTAGGAGAAATATAAAAGTTTTGCATTTTTTTAATCTATTGTAAGATATTGATAGTGAAAAGAATAATCAATGGGAAATAGGATTTTTTTTCATTTTGTTAACCAATTACAAGGTATTTACCTACATTAATTTTGTTAATCCAAGTCAAAGGTGCATTTGTGCAGGGGCAAGTGGGCCATTAAGAAACTTCATTATGGTTGTTGCATCATCTATTAAGATTGAAATGGATGGAATTAGAGGCAATGAGGCTACGATATCATCATCAAATATCTTCTTTGAACTAGGAAATCTAGGGCATCTAGGTGTGAGAGGATCCCCTAGTTTTGTTTAGAGTATTCTTGTCTAATATTTGATTGGAGGTAGCCAATGAAAATGAGCATAAGGATACTATCCCTCGGTTATGTTGCCTCCAAAGTCCCGGGCATTTGAGTAAATAACCACTCAAACTACTTTGGCAATATGCTCTATATAAATGTCAATTTCTTTGAGCTTAGCCACAACTTGTTGTACACCATTGGCATATACCACTTACTAAAGGGGCAAAGGGTGCAAAAATATTGACAAAAATTCAGACTTTTTCCAAACACTTAGTTAAACCCAGATTTCAAACTTTAACTGTCATTAAATAAAAATACTTCGCATGCATAAAACCCAACAACCATGAAGCTGAAACATTGAAAAACTAAGTTTGTAGTAGCGAAAATACACATAAAAAACAACAAACTGATAAAACCATAAAACAATAGAATTTTGGTCAATGTGACCTTGGAAAAACCCCACCTCGGGGAAAACCAATCCAAGAGAATTTTATTGCAGCATTTATCAGGAAGAGAAAAAATTACAGCAACATTTATTTCAACATTAATGACTGTACCATATTTCTCGATTTTTGTGCCCACCTTGTTTTCCGTTCCTAGCATACTGTATGTAACTGTATGAACTATACATAATATTACGAACTGTACGAATTTCTGTGCTCATTTTTTCCCCTTCTTCTCGACAATCATGCCCATAAATGTTTTCCTGAAATTTGTGGCACTGTTGTACCGTACAAAACAATACAACTCATCAAAAACTAAATGCCTTGGAAAACTTCCCAACTCCTTGGGATTCGTGCCCTCTTGAGAAAAAAAATTATCCTTGGGATTTGTGCCCACTTGAGAAAAATCGCAGTTCCTTCTCTCTCTGCAAATAACTCAGCCAAATGCTCACTCTTGGAAATGATTTCTTTCAAAACCTTGTCTTGCACACTACCCTAGGCTCTCTCATATAACTTGAGAGTGACTTTTCACCTTCCCATCCCTAAATCCAAAGGCCAAGATTAAATCTTGCCATTTCAATATCAAGGGTTGAGAAACTTCCCCCCAAAGCGACTACATTTAATTTTAATAAAGTCACATTTACTTTATGAACCAAGTGCACTTTATCTCATAAAGTCACTTTATAAAATTAAAACAAGGGAATACTTTATAAAAAGTCTCATTTACATAAGAGTCACTTTAAACTTTATAAAACAACATTACAAAGTAAAGTAGCCTAGATAGAATGGTCACTTCTGCATACAAAACAAAAACATGCAGAGTGCCTCTAGAGCTAAATCTATAACAATCCCTCTTAGCCAAGGAGGTACTCACTGCCATCATCAACAGGTCCCATCCTCAAATACACCACATTGTTTGTTGTAGGAGTTCCCTCTGAACTTGAAACCAACGCTACAACCTGCAATGAACTCGAATACGAAGATAACCTTCTAGCAGCCACCCTGAACCCTGAGCTCCTAGGAGAATCAATTCCCCACTCTTGAGCATTGGTTCACTCATGCTGGATGAGCCTCCTTCCAGTACTCAGAAGAGACTCCCTCTCTTCTATCGGAACTCGATACTGTACCCTTGGCGCCACTGCAGCCTCAGGAGCCTCCTGCTCCTGGTCTGATTCATCAACTATGAGTTGTGCACTGAACTTGTACAACTCACCGAACCGATCACCAATCAACTGTGGATCAATTAGTCCTTCTCTCTTTGAGTATATATAAACATGTCCCAGATCATCTCTATCTAAAAAAATGTACACATGTCCCCTCTAGAATAATGTCAAATACCCTGCATCTTCCAAGGTTAAGACCGAGAGAAATTTTACCCTCATCCCTAGAACAAAGAGGACCCCATCCTGATCAATGTATCCTCCATGACTTAGTTGGAATCTAACCTTTCCAACTCCACGCACTGCACATGCATGTCCCCCTTCTGACTGAACGAACCGGTTAGGACCAGTCTCAGAAATGATACGGAATATATGCCATATTCCAGTCATATGACGTGAGGCTCCACTGTCAATATACCAAGTACCATTCTGAACTGCTCTATTGCTACCCGCACTAGAAATAAGGGAGAACAATGAGAACTCCTTCTCGAATCTTCTCGCAAAGTCCTCTTCTTCTGTTGTAGCTGCAACAAATTTATCTTCTTCCTTCTTCTTCTTCTTCTTCTTCTCAGGACACTGAGAAGCAAAGTGTCCATACTGGCTACAAGCAAAACATTGAACTTTTCTCAAGTCCTTCTTGGAATTCTTCTTGCTCTTAGCAGAAAGAGAAACATTCTCTTCACTAGCACCCTCCTTCTATCCACTGCCTTGAGATCCTTCCCGAATCTCCTCTTGAATGAAATTATCCGATAATCTGCTACAATCTGGAAGGTTTTCTCGAGCAACCACACACTTCACAAAGACTTCCCATTCCTTAGTGAAGCCTTTCAAGGCTATCCCCACTGACTCAGAATCAGAAATGACTTCTCCAACTGCAGCTATCTCATATTTTACCTAGGCCACCCGGGTAAGAAAATATGCTACACCCTCACCCTTGGCTATCTTGGTTCCCTACAATTTTTCCTTGAGAGTCATTATCTGGTTCTCATTTTTAGCCTCACACAAGCCTTTCAATGTAGTCCACATTTCATAAGCAGTCTTCTTATCAACTACATGTGGAATAAGGTGGTCCATTATACCATCCAGAATCAATCTTTGGGCTTTGGCCTATTTTACGCCATGAATATCCAAAGCAATAGGATCAGATCCAGAAGGACTTACCACGGTGCTAAATATGGTCCATAGTTTGTTTTCTTTGAGAATAGCAGTCATCCCGACTTTCCACTACACGTAGTTGGACATACCATCCGACCGATCCTCATATCTGATGCATGCATCCATCTCTGCTATCAAAGAAAAAAATAGACCACCAAAAGAACAATATCTTCACTCTTCCCCACCACCTGCAAGTCACCTCCAGATAAGGTTTTTCCAACATACAAGTTGTTAAAAAACACAACAATAACCCTTTCCCAACAACTAAACACTAATGTTGTCCCCACAATCAGTTGTAATCTCAGAGCCTCAGCTTTGATACCATGTAAAAATATTGACAAAAATTCATACTTTTTCCAAACACTTGGTTAAACCTAGATTTCAAACTTTAACTGTCATTAAGTAAAAATACTTCACATGCATAAAACCCAACAACCATGAAGCTGAAACACTGAAAAACTAAGTCTGTAGCAGCGAAAATACACATAAAAAACATCAGACTAATAAACCCATAAATCGGTAGAATTTTGGTTAATGTGACTCTCAAAAAACCCCACCCCGGGGAAAACCAGTCCAAGAGAATTTTATTGCAGCATTTATAGGAAGAATATTAATTTATAGCAACATTTATTTCAGCATTAATGACTGTACCAGATTTCTCAATTTTTGTGCCTACCTCGATTTCCATTCCCACCTTGAATTCTGTCCCCAATAGACTGTACGAAACTATACAGACTGTATGGAATAGTACCGATTGTACGGATTTCTGTGCTCAGATTTTTTTTCCTCTTCTTCTCGAAAATCTTGCCCAGAAATGTTTTCCCGAAATCTGTGCCAATGCTGTACTGTATGGAATAGTACAACTCAACATAAACTAAATGCCTTGGAAAACTTCCCAGTTGCTTGGGACATGTGCCCTCTTGAGAAAAAAAATTCTCCTAGGGATTTGTGCCCACTTGAAAAAAATTGTAGCTCCCTCTCTCTCTGCAAATAACTTAGCTAAATGCTCACTCTTGGAAATGCTTTCCTTCAAAACCTTGTCTTACACACTACCCTAGGCTCTCTCTTATAACTCGAGAGTGAATTTTCACCTTCCCAATCCCTAAATCCAAAGGCTAAGATTAAATCTTGCATTTTCAAGATCAAGGGTTGAGCAACTTTCCCCCCAAAAGTGGTTACATTTAATTTTAATAAAGTAACATTTACTTTATGAACCAAGTGCATTTTATCTCATAAAGTCACTTTATAAAATCACTTTATAAAGTCACTGTTGGACCATGGCCATTTTCCTGCTTTCGCTTGAAGGTCTGGGGCTCTTGTTTGTATGCCTTCTCGTTTTTTTTCCTTTGATTGGAGCAGCTTCTTCCTCATGATTTTTCCGGTTTTGGGCAGTGGATCTATGCTCTGTCCTCATTTATTTTTGTTTGTATTTGGACCATCGCCTTCGGCTTCTTGTTTGCTCAGTATTTTTGTGCTGGACTATCATCCTCGGCCACCTTATTGTTTCTTCTTCTGACTATATGTTATGCTCATTGATACTCGCCGTGATTTTTTCGACCTAATATCGGTCACTATTCTGTACAAGCTTACATATATTTTTTAATGAAATATAGTCTTTTTTTATGGAACAACAAGTCACTTTATAAAATTAAAACAAAGGAATACTTTATAAAAAGTCCCATTTACATAAGGGTCACTTTAAACTTTATAAAACAACATTACAAAGTAAAGTAGCCTAGCTAGTGCATGGTCACTTCCACATACAAGACAAAAACATGCGTAGTGCCTCTAGAGCTAAATCTCTAACAAAGGGTATGCTTCAACTCTAGTCATTGATAAAGACTAATAGACATAAACATCTAGTGGTTTACCCATCTTTTGAAATCCTAAACGTTAGTGTTGTAATGTTTTTGAGAAATGCATACAATTTAATTTTTTGAAAAGACAAAGCTTTCAAATTTGAGTGTCTGTGGTGACTTATAGTCTTTTTTCTTTTTTAAAATGAACGTTAAATTCTAACAATTATGGAAAAAAATAAACACCAGGGATATATTAGTCATACCACAAAGTTTTATCTAGACAAAATTTTGTTTTATGAAATTTCAAAATGAAGAAAATACATCCATTGTTCAAATAAATTGAATTAATCATTTTTTCCTAAAACATAGGAGATGTTTTATAAAATGGCCTAGGTAATAGACAATAAAATAGGGTTGAATTCTAATTGAAAGCAATAGTCCTTACTTGGGCACAGGTTAAAATGATAAGAATATTACATAAGAAAGGAAGAACAAATTAAGAAGCTACCTTAAAACCATAGGAAGAAGATCGCCACCACTATCTAGTAAGATACAAATCTAACAATCAAAACCATTGTAGCCAATGCAACATAAATGGGCACATGGATGCAATGTGTTAGAAATTATATTCCAAATTGAATTTATGGAACAACAAGATTGCATCATAAAAATATATGTTAATCCTAGTGGAAGGGGAGTAATTCGAAGGCGTAGATGAGGTTATGACTACAAGATTCCTTTCATGGTTTTCTCGAATCCTCCAACATAGGCACAAAAAAGTTAAAGAGATTATGGAGAAAAGATAAAAACACAAACTTTTAACCTGTATTGAAATTAAGGTTATAAAACACAAACTTTTAAACTATATCAAAATTAAGGTTGTAATCTTCAAATTTGTCCATAGTCAACATTATTTGTAATTTGATATTATGTTTCCAACCTAGTTAACTAAATGTAGGCTTGTAAAATACACTCCTTGGAGACCTCGCCTCTTTAATTGTGTATAGTTACACAAATCCTATTTCTAGTTTCACATATTGTGATCATTTCAATGCTTCTTAAACAAGTGATTCATCCTAAGGGAACCATAAAGCATTGCACTCTCTTGTTCTTGATTTAATCTATCTTTCGTTTGGTTGACTTATCTCTCTATTGTATTTGTGTAAGGGTTTATGATCCCAAATGGATAATTATATATGTGGCCATATATTATGGTACTTTTTTGGTGGAAAAATGAGAGTTATTGGCTAGTAGGTCTATTTTCAGGGGGTCTAACTTTATTGTTTTGGGGTCCGAAAACTTTCAAATCCTATTTGAAGCCTTAAAAAACAATTTTTAGGGTGAAAATTTTGCGATCAAAGTTTATGACCTCTCTACATTTTTGTACACATCAATATCTTTTAAATGATGTAAAAATCACATTAATTGGATTCACATGAGGAAGTTATGCTTCCCCCAAATCGACCTATTTTATTGGCCATGATGATATTTAGTATATGCCACATCAATTTCCATTATTCATACATTTGGAGTTATTCATGTTTGGACATTAAAAAGATTGTAAAGGGTCCAAAACCCTAACCCTAATCAAGGTTTGAAGCATGAAAAAACATAACCCTAACCCCAAACATGTATCAAGTCATGTTAAAAATTAGGTTGTTAGGAAATGAAGGGTTCCATTCTGATTGTATTGATATTGTTCGATAGTAGAGTAGAGCTTCTGGGAGTGGAATTTTGGATCACAACAATAAAAGTGGAAGATCCTATAGAAACAACACTAGCCATAGTGTTTATGGAAACTCCATAGTGACTACACTTTCTTTGTATATTCATTCCATAATTGAGAAGAAAATAATAAGGTATAGGCCTCGCGTTCTAGATAGGTTTTTCTTGTATTGGTTTTTTCACAAGGTAGATCTTGTGTCCATTGTGTGGATGGTGTGTTATCTACTTAGCTTTATTTTTTAGTATTTTGTGCACTAAGCTAGTAGTATAAAATTAAAATATACAATAAAACATTGCATACTAAGAGATTGTTGAATATTGTAAAATTTATTGTGATGAACTATTCTAGTGGAATATCCACAATAGTTTATAGACTAGTTTATTTCTCATTATAGGATTGTCCTCACTTGGTTTCCTCGATGTTGTTTATCTCTTCTTCATTGTATAATTTGGGTTGGTTTTATTTCTATTTGCTTCTCTTACGAACACTTTTGAATCTCAACAAGGTACCATAGTGGGTATGAACATCACTCACTCAATTCAACATATGATTTTAAATCCAACACCTCTTTCTAGGGTTACCTAGGGTTTAAATATCTCCTTTATAGTTAAATAACTCTTTTCTTTGGTGCATATTTGTTTTACAAAGGTTATTGTAGTTTTCTAGGGTTTAAGACCATCTTTTAGAACTAGTGTATTCTCCTCTTTTCTGTCATATTTATTTTCTAAAATTTCTTAGTGCCTCTCCTTTCTTAGGTCTATCAAGGTTATTTTTTGAATACTTTATGAAGGCTTCCTATTTTGTTGTTTTTTATACCAATGGACTCAAAATGGCTTATTGTCCAATTGAATGGGGTCAATTTTCATGTTTTGGCAAACCAACTAATTACCATTCTTCAAAGTAAGGAATTATTGATGTATTTAACAAAACCTCTTCCTTTAGTTGAAAATTAAAGATATGATCTCACATGCCTAAAAAGGATGAATCCCTTGAGTTGATTGCCCTAAATATTGAACCATATCTAATTGGTCATATACGGATATAAAAGTGTGAAGGAACTATGGATACCTTCAAGAATATTTTTCTGACTATGAACACTACTTAGATCAACATAATTGAAACCAACCTTTCCAATAACAAGATGTGTGACTTTGAAAGCATTGAGGAGTATGTTGGTATGTT
Organism: Pseudotsuga menziesii; assembly: GCA_001517045.1. Classification (NCBI taxonomy): domain Eukaryota; kingdom Viridiplantae; phylum Streptophyta; class Pinopsida; order Pinales; family Pinaceae; genus Pseudotsuga; species Pseudotsuga menziesii. The sequence goes on from LPNX010596791.1 coordinate 15,308, forward strand.
TAATACCTTAAAGGATGACATCATTACATTAGTTGAAAGGGAAAAAATAGATCTATAAAATGAAGTATTTTATGAATTTTATTTATCTCAACAATCAAATATTTTTATATTATATTCTATACAATCCTCGATAAAACAACCCCCCCCCCCACACAACATAATTTATGCTTCAAGGAAAGGAATGTTGCATTTGGGACTAGCGTGGGCTAGTTTGGGTTAGAACTTAAAATTTGCATTGATATACCAATACAGTAAACGATTCATTTAAGGACCAAATGAGTGGAGTTTTGGGGTCTTGGATATCTAGGACATAGGTACTACACTACTTTGTTTTACTTCCTACGGGTTGGTATCTTTCAAATGCTAGTTTATTTTGGAAAAACAAATTTTGCATGCCAAATTTATGTCCTCTCCAAGGTATGATCCAAATATTCCATGTATAACCAAGTGGTGAGCATTTCACATCATGGTAATTCAAATATGGGGAGTTAGCAAACTAATATCATCTAACCAAAGATGGTAAATATACTATCAACAATGCTCATATGGGGAAGTATAAGATCTCTTTAGTGAGTACACACCAAAGTAACAGATTGATAAGCTCAACCAAGAAGTATGTAATTCATTTTTTGAGACAAAACTAGAATGCCATCCATTTAGTAGGTGTTATGGCATCCTTTGAAGGATGTATAGAATAGTAAAAGTGTTAAAATAACACATTATACAACCTAACCAGAACTCTAGATAGTTCTCATGTTTTAAGGTTACATTTAGTGCCTATTTTTACCTCGGATCGAAAATTTGTGCTATCAGTAGCATACCATTTTTTTAGGAGATAAAATTAAAAAAATTTGGAAATCGATCAATAGAATTTTTTTTAAATCCTGTAAAAAATATCAATTTTTAAACATTATAAAAAACAACAATTTTTATTTTGAAATTATTTATTAATATTTGAAAAAAATGATTCTAAGAAAATATAAAAAAAAATCGAATACAAAACTAATAAACTAAGAAAGACAAAAATTAGAATAATGAAAACAAATTAAGAATTAAAAAGAAATGTTTTTTTTTAAAATATACCTATACTAAAACCATTTAAAAATATATAAATTTATATCATATAAAAGAATAAATTAAAAAAAAATTATTTAAAAAATACTAAAAAATTATTATTCTTTTTGAAAAAAATCATATTGAAAATTTTAACTAAAAAAAAAAAATAAATTCAAAAATCAAATAAAATTTTGAAAAAACATTGAAATTTTAAAAAAATTACATCAAAAATTTAAAAACTTAAAAAATAAATAAATAAATCAAATTAAAAAAAAAAAACTAACTATCTCCCCTCCCATGCTCTCCTCTCCCCCCCCCCCCCCCTCCCCCCCCCGCCCCCCCCCCTCCCACTTTCTCCTCTCCCCGCCACCCCCTCCCCTCCTCCGCCACCACCTTCCTCCCCCCTCGTCGCCTGCTCCCCCCCTTCTCCCCTGCCACCCCCTTCCTCCCCCTCCCCCACTTCTCCTCCCCCACCAAACCATTCCAACACCCTCCCCTTGCCCTTCCTCTCCCCTCCCTTCCCCCTTCCTCCCCTGCCACCCCCTTCCTCCCTCGTCCCATCCCTACGAGGAAGTATGTCATAAGAATTGAAAGTGAATAAAAACATGGTGGAAACATGTGTTGAGTTTTGTTACCACAAAAACCATTTCCCTAATTGAAAGAAATCAAAATAGTTCTAGCTAAGGGAATCTTTGGAAAAGGGATAGTTGTAACGACTCTCAAGAATGACCCAATTTTTTTATTTTTTATTTTTATAGGGTATTATTTTATCTCTATTACCCAACTCTAATGTTATGATAATGAGTATGAATTATCACATCCCATCAACAATGTAAGGTATCCTATGACACAGGAATATGCGATCACATGGGCTTGAAATAATTTATAACATCTTCTTGATTTAGTGTTTATTATTCTCTCCTAATTAACTTGAGTGTCTTGTTACGATAATCTCCTTTGTACACATAAAATCAAATAAGTATTACTCGGCCTAACAAGATACTCTAATTATCACATTTAGAATATAAGAAAAATTATAATAACTCACATCTCTAATGTACCACATGACAATTAATTTTACATCACAAGAATATTTCTAGAATCTTGCATACATCTAGTAACTTTATTTCCCATCCACAAATATAAAGATTTCCATTCATCTATTAATTACAAATTTCTCCAAAATATATTCTTTTTCTTTCAAATCCACAACAAAAACAACAATTAAATAAAATGAATCAATAATTTAAAGTAACATCAATCAAAATTATATTAATCCATAATTTATAGTAAATTATATAATTCTTAATAAAACCTTAACATATTTAGCTTAAACATAAAAAATTTAAAAAAAATCTTAAAATCAAAATAGTGTGAATTAACTTTTCCTAACTTAATATATAATTATCCTAAAATTAATCCAAATATTTATTTACCATTTACTAAACTATTAAATTAAAACATAAATATGGAACTCATCCAATTATAGTACCATTACAGTACATGTAAAATGCTTTCAATAAAGCTAAAACATTTCATGCAAATTACATTTATATGCTTAAAAAAAAGTTGCCCCATATATATATATAGTTATAAAAAAAATAAGGATAATATATAATGTCAAATTCTGGTAGAGAAAACAGTCGAGAAGAGTTTTGTTTACTTGGTGACTCAAGATCAAAACTCGCTGCTCTTGGGAGGCGGCATTTAAATCCAACCATGCTAAAGGTTGCCCTTGGGTCCAGGTTTCTCAGGACAAAGATTTGCCCAACAAGTTACTGAACATTCGAACCAACAAAAATATATATATATCCAACTAAATAAAAAGTTTTAATATATATATATATAACCAATTAAATAAAAAGCTTAAACATTAAAAGTAAACATAATACTTAATGGCATTTACGTTATTTAAAACAATTTGTTCAAAAGCATTTGTATACATAGTAACTACCCTATAAAAAGCATATTCCAAAACAATTTATTATAAGCTTTTATAATACAGCGATATAATTTTAAGTTTTTGGTTTTTCTATCGTGACTCCTTTAGCTGAGCAGCTTTTATGGTATTTTGTGTGTCTTATTATGGGGGGATTTTTTTTAATTCTTTATGTGCTTCTTTTGGATATGTTATCAGGGTTCATTTTGTGTTCTTTATGGATGGTGTGGAACGATTTTTTATGAGAGATTTCAAGTATTTGAGTTGTTTGAGGTTTCTATTGCGTCCTTTTCTGCTTTGGCTGCAGGATCCTTTTTTATTTGGACTATGCATTGCTTCTTTGCGGAGGCCTCTTTCTATAATATCTTGACAAAGTATGATACACAATATCATGGAATTGTAACTGTTACTTTTGATTCTCTGGAATATCAAGAAACTGCTCTTTTTCTTCTTGAAAGAAACAATACAACTATATAAATTGAGATTCCACATAAAATTATTTAAACTAAATGAACCAGGACTTATTCTAACGCAAGTATGGAAATAATTAACCATATTCAATTACAATTAAAACATACTACAACATTTGACAATAACTAAGTGTGTTGAATGAATATATTTATGACTGGATGCGTTCTTGCTTCCACGCTACAGGGTTTTTTTGACCGACTCTACGGAGCATGGTTTTAGTAAAAAAAAAGTTGTGCAAATAGAAGGGTATGCCTAAGCGAGAGATCTCAAGTACATAAATATTGAAATTACCTTCTACATTTTTTTGGCAGCAATTAAATTGTTGATAGCCTTTGTATTGACAGTTCATTTGATGAATCAAATAAATAGGGTATAAAATAAAGCCATTTTAATTAAAAAATTAAGCGTTCGATAGTAGAGTTCATAATTTAATGCAATATGTGTATGCAACCTTTCTAAATTGTCAGGATGCTGGTAGTATTAAAAAATGAAGTGTTGGATTCTAGAGTTCATAATTGCGCGGAGAGGTGCTGTACAACCCAGTATGAAGGAGATCTTATAAAGTTTGTGGATAAGGGAGATCTTGCAACGTTTGTCCATATTATGTCGACCAAAAATAATATGGGAGAGATGTTGTAACGTTTTTTATTAACAAAAGAATAAAAAATAAAATTTTTAATTATCCACCAATAAACTTAATATGGGGGAGATGTTGTAATGTTCCTACGTAACAAAACAATAAAAAATAAAAAAATTAATTATTGGCCAAAAAATATGTTGATGAGAAAAGCAACACAATATGGGGGAGATGTTGTAATGTTCCTACCAAACAAAATAATAAAAAATAAAAAATTGAATTATCCACAAAAAAAAAATGTTGCCCTTGCACATGGTTTTAAAATCATGTGCAAGGCCTCCTAAAAAACCCATGGTTTAAGGAGGGTCTTGCACATGGTTTTAAAACCATGTATGGTGGATATGATATAATGTTCCTTCCTAACAAAATAAAAAATAATAAAAAATATTATATGTCTACCATAAATAATATTAAATATTAATAGTAAAAATAGTATATGTGGACCTTAATTAAAAAGATGTGTCTTTTGGTTTGAATCAAATCAATGGTTATATATAGGACACACCAAAGTTGATGGCTCCTTAAGTGTAATACTTAAAAAGAGGTATGCACCTCCAAAGATTTGATCTCTCGCGACGCTTGATAGAGCCTAGAATTTGGATCTATGCTAGTTTAGTGTAGGTATGTATATGCGATTGTCTTCCTTAGGATGTTTGTATTTTTAAAAAATGAAGCGTTTGTTCAGGTACACAGGGTACTCCCAAAAGACCGAACACCTTCAGAAATCGCTTCACACAAATAGATCACAGATCAACACACCGATGTTTGTCACGTGGTTAAAACCCTCAAGAGGGAAACAGTCCACGGCCCCAGCCAAATAGCTACTTGGAGCAATTTATTATGCAAAAAGAAAGAAAGTTACATGAGCTTCTCATAATCGATCAACTAGCCAAGGACCCTTTATGCTCTTTAAATAGAGACCATAGACCAATCGGGTGTTAAGCCACGGATCAATGGTAGGTATGATCTAAGAGAAGTTGAACCGTCAGATCACTCTATGTCTAGAACATATCGTGACCGTCGGATTAGAATATTTACAAATGCATACTAAAGAAACACACTTTTACCTAACAGATATATTTCACAAGTTGATCTTAACTAACTCCTAAGTGTCTAAATATCCTAACATCCCCCCCTTAAGAACAACTTGGGATAGGATTGGAGGATTTACAAAAGTGACACTATTAGGGGAAGGAAGGAGGCATTAGAGCCTATCCCCCCTTAAGGACACATTCCTCAACTCCTAACATAGACCGAAGTTTAGAAAAATTCACTTCTGTAAGAGACTTGGTGAAGATGTCTACAACTTGATCATCTGTAGGGCAATAGAGAACTTCAATAACACTATCATGAACAAGATTTCTGATGAAGTGCATGTGTAGCTCAATGTGTTTGCTGCGCTGATGTAGAACTGGATCTTTGGAAAGCTTGATGACACTTTGATTGTCGCACCAAAGTGGAGTAGGCTGCTGCTACTTGAATCCAAACTCTGAAAGGATCTGTCGAAGCCATAAAGCTTCCTGATTGGCATTAACTGCGGCTCGATATTCTGCTTCTGCTGAAGAAAGAGCAAGTGCTTGTTGTTTCTTACAAGCCCAAGTGATAGGTCCAGCTCCCAGACTAAAAACATAACTTGCAGTATACTTCCGATCATCAGGATCGTCGGCCCAATCTGAATCAGTGAAACCAACCAACAAAGGTTTCCCCCCTGTACTGTAATGAATCCCAAATTGAATTGTACCTCGAATATATCGAAGTATTCTTTTTGCTACTTTCCAGTGATTTTCATGAGGAGTTTGCATATAACGGGCAACACGACCAACGACAAAGGAAAGGTTAGGATGGGAATGAGTAAAGTATAAAAGATTACCAACAAGCTGACGATACAAGGTGGCATCCACTTCAGGGGAAGTACAAGTGGCAGAAAGTTTGACTCTAGACTAGAAGGGAGAAGGGGCTGGTTTACAATCTTCCATGTGGAAGCGATGAAGAAGGTCACAAGAATACTTAGACTGGGAGAGAAAGATTCCTTCTTTGGTTTGCAAGATTTGGAGACCAAGAAAATAATGCAAATGTCCTGAGTCTGACATTTCAAAATTTTACTTAAGAATGGATTTCACATGGGTTATAAGTTTAGGGTCACTACCAGTAAGGATAAGATCATCAACATAAAGAACAAGTATGATGAGATGGTTTCCTACTTTCTTGGTATAGACATTGGGATCAGAATGGCATATAGAAAAACCAGTGTCAAGGAGAAAGCTATCCATTTTGGCATACCAAGCTCTAGGAGCTTGCTTAAGGCCATATAAGGATTTCTTAAGGAGACAAATAAGGCCAGAGTTATTCTGAACACATCTAGGAGGTTGTTCCATGTAAATTTCCTCATGTAAATCACCATGTAAGAAGGTAGACTTGACATCCATTTCATGGACATACAGGGGCAAAGGTTTCATTGTAGTCAATCCCTTCAACTTGGGAAAAACCTTTGGCAACTAACCTTGCCTTAAGTCTTTCAACACTTCCATCTGATGCATACTTATTTCTGTAGACCCATTTACATCTGACAAGTTTTTTTCCTTTTGGAAGAGGAACAAGATCCCAAGTATCGTTCGCCATTAAGGAACGATATTCTTCATCCATAGCTGCATCCCAATCTGGATTTCCTGAAGCTTTTGCAAAAGTTTTTGGATCATGATTCTCGGAAACTTGAGCCAAAAGAGAAGAGGCTCGCTGAAACTGAGAACATGTTCGACGTTGATCTCTAGGATCACCGATAAGATCACCAGCTGCTTCACATGTTGAACGGACCCATCGAGGAAGTATTGGTGCTGGTGCAATTGGAGGAACATGAGCAGGCGGAAGTGGATTTTCATCCTCACTGTCATCATCAGAAACTGGAGTTGGAAACCTGTCAAGGAAGATGGAAGAAGAAGAAGAAGAAGGCACAATCGCCGAATCAGGAGCGTAGGCCAAAGATGGCACACCCGCTAAGTTAGGCTCGCAGGCCAAGAGATTTTCATCAAATTTAACATCTCTTCTAATGATTATATCATGTGAATGGGGCTGAAGAAGTCTATAACCTTTTACATCTTCAGAATATCCAACAAATATGCACTTTTCACTTTTAGGCTGCAATGCTTTTCGTTTTTCATCCGGAATGTGAGCCCATGCTTCACAACCAAACACACGAAAGTGACTTACATCTGGTTTAATTTTAATCCATGCTTCTTCCGGTGTTATACCCTGTAAAACTTTAGTGGGTGTGCGATTAACTATGTAATTTGCACAATTTATGGCCTCAGCCCAATATTGAAGACTTAGTCCCTTAGATTGGATCATATAATTATCCATTTCTTTTAAAGCGCGGTTCTTCCATTCATCTACACTATTTTGTTGTGGTGCATATGGAATAGTGTGTTGTTGTTGGATTCCTTGTTCAGTGCAAAAAGTAGTGAACTTGTTGTTAACATATTCTCCTCCATTGTCAGATCTTAACTTAATAATTTGATGACCAGATTGTTTTTCAACAAGGCCAAGAACATGTTAAATACTTTGCTCTTAAGTTTTAGGAAGTAAACCCAAGTGCGTTTGGAGTAGTCATCAATGAAAGTTAAGAAATATTTGAAACCAGAAAAGGAAGCAGATGGAAGAGGGCCACACAAGTCACTATGCACAAGCTCCAAGGGAACCGAGGAGTGCCAAGAGGCACGTTTGTCAAAACTGTCCCGATGATTTTTTCCGAGTACACAACCGGAACAAACACCATCCTTGCAACATACCAGCGGAAGACCAGTCACCATATTATCTTTACATAGTTGTTGCAATGAGCGATAATTTAAGCGGCCAAATCTCTCATGCCAAAGTTTGCTCAAGTTATCAATATGAGCAACAAAAACTGAAGGAAAAGGTGATGACCCAAAGTTGTTAAATTTGTACAACCTAGTAATATCATCAACAGTTCCAGTAGCAAGGATATTTTGAGGATTTTTAAAATCCTTGATTACAACTTGGTGAGGTGTAAAAGTCACAGTTTTACCTTCACCTGAATTAGTAATTTGATAGACTGATAATAAATTACAGGAAATTTTTGGAACACATAGTACATCACTGAAATGACCATTTTCTACTGGAACTGTTCCAGATCCTACAACACTTAGAGATCTATCATCACCAATAAATATTTGTTTGGTGTTACGTTCATGCATAGTAGAAAATATGGCTTGATCCTTAGCCATATGATAAGATGCTCCATAATCAATAAGCCATTCATTTGAAGTAGAAGAAGAAGATGCAGTATAAGAGTAACCAGAAGCACAAAGTGCATGTCCATGAGAGTTAGATTCTGAAGACAAATCTATGCTGATGTGGTGCTTCTTCATTGCTGCTTCCAAGGCTGCCATCTTCTTGAAACACTTAGATTCATCATTATTATCTTTCCCACAAAAATTACAATGACACTCAGTCTTCTTTCCTTTTTGCTTGGAACCTTTGTCATTTTTTAAAGGAGGAGCTGACTGAAAGGGTTTGGTACCTTTGTTGTTTGGCTTATTATTGCGAAAATTCCGTTTCTTGGGAGGCTTGGACTTTTCTTTTTGTTGGGACAATAAGGCTTTCCCAGATGTATCTGCATTGTTAATTATTCCAAGATGAATGAGCTTATCTTGCTCTCTAATTAAGGAATCACAAAAGAATTCAAGGCTAGGCTCTTGATAGCTAGCTGCATTCAAGGATTCTTTCATGGAGTAGAATGTAGATACAAAAACAGAATATGCAGGTCCAAGTTTTGAAAGAATATGATAAATACATTGTTTGTCTTCTTTCTTAATCTTGCATTCGACACATAATAGTCTAAGAGTTTTATACTTAGATAAATAGTCTTAAATGCATGAAAAATAATTTAGATTCAAGAAAAGCAACTCATTTTCAAGTTGATGACCCCGAATTTCATTGTGTTTACCAAACACAGATTTCAACTTTTCCCAAGTGAGATTAGGTTCATCAATTCCAGATATGTGGAATAGCAAATTAGTAAAGATTGACATCCCAATCAATCCACGAGCTTCATCACATCGATTTTCCCATTTAATTTTCTTATCATCATCGGTGGGTTCTGTTTCTTTCCCTGAGGTTATCCTGAAAAGTCCCCTACTTCGCAGAACATCCTCCATACGAGATTTCCATGAGAAATAGTTAGAACTTGTAAGTATAATATCACAAGGGGCAGCCATACTATAAAATAATGGCTGAAAGAATAAAAACTAAATGTCAGGATGCAAAGAGCTCAAAAAAATATGTGGTTTAAAAAAAAGGCACTTAAAACTGATTCTGGATGATGAAGTTATGCTTGATCAAAGAAAATGTTGAAGATGCCCCCAATAGTGACGCGGCAGATATCAACTTGACCAACACAAAAAAGAAGCCCCCTCTTCCCAAGATCAACCTTTGATAATCACTTTTACAATAAAGTTGCTTTGAAGTGAATCACTTTTGTAGAATAAGCGATGTTTACTTTTACAATAATATGACTTTTAAATGGTGCGGTAATAAATTAAAAGACTTACGTGACTCACTTTTATTTTATTTTATTTATGTGAGATGCATTTTTACAATAAAGTAACTTGAAAATAGAAATTGCATGCACTAAAAAGTAGCTTGATAACACTTGAACTCAAGACTTATCAAGGTGTAAAACAACTTTGGACCAAGTGAGCTAAGTTTAAAAGGTATGTAAAAGTATGGAAATATGAAGAGACTTTTTTTTTTACTCTTCTTTCTCGTTTTCTATGCTTGCTTTCTTTTCTTGCAAATCACAAAAAAAATGATCAACAAAAACAAAAAAACTTTTTCCACACAATAGTGTTAGATCTTGGTTAGCTTACCTGGAAAGTCTACGTTTTCAAGTTTTCTCGCTGTTTCTGATTTGCCGTGATCGCACAAGGTGCACGGAAAAGACCATACATATCTGAAAAGACAAGAAAAAAAAAACTTTCCCTTACTGTTTCTGATTCGCCATGATCGCGCAAGGTGCACGGCAAAGAGCATACGCAGTCAAGGAAAACAACAGCCCGAGACTAAAACATAAAATATCTAATAATAAACTAATAGAATATGAGAGATTTAAAAAAAAAATCTGTCACTGTAACATTATACCTTCAGATTTGTCAAAATGGGTGTTTTTGGAGCAAACGGAAACAGTTTTCGGTGAAACGAAAATTATTTCCCAATGGAAACGACGCTCTGGATGCAATGGAACAACTCCTATAGGCAAAAAAATGCACAGAAAATCCAGAACCAGAAACCCTTTCAAAGTTTCGGCAACACCAATTTTAGATCTTGATCAAAACCGAAAGCGGCTCTTCATAAAACCTCTGATACCATGTTCGGGTACACAGGGTACTCCCAAAAGACCGAACACCTTTAGAAACCGCTTCACATAAATAGATCACAGATCAACACACCGATGTTTGTCACGTGGTTAAAACCCTCGAGAGGGAAACAGTCCATGGCCCCAGCCAAATAGCTACTTGGAGCAATTTATTATGCAAAAAGAAAGAAAGTTACATGAGCTTCTCATAATTGATCAACTAGCTAAGGACCCTCTATGCTCTTTAAATAGAGATCATAGACCAATCGGGTGTTAAGCCACGGATCAATGGTAGGTATGATCTAAGAGAAATTGAACCGTCAGATCACTCTATGTCTAGAACATATCGTGACCGTCAGATTAGAATATTTACAAATGCATACTAAAGAAACACACTTTTACCTAACGGATATATTTCACAAGTTGATCTTAACTAACTCCTAAGTGTTTAAATATCCTAACAACGTTAGATACTAGAGTTCATAATTTATTACAGGTATATGTATGTGGTTGTATTCCTAAACTGTAAGGATGTTTGTAGTTGTGATTCAAGGTTTAAATAATTTCTCTAATCTTTGTGACAAGTTTGAGTTTGGATAACAATAATAAAAATTCAACGTTGAACCCTAGCCGGGATTTCGCCCTTCGCTTCATAAGCCCATTAAATAACTAAAATGTACTAGGATTACCCAAGGGCTTCTTCTCAAAGAGTTGTGCCTTGCACATAACATTCAATTAGTCAATTTTTTTTAAAGCTTAAAGATTAAGCCATTACTGCCGCGTTTCGCACAACACCAATGAAGAATCAAATTACAAAATAAATATATATGTAAATCTCAGTTTACATTATTCTTCTGAGAATTAAATATCATGATTTGTCAAGTAAGGGGGGGCTGCGCTATTGTGGTTGCACCCTCAACAACTGTTTTTCAAGCAAATTCACGAGACTTTTTAAGACAGTCTAGTCAATACTATGGGTATAGTGTTTCAAGCAAATTCATGACACTTTTAAAGATAATGAGTACATAAGATAATGGACACGGCAATGAAGGTATATTTTGAGTAAGGTGTATGAACACGATAATGGACAGTTCGATGGGTGTGCAGGAAGCCCCCGAGGTGTCCATTGAGCCACGACTCAATGCCCGACATTGAGTTGTGTCTTAAAGGGCTCCTATAGGGGGTGAGGCAGAGGGAAAGGGGGCGCAAGGGAGGTGAGTTAGGGGTGGAGGGGTGGCGGGTAGGGGACATGAGAGGAAGGGGATGGCAAAGGAGGTGCGGGGAAGGGGACGAGGAAGGAACGGGATGGCGGAGGAGGGCGACCGAGGAAGGAGAGGGTGAAGGAAGGGGATAACGAGGGAGGAGGAAGGTGGGGAGGTGGAGGTGAGGGAGGAGGAAGGTGGTGGAGGAGGAGGGGAGGAAGGTGACGAGGGAGAGGATAGGGTGGGAGGGAAAGTTAGTTAGGTTTTTTTTTTTTATCTTATTTTGTTTTTTAATTTTTTAATTATTCTTTTAATTTTTCTATTTTTTTTTAAATTTTAATGTATTTTAAAATGTTTATATGGTTTTTTTAATTTTCTTTTCAAATTTGTTTTTTTTTTAAATTTCTAATATGATTTTGTTTAACCATTTCTTTTTAATTCAATTTTTTTAATAATTTTATTTATTTATTTAATAAAAAGTTCATTATTTAATAAAAACATTTCATATTTTTTAGATAAATGTTTAAAAATAATAAATATAGAAAACATTTAAAAAATGGGAGGGGTGAGTGATGGCCACGAAGAGGGAAGACTTTATTTTTCAACGCCATGGTTTCAAAAATGTTGTGATGTTAGCATTACTTTTCGATTTAGAGGTCGATTTTAAGATTTTTCTACCAATAACACTCATTGTTAATGCTATTCTTTCAAACAAGGTATAATTTTAGCCTTTGAAAAAACCAATGTGTTGCTAGTAGCATTAGTTTTCTATTCAAGGGTTGATTTTAAGGCTATTGTTAGCAACGATATGGGTTTTTAAGTTAATGGTTGTATTTTTATCCTTGTAACAAAAAAATGTGCTATTGGTAGCATCGATTTTCAATTTGAAGGTTGATTTTGGTGTTTTTGACACACAAAAAAGGATTCTTGGGGTTAGAGTTCTCGTTGTGAGTATATAGTTCTCGTCACGTTGTATAATGTGTTAAATATTGGAAGAGGTTTTACAAGCATACATAGAAGTTTTCCTTGATCCAACCGAATGCCAACCAAGAGGAAAGCAAAGCATGAGATATAGTTATAGGCACAATTCCCTTTACAAAATATAGGACTATACAAACAATCCATATTATAGTCAAATGCAGTGAATACTCATTTGTAGGAATGGTTTGAGAAAGGAGCCATAAGTCCAAGTACCTTAACATGTGTTTCCCTAGTCATTTTAGTACCAAACAAAGATGGCACTCGGAGAATGTGTATAGACTAGAGGTATTTGAATAAGAGAATTACCAAAAATAGGCACCCTTTATTATGGATTGATGGTGTGTTAGATAAATGTAGCATGTATGTTACTTCACCAAGTTGGAATTGAAATCAACATATTATTAATTTTGGATAAAGAAAGAAGACACTTGGAGGACCTCCTTCAAGATGAAGCAAGATATATATGAGTGGTTTGTAATTCTTTTGGTTTTAGTAATGAACTAGCTAATTTTATGTGTTTAATGATTGATGAGTTACATCCATTACCAAATTCAATTGTTATGGTTTATTTGGATGAAATTTTGATATTTAGCCCGTCTTGAGAGGAGTAGGTTGAACATCTAAAGTAGGTATTTGAGAGACTAAGGAAACGTCACATACTAGAAAAATTACCAACTAATATGCAAGCAGATATAGATAATCACGTGTTTTGAACTCAAAAATAGACAATGAAGCATAACAACTAAAAACAAAAGAATAAGCTTAGACAAAGAATCGTCCTGGTCACACATAAAAGGCTTTGGTCAATATTTTTTGTGGGGCATTGGGGATCTCTATCAGTGAATGTAAGTCTGTGTTTATTCATTATGGTATTGAACAAGGGATTATTGATGCGACTGCTATGTTTTTTCCATACAAATGGAGGAATCTGGATGAAGGTTTTATATACCTTGGATTTCATCTTAAGCCTAACAATTATCTGCGTGAAGACTGGTCTTGACTTCTCAAGAAATTCCAAGGTAGGATGAATTGGTTGATGCCACGATGGTTATCCCTCGGGGGCAGAGTCACTTTGGTCTCATCAGTTCTACAATCTATTCCTGTATATTGGTTTTCATTGTTTTGCATCCCTACGAGAGTCCTATCAACCCTTCGTCGTTCGATGTTCCACTTCCTATGGATTGGGACACATGACAACAATAAATTTCATCTGTTGGGATGGGAGTCTCTCTTGAAGCCCAAGGCTTGGGGCAGATGGGGGATCAAACAACTCAGTTGCTTCAATCTCTCTCTGTGTGCCAAGAGTTTGTGGAGAGGTCTTATGAATAATGGATTATGGGGACATATCATCAAAACAAAGTACATGCACAAACTTCCATTGGATTTATGGCTCCGGGAAGCAAATTTTAAAACTTCCTCCACATCGGTTGTTTGGCGAAGTCTGTTGTTTACTTTACCACAGATTATCCCCGATATTTGTTGGCAAGCTAGGAGAGGTATTCTTATATGCATAAGCCTAGATTTGATATTGGGCATCAAACAATTTTAATTATCACAGGCCCTCATGGCACAGTTACACCGTAAAAACTTGGTTGTGTTAAAACAGATATATGTTACACAGAGGAATATGGAACCTTGTTGGATGTCTTTGGAGGTTCTAGGGCTATTCGACGATCTGGCAATGGAATGGGAGATTTATACTAAAAACCTTTATGATGCAGGTATTGTTTTGACAATGGATTGTGATAAGTTGGTATGTGCGGCTAATAAACATACTAGTGGTGTATCAGCAAAATTGGCATATGATGTTTTGTTAAAACAACATTGGGAGCCAGAGCATTTGCGGTGGCATACTGCATTATGGAAAGCAAAGATCTTGAACAAGATAAAATATTTTATTTGGCTTTGTCTAAATCACAAAATTCTTACCTTGGACTCCTTGCAACGTCATGTCTTTACTTGGCCCGGTAGATGTGCACTCTATCTTAACGCACGGGAGATGACAAAACATATTTTTGGTGGTTGTTAGTTTTTTCAGCAAACTGGGCAGCCATTATGTAGTAGTCTCAATGTTTCGTGGTAGTGGGTTAACACTTGTATTAAGGACAACCTGATGAATTGGTCGATGAAGCTTCAACTTCCACTGGAAGTACCAATGATTCTTATGTGGGAAGTTTGGCGTGCCAGGAATGAACAAAATTTTCAAAATATACCTGTGGCACACTCTCGCATTCTTACTAAGATTTGCTCATATTATGTGCTTATTGATGCTCTTGTGAAAAAGGCTGCACATAGGAATATATGATATCCTCCGGTTATAAATGATGCTTTGGTAGGATACTTTGATGGAGCAGAAAATGATGGTCTATGTGGGGCAGGCATAATTGTTAGGATGGATTTGAATCACTCTTTTTGGTTTCATATGGATGCTAGTAGCGGTACAAATACTAGAGTCGAGCTTCTGGCACTGTGGGGCTTATTATATTTTGCTAGTAAAAGACATCTTAGTGGGCTGCATGTGATGGGAGACTCAAAAGCCATTGTGGATACGGATCTGGGGATTAACACAATACATTCTGTTGAGCTTTTACATTGGTTGGGCCGAGTTAAGGGTCTTTTTTGTCATTTCAACAACCTCCACTTTCATCACATATATAGGGAATATAACTCCCTGGTGGATGACCTCCCAAAGCGGGCCATTGGTCTTGGGGGAGGCAAGATATTTTGGGAGGAAAAATTAGAGGGATGCACTGTGGACTCGTGCAAACTAAGTCTTTACTGATCTACTAGCTTATTTGGTTTTTAGTTTTGTATATTTTTGAAGCCCACTTTAGGAGTACTATGTTACAGAGCAAGTTTTGAAGATATAACTCAAACTGATAATATTTTCTTACTCTTGGATAAGATGTGTTTTTTATAAGATGTGTTTTTTAGATAGGTCTTTTATAAACGTGATATTGAAATAATGTTGATACTGATTTGATTATACGTAATCTACTGCGATTTAAAACACAGTTTTATAAATATAAAGCTATCATTTTCGCTTGTGAAAATGAAAGCAAAAAAATACCACTATGTAACACTTGGACGACATAAGTTACAATATATCTCACACAACTACCGTGCCCTACGTGACAACTACTGCTCATTAGGGAAGCCTACCTTCTTGTTGGATAGATCACGTTTCCGCCGACATGGATGTTGAATGCTCAACGTCAAAGTCAATGGAAAGATTTGTTGGAAAGCATTAATATTAAGGCAAGAAAGTATTTTGGCGTGCCTTTAAAAAAAAAATTATTCGCCTTATTATTATTATAAACACGTGGAGTGTATGGTATGGTAAGCATTTAAACCTAATAAACACGTGGAATGTATGGTATGGTAAGCATTTAAAACTAAAAGCAAGCAAAGGTGATTACATGGAAATTGGAATGTATAGTGGAAGATTTTTGACTTCAAACCGTGTAACGCACGTCCAAGGAAGGGAGACTCCACCTGGCACCCCTACATTCATCAATTTCACGTGCACGTTAAATGGAAACAAGTTTTACTTTATGGATCGTTTTGCTCCACGCTCAAGATGGATTTATGGGTCAAAAGCAGCCTTCAATTATTGGAGTGAGCTAGCTCGGGAGCAATCCTCTCTCCATCCGACGGAGGAGGAGCAAAGTCAACGCTAACTTTGCTCTTCCTCCGTCCAATGAGGGAGGATTGCTACCGAGCTAGCTTACTCAATTATTTAGAAAAAAAGCCAAGATTATTTAGGAAAGTTTCTTTTTTTAATAAAAGGTAGTTTACCATATGTGAGAAGGCTACTTTATTAGGAAGTTGCTATAAAGGTCAAAGTTTTATTGATTCCATATAAACATCTAATATTGGTCCTTGGTCTTTGGGTCCTTCACTTGTGTGAAGAAGCTTCACTAAACACCTTTTAATTTGTATTTGGTGTATTCATTTAGAATAATAAATGAGTCAAAGTGCAAATGAGTACATGGATTCCTAAATAATAAAGAATAAAGAAAGTACATGGATTCTTAAATAATAAGGTATCTAAATTCATAGTAAAATAGACCTTTGCAACCATTACTAGGGTGAGATATTTTTCCTTAATTTTATTTTTCAATTTACAATTCAGAGCTCTTTCTCTCTTTCTATATATCATGTTTTTATTTTTTTTCCAAATCAAATGATGAGTAATATTTTCTCAAGCTCAAGTATGGTACACTAGAACATAATGTCAATTTTATATTTTTTATTTGTTCTTGGTACTTTTATTTTATTTTGAGAAAATTTAATCTATATGGTACAATAGAACATAATGCCAATTTTATATTTTCTATTTGTTATTAGTACTTTCATTTTATTTTGAGAAAATTTAATACAAGATTTTGTATTCCTTGGGAAGGTATTTACAAATGTGAAGTTGAGAAATAGATAATGAATGAAGAAAGTAAACTCCACTTCAGCAAGTCCATAACATAATAAAGTTTTGGATCCCATCAAAAGGATTATTTTTTTGCACTCAACATCTGCAAAATAATATATGTAACCATCTTTAAGGATTGAATTCCAAAGCATCTGTGTAAAAGGAATTTATCTATGCATCGTTTTTAACCTAGGAAGCACCTTCCATCTTATAATGATTTGGACTTACAAAACAAAATGGAATAACCCTTTCTCTATTTTGAAAAGGAGATATCAACTAAAAATCTATATTTCATGCAAAACTTAAACAACAACACAAATATATAAATCATGGTTTACTTGACTATGCTTTTTCAATTTTCTACGTAGTTGTACAATGTGATCGATCTGGTACTAGTGTCATTGCATCATCTATCTATGTCTCAAGGGTGCCATATGATGGTACTACTCCTCCAAGTGTTCTCTGTGCATTTCCTCACAAAACAAAACCCACTTAAAGCCTTGAAGAAAATATTGCATGTATGGCATCCTCAGAATAGTATGTCTTTTCTTGTTTGCTTTTCGTTATACATTGTAATGGACATTGCAAATAGGAAGAGTTGTGTCCATATGTAGGTGTATCATAGTGTTTAACTGGAACCTAGATAATCATCAATAGAAATATTTATTATAAAGTGGATCTCGAAGTCCATGCGTAAGTAAATTACTTGCCCAAGGGCTTGAGAACAAATAGAAATCTTGATTAGAGAGGAAGAAACGTCGAAAGAAGAGAAATTTATTCCTTAGAACAGAGAAATACAAGTGCGGGGTAAATAAATCATCAATTTACATTGACCAATGTTGTGACACAAATGCTTTTTTGAGATAGAAGGCGAGTCACTTAAGTTATGTTTCTTCTCAATAGAACTAACTATGGTTGAGTGCAACAATGTCGTTTTCCATTTTCCTAGAAAGGGAAGAGCTACTATAGATTTGGGTTTGAACTTTTTATCCCTATAATGTTTGAATTATTGTAGTAGTATAGTTTGTTATAATGTCAAGGATCTTGTAATCACTTTTCAAAGCAAACCATTAAACATATAAATCTGACTTCGATAGGCACTTCAATACAACCCAGTTTGGATAAGTTTGTGTTTCTATTTAATTCTAGTTAGAAACTATATATACACATTTTATGTTTTCTTTTTCTAAAGAATTTAAACTTTTAATAAATGAAAATGCATAAACACTTCATTCTTACCCAATTTTCCTAAGTCAGTGTTTCTATTAAATTCATGCTAAAATACAAATTTCAATTTTTTTTTAATCAATCAAGAATGAAATTCCTTTCATGTTTTTTCAAGGCAATAGTTTACCAAGTACCATTAATTGACCCAGTCATCGTTAATAGGTTCTTTCTAAGGTGCCCTCTATATTGTAGTAGTATAGGGTTCAAATTGTGGTAGAAATAAATTGTGATGAGACCAGTTAAGTAAGTCACCCACAAAATCATTGATGCTGAGAATAATAGCCAATGGGGAATAACAAAGTTTTTATTTGTTAATTTATCCACTACAACGAAACCCTGTGATTAATGTCCCCTTTTGCTTCCTTTTTTGCATCTAGAACCCTGTTCAATGTATTTTTCTTCATTTCCTTGGCCAAGTCGGCACAATTTCATGAGTTGGCGCAATTTTAGGTGGTTTTTGCGTCTTTTTTCTAAATTCGACAGTAAACCTAGTGAAAATTGTGTCGGGTTTAACACCAATTTTTTCACCAGGTTTAGCGCCAGTTTTTGCGTTGAATTTAGAACCAAGTTCTGAACCGGATTTTGCGCCTAGTTTTTAGTCTACTCTTGTTATGCCCCCTTTTGCATCCATGTTTGTGTCCACTTTTGTTCCAACGTTTGAATCCAGTATTGCATCATTGTTTGCATCCACTTATGCTTCTTTTTTTGCATCCCTTTTCACTTCCCCTATTTCGCCAAATTTTGCATGCCGGTTTACACCTCATTTTGCATTTACTTTTGTCGCATCCACTTTTGCATCCACTTTTACGTCCACTTTTCCGTCCACTTTTCCAACCGCTTTTGCATCCCTTTTTGCATCTTGTTTTGTATCCATGTTTTCATCCTTTTTTGCAGGTATTGTTGTGTCCACTTTTGCATCCACTTTTGTTGCGCCCCAATTTGCATCCATTTGTGCACCTACTTTTGCACCCACATTTGCTTCCACTTTTACATCCATGTTTGCATCTTTTTTTTTCTAGGTTTGCATTGACTATTGCATCCCTTTATGCTTCCGTTTTTAATCCACTTTTGTATCGGTTTTGTGCCAATTTTTTGTCTAGTTTTGCATGTACTTTTTTTACATCTAATTTTGCATCCAATTTTGCACCCACGGTTACTCCCATTTTTTCATCCCCTTTTGTATGTTGTTTCACATCCATTGTTGCGTCATTTTTTACATCCACTATTGCATCCATTTTTGCGTCCACTTTTGGTGTGCCACATTTTTCACTCACTTTGTGTCTACTTTTGCATCTTGTTTTGTGTCCAGGTTTTTATCTACTTTTGCATCCATTTTTAGGTTCAGTTTTGCATCTAGATTTTGAAGATGACGATGATGATAATGATTATTGTATTCACAATGACTACAATGATGATGATAACATTGATGCCAATGATGATGGAAACGAAGATGTTGATGATTGCACCAAGAGTAGCGAGGTGTTCTATAGCCTAGTATGGGGGATATGACATTGTAACACAATGTTATGTAACATTATATAACATGTCGTTCCCATTACAAAATAAATAGGGATGCAAACGATGTTGGCTTAAACAAAAAATACTAAATTATATTGATTTCATATTAAACTTAGATATATCAAGCATGGGATCAAATATCTTGATTGTAATTTGTTTTAATGTGTAAAAAAATTAAGATAAAAATATTTTACACAAGAAATTGGATCCCTTTCGATGCTTGATATATCAGGGTTTAAAATGGATCTATGCTGATGATATTGACAATGACAATGAAGACATCGATGATGGTGATGATGATGATGGAAATTAAATGAATGATGATGATGGCGATGACAATGAGGATGATGATGATGGCAATGACAACGATGATGATGATTTTATTCTAAAATAGAGTTGTTCTTTCTCATGCATAGATCGTATGTGTCCTCCATGACCCTTTTCCACTAATCACATATTTTGGGTTGATGATATTTATTATGCTAAAGGTAATTATGAGCAACTAATGCCAATGTCGATAATCATGATTATGATGATAGTGAGACAATGAAAACAAAACTAATGATGGCATGAATGATGATAATTACAATGATGATGACAACAACAACTATGGTTACGATGACAATGACAATAATGATTATGACGATGATTCCAATGAATTTGGTGAATCTCCCCAATTATTAAAATTCCATCATTGTCATAGTCATAATAATTATATTTGTTGTTGTCATGTATATCATCATCATCGACGTCATCATCATCATCATCATAATCATCTATGTCATCATTATCACCAATGACATGAATGACGATGACGACAATGACGATGCCATTAATGATGATGATTATGTCCATGATGATGACGATGACAATGACAATGATTATGAAAATGATGATGCTGATGATGATGACATCGACAATGATGATGATGTGATTATATGAAGATGATGACAACAATGACTATTCTAATGATGATGATAATGATGGAGATGATGATGAAAATAATGATTGTGTTGATCATGATGACGATGTTGATGATGATGTAATGTTTCGTTTTTGATAAAAAGGGAATAACTGAGGACTGATAGCACTAGGAGCATCGGTTGGGGTTGGATACGGTGTCTTCAGCTAGCGAGGGTTCGATAGTGAGATATCTGCCCTAGTCTCTTATTGGGATAGATCATCCAGGTTTATCCATTGCATCCATCATATACTACAGTATTCGAAGATCCGACACATTCCGAAGGGTTATTAGCAGATCCACGTTTTACATCTGGAAGTAGCAGGGAAAACATAGAAGGATTCGTTGGGACCACAAAACCTAGTCTTTCCTCTACATGTCAGCTTCCTCTTTCTCAGCAGGCCTATCCTACGGTATGCAGTGATTATCAACCATCAGTTTGCTCACCTGGAGCAGCTATCAAACAAACAAATTAGTTGGGGGCATGAGTAGTAGAACTGCTAACCAATTTGTTAGGGCACTTAGAGGCATCCAAACCTCTGCATGTGCCAGGCCATCTCTTCTACATCAGCAGACAGACAAGCTCAGAAATTTTCAGCCCGAACGAACCTCTCCTCCTACAAAAACGTCACCTTCAGTCTGGAGGGTTTTTACGGTACGGCGGGGCAGTAACACTAGAGGAAAAGAGCATTATTAGACCACCCATCTGGATCCTTATGCATGTAGCTATCTCTGGAGTTATTATCAGCCAGAATATTAGTGGTAAGTGTTAATTTCTCTCTGCAAAACCCTAACCCTAATTCAACTATATTTTAGGGAATTTTTGGATGGCGATTTTGCATGCATAGTTATTTTGCAAATTTGTATGAGATTGAGTGTGCGAGTCAGCACTATCATAGAACATTAGAGAATATCAGTATTTGGGATAATACAATGGTATCAAAGCATGTTCTTGGCCAACTTTGGGCATGCAAAAGTGTAAATGAATTCAGAAAACCCATACAACACTACTTACCAGAGACAGAGATTTAGAAACAGAGAGTATCAGTTTGGAAAGGGAAAATAAAAAATGACCGATGATGATAAAACAACTTTCAATAGTCTCATATCAGCCATAAAAGAACTCAGTAATGGGCAAAAAGAAATGATGAGTACCTTCAGGCAAATGACAGAGAAAAATGGGCCCACCCCACACATTCCCTTGTTTCCCAATAGTGATAGGGTATCCACTAGTAGTAGTGGGGAGCACTTACATACCAACATGCAAAGCCATCCCCATATATACAACAAGCCTTCCCGACCTACCATGCCTCAATTCTTAGATAGTCCAACTACAGTGCCTCTAGCACAAGTAGAACCAGAAGAATCCATGAGTGCCTATCTGAGAGAATATAGAGCTTTAGGATATGACTTCCATTTAACCATGACCTTCATTGACTTTTGCCACTTTAAAAGTAAGAACAAACCCAGAGCATTCCAGTTGAAATTAGAAGGGAAGAATGTCAGCTTGGTAAGATTATTCCTTGTGATGGTGCTTAAAGGACGAGGTCCTTTTCGGGGGTTGGATTGGAGAGAGATTAAGAGTTGGTGTCCTATTGAGTGGGAGATTCTTGAGAATACATTCCTAGCCAAGGGTATAGTCCCACAAGAGACTTCAGATATTTGGGATGAAATATGCACAAGTTTGCATTGGGATCCAGGTGGGAGACCTTATGAGGGGTGGATACAGTGTTTACTGATGGTGTTACTTGGGATTCTACAGGATGCTCCTTGTGTCAATACTACGCAGGTTAGCGGTGGATGCATTTTGACCTCTGCAATTCTCAGATTGATTTGGGACCCTGGGATTACAGTGACTGGTAGTTTGGTGATTTCTAGAGGATGATTTCAGGAGGTCTATTGTGATGGTACCTCGTTTACAGCCTAGTTAGTTACTCTACTTATAGGAGGCTTCCATTATGATGGTACCATGCAGTGCAATGCTTTGAGTAGAGGGTGCTACAAATCTCCTAGGATAATTTGGGACCCTGGGATCATCCCCGGATTCTGTTGGTTTAGTTTGATTGATTGTGGAGTTGCGTTGGCATTGCTTGAGGACAAGCATCTTTGGAGAGGGAGGACTGTAATGTTCCATTTTTTATAAAAAGGGAATAACTGAGGACTGATAGCACTAGGAGCAGAAAGGTACATCAATTCAGTATTATTAATTCATTAGTGTAGAAAGAAGGCCATCAGATTTCATATCCTAAAGCATGCAGAGCATGCAGGCCTTGTTTAGTCAGTGTTAAAGTCAACATAAAATTAGAATTGCATGCATGCAAAAGTGAAGCATAAACCCTAAAAGTGACATGCAAACCCTAAAAGCATATGAATATCTATTTAAGAAGAGTTATGGAACTAAGGGAATTATCTATTGTTATTGTTGATTGATTTTGGAGTTTCGAGCAGCAACACAGCGTGCATCCGTGATAGTTGGGGTTGGAGACAGTTTCTTCAGCTAGCGAGGGTTCGATGTCTTCAGATAGCGAGGGTTTGGCAGTGAGATATCTGCCCTAGTCTCTTATTGGGATATATAATCTAGGTTTATCCATTCCATCCATCATATACTATAGTATTCAAAGACCTAGCACATTCCAAAGGGTTATTAACAGATCCACGTTTTGCAGCCGGAAGTAGCAGGGAAAACACAAAAGGATTCGTTGGGACCACAAAACCCAGTATTTCCTCTGCATGTCAGCTTCCTCTTTCTCAGTAGGCCTATCCTACGGTATGTAGTGATTATCAGCCATCAGTTTGCTCACCTAGAGCAGTTATCAGCCAAACAGATCAGTCAGGGGCATGAGTAGCAGAACTGCTAATCAATTCGCTAGGGAACGTAGAGGCAGCCAAACCTCTGCATGTGCCAGGCCATCTCTCTGACATTAGTATACAGACAAGAAAGTTTCATCCTGAATGAACCTCTCCTCCTACAAAAACGTCCAGTCTGGAGGGTTTTTATAGTGCTGCGGGGCAGTAACACCAGAGGAAAAGAGCATTATTAGACCACCCATCCGGATCCTTATGCATGTAGCTATCTCTGGAGTTATTATCAGCCAGAATATCAATGGTAAGTGTTATTTTCTCTTTGCAAAACCCTAGCCCTAATTCAGCTATATTTTAGGGCATTTTGCATCTAATATTGGTCCTTGGTCTTTGGGTCCTTCACTTGTGTGAAGAAGCTTCACTAAACACTTTTTAATTTGTATTTGGTGTATTCATTGAGAATAATAAATGAGTCAAAGTGTAAATGAGTACATGGATTCCTAAATAATAAAGAAAGTACATGGATTCTTAAATAACAAGGCATCTAAATTCATAGAAAAATAGACCTTTGCAACCATTACTAGGGTGAGATATTTTTCCTTAATTTTATTTTTCAATTTACAATTCATAGTTCTATCTCTCTTTCTATATATATTATGTTTTTATTTTTTTTCCAAATCAAATGCCCCATGACAATGAGTAATATTTTCTCAAGCTCCAAGTATGTACCCCATGACAATGAGTAATATTTTCTCAAGCTCAAGTATGGTACACTAGAACATAATGTCTATTTTGATATTTTCTATTTGTTATTAGTACTTTTATTTTATTTTGAGAAAATTTAATCTATATGGTACACTAGAACATAATGCTAATTTTCTATTTTCTATTTGTTATTAATACTTTCATTTTATTTTGAGAAAATTTAATACAAGATTTTGTATTCCTTGGGAAGGTATTTACAAATGTGAAGTTGAGAAATAGAGAATGGATGAATAAAGTAAACTCCACTTCAGCAAGTCCATAACATAATAAAGTTTTGGATCCCATCAAAAGGATTTTTTTTTGCACTCAACATCTGCAAAATAATATATGTAACCATCTTTAAGGATTGAATTCCAAAGCATCTGTGTAAAAGGAATTTATCTATGCATCGTTTTTAACCTACGAAGCACCTTCCATCTTATAATGATTTGGACTTACAAAACAAAATGGAATAACCATTTCTCTATTTTGAAAAGGAGATATCAACTAAAAATCTATATTTCATGCAAAACTTAAACACCAACACAAATATATAAATCATGGTTTACTTGACTATGCTTTTTCAATTTTCTACGTAGTTGTACAATGTGATCGATCTGGTACTAGTGTCATTGCATCATCTATCTATGTCTCAAGGGTGCCATATGATGGTACTACTCCTCCAAGTGTTCTCTGTGCATTTCCTCACAAAACAAAACCCACTTAAAGCCTTGAAGAAAATATTGCATGTATGGCATCCTCAGAATAGTATGTCTTTTCTTGTTTGCTTTTCGTTATACATTGTAATGGACATTGCAAATAGGAAGAGTTGTGTCCATATGTAGGTGTATCATAGTGTTTAACTGGAACCTAGATAATCATCAATAGAAATATTCATTATGAAGTGGATCTCAGAGTCCATGCGTAAGTAAATTACTTGCCCAAGGGCTTGAGAACAAATAGAAATCTTGATTAGAGAGGAAGAAACGTCGAAAGAAGAGAAATTTCTTCTTTAGAACAGAGAAATACAAGTGCGGACTAAATAAATCATCAATTTACATTGACCAATGTTGTGACACAAATGCTTTTTTGAAATAGAAGGCGAGTCACTTGAGTTATGTTTCTTCTCAATAGAACTAACTATGGTTGAGTGCAACAATGCCGTTTTCCATTTTTCTAGAAAGAGAAGAGCTACTATAGATTTGGGTTTGAACTTTTTATCACTATAATGTTTGAATTATTGTAGTAGTATAGTTTGTTATAATGTCAAGGATCTTGTAATCACTTTTCAAAGCAAACCATTAAACATATAAATCCGACTTCGATAAGCACTTCAATACAACCCAGTTTGGATAAGTTTGTGTTTCTATTTAATTCTGGTTAGAAACTACATATACACATTTTATGTTTTTAATTCTAAAGAATTTAAACTTTTAATAAATGAAAATGCATAAACACTTTATTCTGACCCAATTTTCTTAAGTCAGTGTTTCTATTAAATTCATGCTGAAATACAAATTTCATTTTAATTTTTTTTTTTTTAATCAATCAAGAATGAAATTCCTTTCATGTTTTTTCAAGACAATAGTTTACCAAGTACCATTAATTGACCCAATCATCGTTAATAGGTTCTTTCTAAGGCGCCCTCTATATTGTAGTAGTATAGGGTTCAAATTGTGGTAGAAATAAACTGTGATGAGACTAATTAAGTAAGTCACCCACAAAATTATTGATACTGAGAAGAATAGCCAATGGGGAATAACAAAGTTTTTATTTGTTAATTTATCCACTACAACGAAACCATGTGATCAACGTCCCCTTTTGCTTCCTTTTTTGCATCTAGAACCCTGTTCAATGTATTTTTCTTCATTTCCTTGGCCAAGTCGGCACAATTTCACGAGTTGGCACAATTTTAGGTGTTTTTGCGTCTTTTTTCTAAATTCGATAGTAAACTTACTGAAAATTGTGTCGAGTTTAACACCAATTTTTTCACTAGGTTTAGCACCAATTTTTGTGTTGAATTTAGTACCAAGTTATGAACCGGATTTTGCGCCTAGTTTTTAATCTACTCTTGTTATGCCCCCTTTTGCATCCATGTTTGTGTCCACTTTTGTTCCAACGTTTGAATCCAGTATTGCATCATTGTTTGCATCCACTTACGCTTCTTTTTTTGCATCCCTTTTTGCTTCCCCCATTTCACCAAATTTTGTACGTCGGTTTACACCTCATTTTGCATTTACTTTTGTTGCATCCACTTTTGCATCCACTTTTACGTCCACTTTTCCAACCGCTTTTGCATCCCTTTTTGCATCTTGTTTTGTATCCATGTTTTCATCCTTTTTTGCGGGTATTGTTGTGTCCACTTTTGCATCCACTTTTGTTGCGCCCCAATTTGCATCCATTTGTGCGCCTACTTTTGCACCTACATTTGCTTCCACTTTTACATCCATGTTTGCATCTTTTTTTTGTATAGGTTTGCATTGACTATTGCATCCCTTTATGCTTCTGTTTTTAATCCACTTTTGTATCGGTTTTGTGCCAATTTTTTGTCTAGTTTTGCATGTACTTTTGTTGCATCTAATTTTGCACCCACGGTTAAACCCATTTTTTCATCCCCTTTTGAATGTTGTTTCACATCCATTGTTGCGTCATTTTTTACATCCACTATTGCATCCATTTTTGCGTCCACTTTTGGTGTGCCACATTTTTCACTCACTTTGTGTCTACTTTTGCATCTTGTTTTGTGTCCAGGTTTTCGTCTACTTTTGCATCCATTTTTAGGTTCAGTTTTGCATCTAGATTTTGAAGATGACGATGATGATAATGATTATTGTATTCATAATGACTACAATGATGATGATAACATTGTGCCAATGATGATGGAAACGATGATGTTGATGATTGCACCAAGAGTAGTGAGGTGTTCTATAGCCTAGTATGGGGGATATGTTGTAACACAATGTTATGTAACTTTATATAACATGTCGTTCCCATTAAAAAATAAATAGGGATGCAAACGATGTTGGCTTAAACAAAAAATCCTAAATTATATTGATTTCATATTAAACTTAGATATATCAAGCATGGGATCAAATATCTTGATTGTAATTTGTTTTAATGTGTAAAAAAATTAAGGTAAAAATATTTTACACAAGAAATTGGATCCCTTTCGATGCTTGATAGATCCGGGTTTAAAATGGATCTATGCTGATGATATTGACAATGACAATGAAGACATCGACGACGACGACGACGATGATGATGATGATGATGATGGAAATTAAATGAATGATGATGATGGCGATGATGAAAATGACAATGAGGATGATGATGATGACAATGACAATGATGATGATGATTTTATTCTAAAATAGAGTTGTTCTTTCTCATGCATAGATCGTATGTGTCCTCCATGACCCTTTTCCACTAATCACATATTTTGGGTTGATGATATTTATTATGCCAAAGGTAATTATGAGAAACTAATGGCAATGTCGATAATCATGATTATGATGATAGTGAGACAATGAAAACAAAAGTAATGATGGCATGAATGATGATAATTACAATGATGATGGCAACAACAACTATGGTTATGATGACAATGACAATAATGATTACGATGATGATTCCAATGAATTTGGCGAATCTCCCCAATTATTAAAATTCCATCATTGTCATAATCATAATAATTATATTTTTTGTTGTCATGTATATCATCATCATCAATGTCATCATCATCATCATCATAATCATCTATGTCATCATTATCACCAATGACATGAATGACGACAACGACAATGACGATGCCATTAATGATGATGATTATGTCCATGATGATGACGATGACAATGACAATGATTATGAAAATGATGATGATGACATCGACAACAATGATGATGTGATTATATGAAGATGATGACACCAATGACTATTCTAATGATAATGATAATGATGGAGATGATGAAGACAATAATGATTGTGTTGATGATGTTGATGTAATGTTTCATTTTTGATAAAAAGGGAATAACTGAGGATTGATAGCACTAGGAGCAGAAAGGTACATCAATTCGGTATTATTAATTCATCAGTGTAGAAAGAAGGCCATCAGATTTCATATCCTAAAGCATGCAGAGCATGCAGGCTTTGTTTAGTCAGTGTTAAAGTCAACATCAAATTAGAATTGAATGCATGCAAAAGTGAAGCATAAACCCTAAAAGTGACATGCAAACCCTAAAATCATATGAAAATCTATTTAAGAAGGGTTATGGAACTAAGGGAATTATCTATTGTTATTTTTGATCGATTTTGGAGTTTCGAGCAGCAGCACAGCGTGCAGTCGCAACAGTTGGGGTTGGATACAGTGTCTTCAGCTAGCAAGGGTTCGGCAGTGAGATATCTGCCTTAGTCTCTTATTGGGATAGATCATATAGGTTTATCCATTGCATCCATCATATACTACAATATTCAGAGATGCAACACATTCCGAAGGGTTATCAGCAGATCCATGTTTTGCAGCCGAAGGTAGTAGAGAAAACATAGAAGGATTCACTGGGACCACAAAACCTAGTCTTTCCTCTGCATGTCAGCTTCCTCTTTCTCAACAGGCCTATCCTATGGTATGCAGTGATTATCAACCATCAGTTTGCTCACCTGGAGCAGCTATCAACCAAACAGATCAGTTGGGGGCGTGAGCAGCAGAAATGCTAACCAATTCACTAGGGCACTTAGAGGCATCCAAACCTATGCATGTGCCGGGCCATCTCTCCAGCATCAGCAAATGGACAAGCTTAGAAAGTTTCAGCCCAAACAAACCTCTCCTCCTACAAAAACGTCACCTTCAGTCTAGAGAGTTTTTACAGTACCGCGGGGCAGTAACATCGGAGGAAAAGAGCATTATTAGACCACCCATCTAGATCCTTATGCATGTAGCTATCTTTGGAGTCATTATCAGCCAGAATATCAGTGGTAAGTGTTAATTTCTCTCTGCAAAACCCTAACCCTAATTCAGCTATATTTTAGGGAATTTTTTGATGGCGAGTTTGCATGCATAGTTATTTTGTAAATTTGTATGAGATTGAGTGTGCGAGTCAGCACTATCATAGAACATTAGAGAATATCAGTATTTGGGATAATACAGTGGTATCAAAAGCATGTTCTTGGCCAGCTATGGGCATGCAAAAGTGTAAATGAATTCAGAAAACCCATACAACACTACTTACCAAAGATAGAGGTTTAGAAACAGTGATAAAGGAGAAGTGGAGTTAGAGGACATAGATTTGGGGGACAGAGAGTATCAGTTTGGAAAGGGCAAAGAAAAAATGACTGATGATGATAAAACAAATTTCAATAGTCTCATATTAGCCATAAAAGAATTCAGTAATGGGAAAAAAGAAATGATGAGTACCTTTAGGTAAATGACAGAGAAAAATGGGCCCACCCCACACATTCCCTTGTTTCCCAATAGTGATAGGGTATCCAATAGTAGTAGTGGGGAGCACTTACATACCAACATGAAGAGCCATCCCCATATATACAACAAGCCTTCCTGACCTACCATGCCTCAATTCTTAGATAGTCCAGCTGCAGTGCCTCTAGCACAAGTAGAACCAGAAGAATCCATGAGTGCCTATCTGAGAGAATATAGAGCTTTAGGAGATGACTTCCATTCAGCCATGAACTTCACTGACTTTTGCCACTTTAAAAGTAAGAACAAACCCAGAGCATTCCAGTTGAAATCAGAAGGGAAGAATGTCAGCTTGGTAAGATTATTCCTTGTGATGGTGCTTATGGACGAGGTCCTTTTCAGGGGTTGGATTGGAGAGAGATTAAGAGTTGGTGTCCTATTGAGTGGGAGATTCTTGAGAAGACATTCCTAGCCAAGGGTATAGTCCCACAAGAGCCTTCAGATATTTGGGATGAAATATGCACAAGTTTGCATTGGGATCCAGGTGGGAGACCTTATGAGGGGTGGATACAGTGTTTAATGATGGTGTTACTTGGGATTCTACAGGATGCTCCTTGTGTCAATACTACACAGGTTAGCGGTGGATGCATTTTGACCTATGCAATACTTAGATTGATTTGGGACCCTAGGATTACAATGAATGGTAGTTTGGTGATTTCTAGAGGATGCTTTGAGGAGGTCTATTGTGATGGTACCTCGTTTACAGCCTGGTTAGTGACTCTACTTATAGGAGGATTCCATTGTGATGGTATTATGCAGTGCAATGCTTTAAGCAGAGGATGCTACAAATCTCCTAGGATAATTAGGGACCCTGGGATCATCCTCGGATTTTGTTGGTTTAGTTTGATTGATTGTGGAGTTGCGTTGGAATTGCTTGAGGACAAGCAATCTTTGGAGAGGGAGGATTGTAATGTTCTGTTTTTGATAAAAAGGAAGAACTGAAGACTAATAGCACTAGGAGCAGAAAGGTACATCAATTCAGTATTATTAAGTCATTAGTGTAGAAAGAAGGCCATCATATTTCATATCCTAAAGTATATGGAGCATGCAAGCCTTGTTTAGTCAGTGTTAAAGTCAACATCAAATTAGAATTGCATGCATGCAAAAGTGAAGCATAAACCTTAAAAGTGACATGCAAACCCTAAAAGCATATGAAGATCTATTTAAGAAGGGTTATGGAACTAAGGGAATTATCTATTGTTATTGTTGATTGATTTTGGAGTTTTGAGCAGCAGCACAACATGCATCCGTGACAGTTGGGGTTGGAGACGGTGTCTTCAGCTAGCGAGGGTTTGGTGTCTTCAACTAGAGAGCGTTCGGCAGTGAGATATCTGCCCTAGTATCTTATTGGGATAGATAATCCAGGTTTATCCATTGCATCCATCATATACTATAGTATTCAAAGATCCAACACATTCCAAAGGGTTATTAGCAGATCCACATTTTGCAGCCAAAAGTAGCAAGGAAAACACAAAAGGATTCGTTGGGACCACAAAATCGAGTCTTTCCTTTGCATGTCAGCTTCCTCTTCCTCAGCAGGCCTATCCTATGGTATGCAATGATTATCAACCATTAGTTTTCTCACCTGGAGCAGTTATCAGCCAAACAGATCAGTTGGGGGTGTGAATAGCAGAATTGCTAATCAATTCGCCAGGGAACGTAGAGGCATCCAAAACTCTGCATGTTCTAGGCCATCTCTCCAGCATCAGCATATGGACAAGCTCAGAAAGTTTCAACCCGAATGAACCTCTCCTCCTACAAAAACGTCACCTTCAGTCCGGAGGGTTTTTACGGTACTGTAGGGCAGTAACACCGGAGGAAAAGAGCATTATTAGACCACCCATCAGGATCCTTATGCATGTAGCTATCTATGGAGTTATTATACGCCAGAATATCAGTGGTAAGTGTTATTTTCTCTCTGCAAAACCCTAACCCTAATTCAACTATATTTTAGGGCATTTTTGCATGGCGAGTTTGCATGCACAATTATTTTACAAATTTGTATGAGATTGAGTGTGCGAGTCAGCACTATCATAGAACATTAGAGAATATTAGTATTTGGGATAATACAGATTATGATGATGATGATGATCATCATCATCATCATCGTCATGACGTTATTGATGTTTATCGTCGTCATCATCATCATCATCATCATTGGTCATTGCCATAATTGTCATTGATGATTATGAAAATGATAATGGCATGGGATGATGATGATGCTGATGATGTAGTTTCACTTTCCTCCCTATCTTGATTTATCTTAGGATCCAATGAAACATGAGTATTTAATACCTCTTCTATTTCATGTTCTTAATCATGTAGCATATTGTAGATAACTACTTCAATGAATATAGATTTATATATTTTGTCAATATTTTCCTATGCATGCCATAACTTATTTTTGGTTTACTATTTTTCTTTCTAGGCATTGTATTGAATCTTAATTGAATCCTATAGAACATAAAATCTAGTCAACAAATATGATGACCCTACTAGGGATATACATTAGAAATCAAGAGTATGCATGTTTGCATTACTAACTTGCAAAACATACATGTTGACATTTGCAATCCCTAAAATTGCACTACCAAATCCAATTTCGTCCTTTTGGAGATATATATACCAACTAGTATTGGAATAAGGCATCCCTTTACCTATGTTCGAGTGAATTTGGTACATCAACTATGTCCCTTCCCTTTAGAGTCTTCACTCTCTATCCACTCTAAGGAAAGAGAATATATAATGTGTGAGAATTTGAATTGTGGAATCTTGAAAAATATAAAGGACACCTTACAAGAGCTAGGAAGAAGAAACATCCTATACAAGCTGTTTGTGGGAGTTCCCTAGTACATTCAAGGGTTCACCGTCTGGAAAATTAAATTCCAAATCAAATCCTAGTACCCTCATTGCACCATATGATTCAAGTAAATATCCATGACAACCCATTATTACCAACCCTTCAACCTTGAGATCCATTACATCTCAACGGTGTTCTTCTCTCTGTTTTCTACCGTGCCATTTATGGCTAATATTCCTGCACATAGAGATATAACAACAAGTCCACTTATTTTTTCAAATGAATAAATCCCATGAAAAACATACCAAATGAAACATTGCATGTATTAATTAGAGATGATTCCATTAACATTGATTATAATTTCTCTAATTTTTTTCCCTTTTCGATATGAACAATGGAGTGCAAGACAATATGGATTTTCTTAGACATCAAGTATGAGTTCAAAATAATACTTCTCACCATTGTTTACCCCAGAGTGACTACTTACATGCCTCATATTCCCTAGTGTCATTGGTAATTAGCTAGTTGATGTGATTTATTAGAGAACAATGTTAACTGTTCGGAATTAACTTCAAATGATGGATTAAGTATGATTTGTACATATTTGATGGGGGATCCTAATTTATAGTTGGAAACATTAGATGATTATAATGAACCCTTCTTAGATGGAATTTTTTTGGCAAGCACCCAAAATGACAAAATGAAGTTTCTCAAGGAGAATCATGTCTTTTTCAAGGTCATATTATTTCTAATGCTTCCTTTCTGCCACTCCTTCCTTCCTTTTGTGAAAGAGGATTTCCCATGCGATAAGACGATTTGAGGTTCGATAGAGAAGAAATGGGAGAAGTGTGTCTGTGTCGAGAGTTAGGGTAAGGGTTGATTATCAACGATGTTAATCTGCTTTGAGGTTCGACAGAGAGAAAATGGGAGAAGCGTGTAATGCCTGTCAATGGTGATTTGAAGTTTGACGGAGCTGAAATGGGAGATGGAAGAAGCATATAATTCCTAGAATTACTATGTGATATTTTATTTTTGTCGGGCTTGTCTATTTATATTCATAAAAACATTAACCATGCGTCACTTAAGCGACACTCAATCGACGAAAATGGGATGATATCTATGCTTGGTTAAATGATGCTCATGGGCATCATTTAAATGACATTCATGGGATTCTCTTAAGTGACATACTTTCCATAATGTTGCTTAAGTGAAATTTTATTGCATTTTCAAAAAAGCCTTCCCAATTGATGCCCATTCAACGTTGCGAACTAAAATTTAAAGTTTAACGTTGGTCCAAACTTCGAATTCGGACCCCAAATGTAGTAGTGATGGATACTACTTTTGGACAATGATACTTATCTTAGACAAAATTCACCAAGTTTTCTAGATCCTCTGGTTAGTGATATATTATGAGATTCTTCACTTTGGACTCAAATGTTAGGAGAGAGGACTTCTGGGGTGGTTGATAGTTTGACCTACGTCCTCCAGACGTGGCATCATCTGCCCCTTGCCCTTGTTAGCTTTGACAATTAGGACAAATCTATCACTTTAGTATTCATCTTAAAATCATAAAATTAAGGACGAGATCAATATTGTTATTAGCATTTCATACTTCTTAAACTAGTTAGATTGGTTATATATTATAATAAAATTGTCATTTAGTTTTATTTTTTGCCTTTTCTTTTGTAGTTATATTAGTGTACACACACACATTAACTACAATACATATTATACTTTGTTTTACTTTGATGAGTTAATACTAGAAATATAATAGAAATATGCATTGTGGTATTAAATTAATATTAACATCTAATATTAATTTTTTTCTAGATCACAATAATTGATGACTCCATACATGATGATCCAAATTTGGTTGAGATTGCTTCAAATACAGGAGAATAAGATGATGCTGATGATGACGATGAGGTTGATCAAGATGATGAGTTTTATGATCATGACCATGATATTGATGATGATGTTGGTGGTGCTAGCTAGCTACTGATGGTATGCATGAGCATGTGTTGTCCCTCCAACAACTTCCCATTGATTTGCAAAAATAAACCCCCACCCCCCATGCAAATTTTGCAAATACTTTGTTTTTGGTTTTCTTTCATTTTGGCTTTCTTGATTTGTTAGGTGATTTCATGATTTTCTTTCTTTTATCCTTCACTCTTTTTGTTGCTTGTTCTTTAACATATTTTTCATGTCTGAAGGATTTGGTGATTTGATTCATGTGTGTTATTTGACTCTCTTGATTTCCTAAGTACTTAACAATGATTGCATGCTCTTATCCAAGCTTGTTTAAGTTGATTGCATGCCTTAGTTTGGCTTAATTGGATCAAATTCATATTTCACCAATTTTTTGATTTTCAAAACATTAATGAATTAATGAGCATTTTGATCCATCTCGTTAAATTGATTGATTGTCCATTTTTGTTGATTTCGATCTACATCTTGAAAGATTGTGTGTGCAACTATACCTTTGGTTTTTCAATAATTCATCCCATTCAACAAACCTCTAGCTTTTAATTAAAAATTGTCTTTTTTCACAATTTTCATAATTTGGACAAATTGAAATAATTTAATGGAGGCCTACTCATGTTTAGTTTAGTCACGTCTTAAAACATAACTTATACTATGAAAAGGAATTACTAATTTTACATTGTGAAAAAGCTATTAATTTTTTTTCCTTTTAATTATTATTATTTGGTCAAACTAAAAATACTAGTAAGTTGCAACTTCCCTTTATTATGAATTGGTTGTTTCATAAAATGTTTTTACTCAATGATTTTTTATTTTCATTTAATGTATCCTTAAGTATGGTGCATACACTCCAATCTTTAAAGCTTGCTTGATGACTATCATAATCCATAACATTTTCTTAATTTAATTAATTTATTTTCAATTAATAAATATTTCATGCAAAAGAAAATTAGATAAATGTGAAAATCTAAAATTTTAAAGTTTACAATTTTTTTTCAAAAAAAATCCTTATATATTTTGTAAATTTTATTTATTTATTTACATTTGATTTCCCTTTCTCACACTATATTAAGAAATAAGTTAAAAGATAGTGCTTACAAATTACAGGGCTTAAGTTGTCTTTCTATACCAAATAATAACTTAGGGTGTTTTAGGCCGTGATCTCTTAGAACCGGTATTGGTAGTAAACTAACTGATGGTGCAGAGCCGAGGCTGAATCGAATTGTAACAGATCAGTCGCATCATTGTACCCCCTTTGGAGGAATTAATAAAAAGACTAACAAAATCTTGGTGGACGTAGCCTCATGAAGGAGGTGAACCACGTATATGGTTGTCTCGTCTTTTGTATCTTTATGTTGTGCATGCTCTTTTTACATAAGATGTTAGTATATGATGCAGTGTAAATGTTTATTGGTGAAAAGGGTTACTAAACGTATTTGCAGACAAACAACTCAAAAGCACATTACTTGAATGATTTAAAGGTTTAATGAGCAATAAAATGATGAGAATATTTAACCATTATATCAAATCCCGCAACAAGTTATTCGGGGGTGTCACATATGGTATCAGAGCCAGCTACAACACTGGACCCTTAAGAATGGGATATTTTGCAGGAAGTCAAATTACATTGGGAAGAAAATTGCGACGTGGATGTTCATGCTTTATCAAAGTCAATTGTCGAATTGAAACCAGATAAGTATCGTGATAATCACTAGTGTAAATTTCTTTGCATGATGAATGTTCTGTCTATAGTATAAAATGTAAAGGATAGTCATTATGCGGCATACTCTTGTACTATTACTATTTTATAGAAGTAAATTGGTTAAATTGTGCTGGTTTGTAGATTTTGGAGTCGTACATTGGTAATATATTCTTCTTGAACAGATTCTCACGACATGCATACCTTTACATGCCCATACTTTTTCTTAAAATTAGTAATTTGGACATTGCATTGAGTGTTGCCTAAGAATCTGTGGCCAGACCTCCCAAGCTATGGCAAGAGCATGGGTGCCAAAATGCATGGAGTTAAATTTTTTAGGCCCCAAGCTTTGCAGGCTCAAAAACCAATTTATAGTGCCTATTTATGGACAACTTTGCTTCACTAAATCAGGTAGTATATGGTCCTATGCACACTTTAACCTTTTGTTTAGGGTTAGAACATGGGCCAAGCTGAATTAGAGTCACACTGCTATGTGCATTACATAAAATTAACTCCAGATACATGCATACCATTGCATTGCATAAGATGCATACTTTAAAATTCAATTCTTCTTCTTTGGAAATTCAGCTGGTTCCACCAATATATAGAATTACCTTCACGAGCACATTAAATGCCATAGGGTACCATACACACATAATGGCAGTAAAATTGAAGCAATTCCAACTGGGTTCTTAGTTAAACATACTAAGAATGTTATAGCAATACATAACAAAATAATATAAGAATAAAATGTATATTCTTTTGAAAAATTTAAAACAAATTATTGCTCTCTCACAAATTGAGAGATTTTACTGGGCCCTCAGAAAAGAACTATCCTAAGTTCTAGTCGCTCCTGACCCTTGGAAGTTAGAAGTTGATGTTACCAAGAGATAAATTCCATATCCATTTTATTTGCAAAGATTAACTGCTCTTTCAACCTCAAAGGAAGTACCTAATGGTAAATTGCACTGGTAAGTACAACTTTGCATGAATATTTGAGATGAACTGACGAATCTTAATGTATTATATTGTGTTTGAAAAATCGGGGGGACACGATAGCATTCATCAACCAATGTTTATATTTTCACACCACCTGACAGAGTTTCTTCACAATATGTATCATGTGTAATGATTGTATATAGACTGCGGAAACTGGATCCTTTGTTAACTAAAGAAGGTTTGCTTAGATTAATTCTATTTTATTCAAGGAATGGAGTTTTTTGTTAGGACTCTTGGATGGCCTCGAATAAGAAATCTAAGGTTGAAGCCTTTTTTCTTAAATGTCAAGTTTGCTGCTACACATGTTGTACTGTTGTTGAAAAATTTCAAGGTTGCTTCATCTATTTGTCGACAGTTCTACTTCTTTAGGATTTATGATACTACTGTCTATTAAGAAGCAGATGATTTTCTTATTTCAACAAGAATAAGTAAAGTCGTTTGGAGAAATGTTGAAGGCTGCATGAAATTATTAAGCTATACAAGTGATGTACAATTACAGGGATCTAGCAGCAGTACATTTTAGCATTTGTGAGATCATATGCTGTTCTCCTAAAAGATCTCCAAAAGAGAACACGAGTTGTCTCCTAATTGGGGCCACAAATGGCTCGAAGATGGAGGTTTCCAAAAAAAACTTCTGAATTTTATTAATTGATATAATATTTGACAAGAATAGCTTATATTTAGATATGTAGAAACCTGATTGAGTGTCTGTACATAGAAAATTTGAGATGGAAACTGCAATGATGCATAGGTACATACTATCTTACATCACCTTAGGATGATGCAGTGAACACCTTATAATAGATCCTGTAATACGATATGGGAGTCTAAATGCATTATGTTCATTTTGGGCATTGTTCTTAAGCAACACTGACTGAGGTCTAGCAAAGGGTAATAGGTGTTGTTCTAAGTTCAAGGTCTAGCACCCCAACTGTAAAGTAAAATGTGTGACAGGAGTACAAAGAAAGGTCACCTTAGAATCTCAGAATTGTAGAATTGTATTGATTTCAGGTGGTGTATTAACATTAATTCTCCTACAGGCAAAGGGATCCAGTTAAATCTCCACCAGTTGCATATTAAGGGAATGCTTTAATGCTTGTTTGTTAAAAAACTATTGTTTACTGCACTTCTTTGAAGACATTGTTTTGGTATTAGCTTAACTTGTCTTCTGCACCACATCTGAATGAAAAAATGTACATTGTGTCGAATGGATGTTAGGAGTGTTAAAATGCATAAACGCTAACGTTTTATTAATAAATTGCTGGTCGCTAAAGACAATAATGATCGATGGGCCTACTCGACAGGTCGAACAAATTGTCGGTTCTCAAAGGTGGTTCCATGAAGAAAATGTGAGGAATTTGGCTGGACCAGATCCTTGATGCTCCTCCTACATGTGTGCACATCAATAGCATATGACTTGAGTCCTAAATGGACATAAACCTGAGGAAGAGTTAGGTCTTGTC
The DNA here is from genome assembly GCA_001517045.1 of Pseudotsuga menziesii. Taxonomy (NCBI): domain Eukaryota; kingdom Viridiplantae; phylum Streptophyta; class Pinopsida; order Pinales; family Pinaceae; genus Pseudotsuga; species Pseudotsuga menziesii. The sequence goes on from LPNX010596791.1 coordinate 54,050, forward strand.
AAGGAATTGCTATCATCTTGTCGTAAAATAATAACTCTTGAAATAATGGTGAATGATGATATAAGTGTATACTAATTGGTTTCTAAAGACGCTATCTTGTGAACTGTTATAAAGTAGAATGTGTATTGCTTATAAGAAGTTCTAATTTTATTTCATTAGCTACTAAATGAATGCTAAGTGAATGCAGAACCTGAATGAAAGGTTGTGGTGAAGAGATTTAGGTTAGATGCAATTTTTCAACTATTGTAATAATTGGCGTGCAAGTAAAGCCTAGGAATCAGGCTGTGCACATAGAGACTATTGATCTTTCTTACGTACTCACAAGGTATGACAACAAATCTTTAAAGTCATGAAATTGGATTTACTTATGAACTTGGGCTACAATGCAGCTGAGGTGAGTAATAAAATGCGTTGTGTTTAAAATCAATAAATGCCTTAGTGGTAGAAAGAGTACGCTAGTATAAAGGCTCTTATCTGATGAATGAGAAATGAAGTAAGACATGACTTATGATAAAAATTTTGATGTCTTTAAATATGATAAACTGACCCCCTATGGAGTGGTTGCAGGCATGGGAAATTGTGGCCATGAGGAAGGCTAAAGCTCTAGGACTGTAATGAGTTAAAAATATATGAGAAAGATCTCATGCGCATAAAGTTGTAACCATGAGGAAGTAGTGATGAAGGTAGTGGATGAAAGCTACCTGTTTTCCCTCGGGCCAGCTAGGGACCATTATGCATTCTGGGGATGCCTAGATGTAAGACGTTTTGGTTAAGACTCGTTCTACACACATTAAAAGGACTGTCACAAGAGTGGGGGCTCTGTGAAGATAATAACCTCTAGGTGTTGTGGTGGTGTGCGAGAACAGAGGTGCCTCAGCTTGGTGAAGCACCCTGAATAGCACAAGAAGGAGATACGAGGGTATCGTCCTTGTGTTGGGTAGTTTGAATCGATACTTGGAGTACTGTTAGCACTTGGAGTGTTGGGATGGAGGACATCTAGAGAAAAAAATAATGGCGAAGCACCCTAAATAGCACAAGAAGGAGATACGCCTAAGGAAGGGTATCGTCCTTGTGTTGGGTGGCTTGGATTGGTACTCGGAGTACTGTTAGCACTTGGAGTGCTGGGATGGAAGACATCCAGAGAAAAGAATAATGCTAGGAAGAGGTATGTACATTACAGGTAAAATTGTACCTATGAGGTAATATGTCTATTTATTGGCAAATAGAACTGGCATGTATATGGGAACCACTGTGGATTATGGAAATTGTATAGTGTTGGATTTTTGAGCTATACATTGTTTTCAATGTAGATGCTAGTATATATGCATATGTATGATTTTAAATGCAGGATGACGACCCGATCCCATTAATCAGAGGGATTAAGAAATACAAACACAAGCAATAAATAAATAGGTAACACCGAGGACGGTGTTAACTCTAAGGGGGGAGGGATGTAATGTCCCTTCACGACCCCAATCCGAAAATGCAAAGCTTAGTAAAAGGCGCCCTACGTTAAAATAAAAATGCATTGCTAACGAAATGAGAAACATGGTCAGAAGGTTTGGAGTATAAGAAACATCACCATTCTGCCTCCATAATTTAGTGGATCCTTTTCAACGCTTAAAAGATACAATGCATCAAAGTTTAATTCAAATTATGTCCCCCTCATAATTTGGCTCGAAACCTCAATCTGAGAGTAAAACAATTTGCATACATATCAAATAGATTTTAGAACAAGGGGTTATTATAATATTGTTGCGTGCATTATTTTGTGGATTGCATCCAAAATTTGATAAAAGTCTAATTTACAAATACAAAGTGATAAGCTAAAACCAAGGGACTTGTAATTAAATACAAAGGGACTTGTAATTGAATTCAGAGTAAAGGATGGGTAAGAA
>LPNX010596791.1:57371-125127 GCA_001517045.1 Pseudotsuga menziesii
AATTATAGTTCAATTGGGAGTTTTGCGTGGTTTCACCGTGTACCTATTTTTCATTCTACTTAGGTTACTAAAATATAAATACATGCAAGGGGGGGCGGGGGGGTGGGGGGGGGTTTTCGCTTTATAAAAATTTAACCAAGGAAACAGCTTGGAGTCGGGAGGTAAACCACATCTCTTATAATAGTAACTTGGATTAGCAAGGAGATTTGTGTGGAACGGTTACGGTAGGGAGAATATGAGGAGGATTTTACTCCACCCTAAAGGGAAACATGTCGGTAAATCCTTCCACTTGTCCCCTAGGTTTTTCCTATAAAAAGAGGAGGGCGAGATGCCGAGGGGAGGCATTCGGGAATTGCGTCCGCTCCATCAAGCTGAAAGGACTCCTCTGCGATCACTCTACCCATGCATGGTGTTTTTACTTAAGAGTGATGGATATGTGATCTGGTTTAAAGTTGATAGGGAAATTTGGTATGGCGATTTGGTGATAGCTTGGTCCTTGTGCCTGTTAAACTTGGCTTGATTATTATTGATTTATTTAATCTCTGTCTATGCCACGAATCTTGATTATTCGGCTTGTTTGAAGATTGATTTGGATTGTTTGAAGATTTATTTAATCTCTGTCTATGCCATGAATCTTTATTATTTGGCTTGTTTGAATATTTATTTAATCTCTGTCTATGCAACGAATCTTTATTATTCGGTTTGTTTGAAGATTTATTTAATCTCTATCTATGCCACAAATCTTTAATTTTTCGGCTTGTTGAAGGTTGAGTTTATTAAAAACCTCTATCTAAGACACATCTATAGAGAGGAAGGCGATCTGGGTTTATTTTTGTTTGAAGATCGATTTTGTTAAAAACCTCTGTCTGTACCATGACCCAGATCTTGTGGTCAGCGATAGCCTAGGTATATGTTTGTCTAAAAATGAGCTTTATATATACCACGACTCAGATCTGGTGGTCAACGATAGCCTGGGTATATGTTTGTCTGAAAATGAGCTTTATATGTACCACGATTCAGACCTGGTGGATGGCAATAGCTTGTGTTTATGCTTTGTCTCAAGATTAGTTTTTCATTATGTGCCACGATATGATGAATGCTTATAGTCTGGATGTTCATTATGTTGTTTATTATGCCATGATCCTCATCGCCCGAAGATTGCTTTATAGCTTTTGTTTATGCATGTCTGAACTCTGTTTATATTGGCCACGATTTCATCGATCTGGGGTTTTTAGTTTTGAAGACTGAGCCTTATTAAAACTTGTGTTATATGCCATGATTTTATTTTGGGGACCGCATGCTAGCTGGTTCTATGCTCTATTGAAACACTGGTTATTATTTCGATTTGGTGATGGCGATTTCATGATCTGTGCTTTGAATGGATCTGGAGTGTGAATGATATTTTTCATAAAAACCTCTGCAAAAATCGATCTGGAGGTTGAATGCTTTTGAATGCTTTGTTTTTCCTTATAAGATCTCTGAAAAGTCGATCTGGAGATTGAATGCTTTGAATGCTTAGTTTTTCTGCAAATTTGATCTAGAGTTTGAATGTTTTTCCTTATAAGATCTCTACAAAACCGATCTGGAGTTGATAGCTGATTTTATGCCTGGAAGCTCTATTTTTATTTTATGCCACGATGTGGTGAATAGAATGATCTGTGGGTGAATGATAGTTGATTTGTTATATATATATATATCTGTGATTTTCAGTATTCATAACACTACTCCCTATGTCTGCCATCGATCTGGAAAATATATTCTGTATGGAGTACATAAGATCCAGAAGGATTCGAGGACAAAGCCACATGCTGTTATAGGGCTTAAGTCATCTTTCTATACCAAATTCTAACTCAGGGTGTTTTGGGCCATGAGTTCTTAGAACTAGTATCGGTTGTAAACTAACTGATGGTGCAGAGCCGAGGCTGGATTGAATCATAACAGATCGACCGCATCATTATACCCCCTTTGGAGGAATTAATAAAAAGACTGACAAAAGCTTGGTGGATGTAGCCTCATGAAGGAGGTGAACCACGTATATGGTTGTCTCATCTTTTGTATCTTTATGTTGTGCATGCTCTTTTTACATAGGATGTTAGTATATGATGCAGTGTAAATGTTTATTGGTGAAAAGGGTTACTAAACGTATTTGCAGACAAACAAATCAAAAGCACATTACTTGAATGATTTAAAGTTTTAATGAGCAATAAAATGATGAGAATATTTAACCATTATATCAAATCCCACAACAAGTTATTCGGGGGTGTCACAGGAGTTGGTTCCAGGAGTCCATCCAGAAATTGTCTAAGGAGCCATTACGAATTTCCCAAAAACTATGTTGTTGGATGACCGATCATTGGGAGTTGGCTGCTTTCCAAATGAGAGAGCCTTTAATGTATTGTGAGTATCTGATGATATTCTGGGTGTTCCAATTTGTGGCATATTTTTTGCTCCAAAGATGTGCCCATTGGCTGTTATTTTTTGTGATCCATTTCCACCAAATTTTGGCACTTAAAATTTCGTTGCTCTGAGCTGGATCCCGAAGACCCGGTCCCCCATCAATTTTGGTGCAGAAAACAATCTCCCATTTGACCAAGGACCAAATATGCGAAGTTTTGTCCCCTTGACAAAGAAAGGTGCGCTACAACGCTCTGACGGATTTAAGAACCAATTTGGGGGCATCTAGGATTGAGAAAAGGTAGAGAGGCATAGCTTACAATTTTTTTTAATGAGGACAAGACATTCAACTAGGTTGAGAGTGTGAAGGGTCCACTGAGAAAGACAAAGTTCAAGTTTGGCAAGAAGTTCCCTCCAAGAAGAATGTTTGAGTGTAGAGTCGATAATTGGGGTGTCAAGATATTTCGAAGGGAGTTTAGCAACCTTGAAGCCTAGTATTATGGGCATATTCTGTTGGGTAGGTAAGGGTGTGTTGAAGAAGAAAATTTCATATTTTTCAAGATTAACGGTCATACCCGAGGCTTTGGAGAAGGAGGAGAGGATATTGATGTTGGATCTAGATTCCTGGACTGAAGGGTGTCCCATTAGCAGGTTATCATCCACAAATTGTTGGTGGGTGAGAGGAGTGTGCTCATGGTGCGAGATACCTTTGAGAGTCCCAAGGGTATTTGCATGAGTGAGCATTCGTCCCAAACCTTCGGTCATAAGGATAAAGAGGAAAGGGGAGAGTGGATATCCCTTCCTGATATTGTGGGAGGGGTTGAAGGTTCTAGAAGGGGTACCATTGATAAGGACTGAGAAGAAGGTAGTGAATATAAGACAGAGAATCCAACGTGTCCAAGAGTGATCAAAACCAAAAGAAAGTAGGGTTTGTTCCAAGAAGGTCCAGTTAAGCTTATCAAAAGATTTTTAGAGACCAAGTTTAAGGAGCATATCTTTTTTTTTGGAGGTCTTGAGGGAGTGTATGAATTCATGATCCATAATGATTCCATCGAGGATTTGACGTCCTTCCACAAAAAATTTTGTTCCGGAGAGATGAGGAAAGGAAGTAGAGGCTTAAGACGATTGGCAATGACTTTGGTAATAATTTTATAAAGAACACTGGAAAGGGCTTGTTGAGGCCCGGAAATTTGCAGGCAACAACAGTAAGTGATTCTCCCCAGTCAATGTTCCCAACTATCCCATGACTGTTTGGTATGGGGAATCCGTCCGGTTTGAGGTCCAGCTACCGTAGGTCAAAGTAACAAAAACAAAGGCTTTACCGGTTGCGGCCTGGTCCACCGTGTATTTTGTATTTTTGAATTAATGTATGATATGCAAGTGCCTAATTAACCATGCAGGGTGATAAGATGCAAGGATCAGTCACAACGTGATGCGCAGGTTCTTACCTCTCGTCTTAGCATTCACAAGCATCTAAATCACATACAACAAGAAATTAAAACTACCTACCTAATCTATCCCTAGGGAGCAGGATTATCATTCATTGGTGAGTAATATAGTTTGTACATGCATAATTAAAAGCTACAGATAGCTGACACTTCTTTCAAGACACATGAACAATTGCAGATTTTTGAACAACTAGTTAGCCAATTGTTTTATGAACAACTTTCATTACTCACAGTGGAAAACATCACAAAATATACTAAAAAGAATTCAACAAGAACATAGGTTCAGGAAGTTAAATACTCTCACAGTTAATGAACACATCTGAAAACGAAATAGTTCCCCTTCAACATTGTTCATTTAATCACATTGATACATTCCACATTTTGCTTTCTCCAGCAGGCAAAAGTTGCAGCTTCTGATTGTAAAATGAAATAGTTCCTCTTACAAGCAAATGGTTTACAAATTTTTTTCCAGGGAAAAAGTCCCTGTCTAAGTTCTACTTTCAAATATTTAAACTATAATTGCAGACCACTTGGGCTGGCCTCCAAACGTATGAACTTTTAGTTTCTCGAACGTTTCACATTCCTCTCTCCATCTTTTCTTCGTATGCTCATGATCAGTTGGGTAACTGCTGGACCTTTCCGTCCTTCAAACGTTTCATATTCTTCTATGTTGTCTGTTATGCATTCATGAACTATTTAGTAACTAATAGATCTTTTGGGTCGGTGCCTTTGTCGCCTTGGCAGTCCAACCAATCCCTTTAGTCCACCTGCAAATAAACCAACATGCATCATTCATTGGATTTGCGTTCCAAAACAAAGCAGCAAATTATATTACTAAAAAAACTAATCCACAAGAAAAACCCAGGTGCGCCATCATCATTTTACAAAATGCCGACAACACTACCTCGTCCTCCTATGGGCTCGTGATAAAAACACCAACTACGAAAAACGGGAGGAAACCGACACCGGAAGCAAAAACTCTACCCAACCGCAACGACGAAAGAGTAAAGGATACAAGCATGCGACAGGAGGGCGGGAAAAATCAATTGCAAATCAGAAGGATAATGACATCGGAAGCCAAATGGTTTTCCCAGCCGCAACGCCGGAAGGGGCACAACTACGGGCACGTGACGAAAAAGTCAACACGCATCGATAGAGGAGCGCTTTTTACTTCGGATGGCTAGATGCTTTAAGAGCCGCAACGGTGGAAGCGAAAAGGTTAGGGACATGAGACCTGAGGGTGGGAAGACTCTCAATCAGAAGTTGGAAGACATTTTACATCAGAATCCAAATGACTTTCCCAGCCGCAACGGCGGAAAAGAAAACGCTACTGGTATGCGACGAAAAGGTCAACACGCATCGGCAGTCGGAGCTCTTCATACTTCGGATGGCTAATCGATTTGGGAGCCGCAACCGCAGACGAGAAAAGGCTATCAGCCGACGATTTAACATAGTAAGATGCCTGATCAATAAAACATTAAGTGCTCAAAATCTTTAAGAATCAGCAAAGGTTAAACCCGCTCTACTTCCGCAACATCGGCCTTAAAGAATAAAAGATTTTATCCTCGGCTGGCGAAACAGACTCACATCCGCGACCCATCACGAAATTCAAACATGGCACTTTTAAAATAGGCTGACAATCAATCTTCAAATTCATTCGAAAATAAAGCATGCCCAAAAAGGCTCAAGGGTCCAACGATTGAAACAATTCTAAATTATGAGGAGGGGACCCAAATTTAAGAAATTTGGGGAGAACAGTTGCAGCCGCAACAATTGGTGATTACCTAGTGAACCTAGATCTCTGGGTGATTGTTCTTTGAGTGACAGACTGTTTAACAATAAATGTGTTTATTGAATTCTTCCAGCTATCCGGATTTCTGAAATGACCGAAGTATGTACCTTTAATCATTGATGATAGTCCAGTTTGGGAGAGTGGAAGCCAAGATTTTCAACTCCAGATGACTCTGTTGAGGCCAGAGGATGAGATTCATTATTAATTTTGTTTTCAGGTACCTGATAGCTTGGACACCACAGGATTGTAGCAGATGGTAAACATAAATATTTGTTTGTTCCTCATTCCCATGCAATTTAGCATCTTTTGTGCTTTTGGACTTTTGTCCCCTTTTATATGAGTCCTCCTGCATGCCTTTCTTACTGAATTTTATTTCAGGGTCCTCTATCCCATAGTTTCCTTTTGTGTGAGCGGTGTACTTCATGTTTAAGCTCACGGACGGAGAGGATCTTTCGACAATTTAGTACTTATGATTCAGTATCTGCATTTGATGTATGATGCTTTCATAGGAGTTTTTTTTTTTTTTGGACTCTTATTTGCCTTTTGGCATTCGTTTCCTGGCATGGGATCATTTATATTTAATATACTGTTCACCTTGTTCCTTTCCATGGGCCCTCTGCTGTCACTCCTTAGAACATTTTAAGTGTGACGTGGATGGAGCCTCAACATAGTATTCTGGACTATTTGAATCTGGTTTATTTCATCGGGGTTAAGCAGGACTTCAATGCACACAGAACTTATTCGAGAAAACTGCTAAACTGGAAGAAGTTCTTTTAGCAACACACAGTCTAAGACCCAAAAATGTTCATCATTCCCAAACATTTTGATGTTCTCCATGTAACCGTGGGTTCATTCCCTTTATTGAAACCAAGAAATATCAAACTAAAGAAAACCGAAAAACATGACTCAAAAGACATCCAAACAGATTATTTATATACAAGACAGAAGAAATCAAATAAACTCAGGAAAAATACGGCTTGAGAACCAAACCATTCACTGGTAAGTTCTCTTCCCACCCCTGCAGATCTTGCAACTTATAAGTAGAAGGGCCAAGCTTTGCCGCTATCTGATAAGGGCCTACCCACAACTGCTGGAATTTAGTATGCTTTCCTTTCTCATCATGGGGGCGATCCCATTTGAGAACCAAATCACCTACCTCCAAGTCTTTTGTTCCAGCCTTATTTTTGTCGAACCATCTCTTTATTACCCCCTGCTGTTGCTCAAAGCGCTCTCTGGCTTTAGATCTAGCCTCTTCTGCTTTCAGGAGATTATATATTCTTATTTGCAAAACTTCATCATCCGACCCTCGAGACTCTTGAGCTATTATGGAAGAGGGCAGCATGATATTGGGGGGAAGAATGGCTTCCTTACCATACACAAGGGTATACGGTGACACTCCTATCACAGACTTGGGGGTGACTCTATCGGCCCAAAGGGCGTTTGGTAGCGCTGCATGCCAACTCCTCTGGTTTTCTATTACAGTCTTCTTTAAAATTATAATCAGGTTTTTGTTAGAGGATTCAGCCAGGCCATTTCCTTGTGGATAATAATTAGCAGAATAATGCAATTTTATCCCTTTATCATGAGCAAAAGTAGTCAATTTAATTGATGAAAAGTACTTAGCATTATCAAAGACTAACGAAACTAGATCTCCAAACCTGGTCATGATATGATCTTACAGAAAGCTGATGACTTCGTCTTCATTTATCTTGCGCAGTGGGATAGCTTCGACCCAGCGAGTGAAATAATCAGTCGCGGTCAGAATGTACTTGTGCTGCAGGGAGGAATTCAGTTTTATTTCTCCAATAATATCCAATCCCCATTTCTCGAATGGCTCCGTGATCATCACAGGCTTTAGGGGTGCTGCTGCTTTAGGTTGTCTCCCGCTACACCTTTGGCAAATATCACACTTTCTGACATGTGTGTGTGCATCTTTGAAGAGCGTAGGCCAATAGTAACCGGCTCTAAGGATTTTGTGGGCTGTAGTATCTCCTGAATAATGTCCCCCAGCCAGCTCGTCATGCAATTCTGTCATTACTTTCTTCGCATCTTTCTTTTCTAAGCATCTGAGAAGAACCCCGTCATAATTCTTTCTGAATAATACTCCTTCAACAAGTTGATAGGAAGCTGATTTAAGACGCAACGCTCTTCTTTGCTTGGAATTCCAATGTTCTGGCAACAACCCTGCTTGCAAGTAATGCACAAGGTCTCTATACCAAGACTCAGGAGCTGTAAACAAAGGACATACCTCCATTACATGTAATTCGGCTTCATCTTCCCAGGCGTGTTCTCCATTATTCCCATTCTCAGTCATCAGTTTGCACAACCCTTGTAATTTAACTATAGAGGCTGGTTTGAATTCAAGGTCGTACTCTTGCAGAGCTGTAACCCAGTTGCCCCTTCTTTCTCCTAACTCCTTCTGTATAGGAAGGGACCTTACCGCTGGGTAGGGGACTATTACTTTGGTTCGATTTTTTAAAATATAAGGCCTGAATTGCTTAACTGCTTTGAATACTGCATAATCTTGCTTATCGATGGCTGGGTAGATTAATTCAGCCCCTTGCAGACCAGTACTCATAAAGGATATTGGGAATTCATCCCCCCCATATTCCTTTTGGGTGAGCACAGCTGCTAGTGAATCATCGGATGCAAAGGTATACAAGATAAAATATTTGTCGAAATCTGGGGAGGGTGCATGTGCAACAATAGTCTTGATTTTGCTGAAAGCATTCTTTTCAATCTCGGTCCATTTGAACTGTGCATTTTTCTTCACCATCTGTTGCAATGGCTTGACAATCTGAGCGAAATCAGGCACAAATCTTCACACGAAACTTATAGTTCCCATAAATGATTGCATCCCTTTTTTATTATGGGGCAAGGGGATTTGTTCAATAGCCTTTATTCTTTCTGGATCTATAGAGATTCCTTTCTTTGAAACTATGTGACCCAGCAACTTGCCTTCCGTGACAGCGAACACACACTTTTTAGGATTGAGTGAGATGCCATATCGTTCGAAAATTTGCCTTAAGTGAAACGCGTGTTCTTCTCTTCTCTTCGAGAATATTGTAATATCGTCAAGGTATACTACAACACTACGACCAATCAATCCACAGAAAGCTATGTCCATAGCCCTCTGAAACATTGCTCTAGCATTTATAAGCCCAAAAGGCATCCTTTTGTAGGCAAAGGTTCCCCATTTGGTCCTAAACGTGGTCTTCAATCTGTCTTCTTCGGCTACTAATACTTGATTGTAGCCAGAGAAACCATCTAATAATGAAAACAATTCAAAACCTAAGACCATTTGTAGCAATTGCTCCATGGGTGGAACATGATAGTTATCTTTGTCTGAAGCACGGTTTAAGTTCCTGAAATCCACGCAGAGTCTGATTTCTCTGGATTTTTTTGTCACTGGTACCAGATTTGATACCCACTCCGAGTGTCTGACCTTAAAAATGATTCTAGCATCCAATAATTTTTTTACTTCACTCTGGATCAGCGGTTCCAATTTTGGATGCATTTTTCTTAATGGTTGCTGATATGGCTTGACGCCTGCTTTAATGGGGACGACATGCTTGATGATGCCGGTGTCGTATGTTTTCAAATATTCGTATGTCCATGTGAAAACATCTTTATCTTGTTTAAACAGACTGATGAATTTGTCTCTTTCTGTTGGTGAACAACATTTGCCGAGATTCACAAATTTATGATTCGTTTCAGTCCCTAAATTTATCAGCTCGAACTGTAGAGATGAGCTGTGGGTCTTCACGTTGGTTGGTCTTCTGAACTTTTCATTTAAATCGAATATTTTTTCTAACGTTCTGACTCCTTTAGGAATGAAATTATCGTACTTCAGCTCAGCCTGATGTTCTTCATCATCTATGATCGCTCCTTTGAACACCTGTTAAACATTCTATAATCTACTGGTCATCATCGAACACTCGTAGGTTCGTAATCATATCAGGTACAGAAGGCCTGAAAAGTAATTCAACAGAGCATCAATTATTAGTGGGTACCAACCTAGTGGATGATGTGGCCAACAAGTCAGCCGCTGCATTTTTTAGTCTTGGAATTGAAATAATATTGAATGCATCAAAAGATTTAAGAAAATCCCATACCTCATTCTGGTAAGCCTTTAAGTGAGGAGAAACACAATGTATTTGATTCCGGATTTGTTTCACAATAATTTCGGAATCTCCAAATTTTTTTAGATTACTTACCTTTAATTCAATCGCTTTCTTTAGTCCCTGCACCAGCGCTTCATACTCAGCTGTATTATTAGTACGATCAAACTCTAATCTACATGAGAGAAAATATTTATTCTTCTGGGGGTCGATCAGGACACAGCCGGCTCTTAACCCTTCTAATGTCTTAGAGCCATAAAAAAAAAGTCCAAAAATAACTAACTACTGAAGGTGAATCTATTCCTACTGCTAAGTTTACTATATTACAGTCAACCTCATCAGCCTGTGAGAATCAAAGGAGATCAGGCTGGGTGTCAGATGTGTTGCTGGCTTCTTCTGCTTGGTAATTTCCTGGTTCCAACTCAATAAAATAGTTTCCCAATACAGAATCCACTGGTACATTCTTCTCCTCCAGTTGAGTAACATTGTACTTCATGTGAGGTTCTCTTAGAATCTTAATCTGGTTCGAACTCCCTTTGTATGGCAACCACAGATGCGACCAATCTGAGGAGAAATATCCATTTAATTTGGCCGACCAATCTCTGCTAAGGACAAGACCGTAAGCGTCTGGTATATCAGCCACCACGATGTTAATAAATTGGCATACTTTGTCATTAGATGCTAGACGGACTAGGACATCTTCCATCTCACCAATTACCTTCACATCCGTTCTGTCCAATTGGACCACCCTCCACATGGATGGCTTAGGCTGCCCATTGATCTTTTTACAGACTGATATGGGCATAACATTAACCGACGCCCCTGATTCTACCAAGCAATTATGTACATTATGATTGAAAATTTCAAACGTGAGGAGGAAAGGTGGATGTTTGCTTTTAGACTTACCTCCAACGCTGGTTTCTCCAATTTATTCTTCTTCTTGAGGTTGATTGTCAGTGGGCAGCTTCTCATCCGATGCTTCAAGTGCTTTCAATAGTCTTTCTTTTTGCTACGGCACTTTACACATTTCAAATAGTGGAACATTCGCTTTTACCTTCTTTAAATCCTCCACGATGTCATAATCCATCGGCTGCTCAATGGGATGAGGTTTATAAACATTCATCTTTCCTTCATTTGGCCTAGCCAATGTATTATTCTGTTTCAGATCTTGGCTAGTAATAGTGAATTCTAGAATCTTATCAGCTAAGGATTTATTCTGAAATTTCTTTACATTTCTTTGCAGTCTTTTGATCTTTGGTAGAATGAGGCTGTTTTCTTTAATTGGCCCTTGGCTCCTAGTTGCCACGTTGGTTTCCATGACGTCCTTGTAGCCCCGATTATTTTCCTCTTCAGCATCAAATAACGAAACAGAATCCCACAAAACCATGGTTTCCTCTTCCTGTTCCTTTGTTGATGTAGTATTCTCTTTTTTCTCTTCATCTCCATCTTCTGTTAATCTAGAATCCAGCAGCTGATTCATGACCAACGTCATCGAATTTATCCATTGAGGACAATTCTTTTCAGAGTGTGGCTGTTTGTGGAAAGTGCAAAAATTGTCCATTCCTACTTCTGTTAAATTCATAGATGTAGTATTGTGAGGACGAGGTTGAGACTGATTGTTATCCTCCCTTTTCTTATAGTAGGGCCTATAAAACTTTTGTGTTTCCTTCTCTTTCTCCAAATCTATGATCTTGTTGGAAAGCTTCTGCATCATTTTGGCCATATTTTCCAAATATGGTGACTTTTCTTCCTTAGGCTTAGTAAACAATAAGGCTTTTCTTCCCGCACCTTTCTCTCCTGACTATTCTGGATAGTCTTCAATGCTATCTCTTTCAGCTTCCACTACTTCTGCTTCTTCATAGGTTTCCGTCAAGGTAGGATTGGCCCTACCTTTGGTAAACATGGCCAAATTAGGGCCTAAAGCTGAAGTATAATATTCAATCAAAACTTTGTCTGAAGGTTTATCCGTTTCAGAAAAATTCTTGAGATAGGCTGCAAACCTTTGTGTGAAACTGTGCACTTTTTCCTTTCTTTCTTTCTTCAAGGCGCATAGCCCTTTCATGAGGGTTGCATGAGTTTTCTGAGTCGCATACTTACTTCTAAAAATTCTTTCGAAGGTATCCCAATCAGGGATAGAGTTGGCAGGCAACCCAAAGTACCACTATGCCGCAACTCCTTCAAGGGTATGCGGGAACAGTCTGCAGACTACATCTTCATACTCCCCGACCCTTAATCCTTCAATTTCCAAGTAAAAAATTTGTAGGTGATCATCTACTAGTATTTTCTCATTTGGGTCGAACTTGGGAAACATCTTATCAAAGGCTTGAGGTAGGTCGTGTAATGGAGGTGTCAAGTTTAACGGTGATCTGGCTCTCCAAGCAGGTGGTGGATTTGGTGGGTTAGGTGGTTGATTTGCGTTTACGCCTGCCATGAGTTTGGGTGGAGAGTGAGGAGGTGAGCCAAATGGAGTATGAGCAGGAGAACTATGAGGGGTATCTGGGCCTTCTTGATTCAAAGGTAGCACAACTTCCTGTAAGGCTGTTTCTACAAGTTCTTCCCAATCTCCAACCAGCATCGAGTCTTCTGCTACAGGACGATCTTTCTTTTTATATTCTCTTCTGGGAAATTCAGGGATGATTGGAAATCCTCCAATCTTCTTTACATACACCCTGGTGTGTCTTCTCAGATCATTAACAACTTCATTGCCAACAGGATATAGATGTTCTCTATTTCTTTCTTCCAGAATTGGATTATGAAGCCCACTGCTTTCAGAACTGTTACCGGTGGAATAATCTAGGGAAAACGGGTTTCCTCGGCCAGCCATGCACTGGAAGCCCTCCTTCTAGCGCCAAAACTGTTGAGGCCCAAAAATTCATAGGCAACAGTAGTAAGGGATTCTCCCCAGTCAACGTTCCCAACTAGCCCGTGACTGTTTGGTATGGGGAATCCGTCTGGTTTGCGGTCCGGCTACTGTAGGTCAAAGGAAAAAAAACAAAGGCTTTATCGGTTGTGGCCCGGTCCACCATGTATTTTGTATTTTTGAATTAATGTATGATATGCAAGTGCCTAATTAACCATGCAGGGCGATAAGATGCAAGGAGCAGTCACAACGTGATGCGCAGGTTCTTACCTATCGTCTTAGCATTCACAAGCATCTAAATCACATACAACAAGAAATTAAAACTACCTACCTAATCTATCCCTAGGGAGTAGGATTATCATTCATTGGTGAGTAATATAGTTTGTACATGCATAATGAAAAGCTACAGATAGCTGACACTTCTTTCAAGACACATGAACAATTGCAGATTTTTGAACAACCAGTTAGCCAATTGTTTTATGAACAACTTTCATTACTCACAGTGGAAAACATCACAAAATATACTAAAAATCATTCAACAAGAACATAGGTTCAGGAATTTAAACACTCTCATAGTTAATGAAACACAGCTGAAAAAGAAATAGTTCCCCTTCAACATTGTTCATTTAATCACATTGATACATTCCACATTTTGCTTTCTCCAGCAGGCAAAAGTTGCAGCTTCTGATTGTAAAATAAAATGGTTCCTCTTAAAAACAAATGGTTTACAAATTTTTTTCCAGGGAAAAAGTCCCTGTCTAAGTTCTACTTTCAAATATTTAAACTATAACTGTAGACCGCTTGGGCTGCCCTCCAAACGTATGACCTTTCGGTTTCTCGAACGTTTCACATTCCTCTCTCCATCTTTTCTTCGTATGCTCATGATTAGTTGGGTAACTGCTGGACCTTTCCATCCTTCAAACGTTTCATATTCTTCTATGTTGTCTGCTATGCATTCATGAACTATTTAGTAACTGATAGCTCTTTTGGGTCGGTGCCTTTGTTGCCTTGGTAGTCCGACCAATCCCTTTAGTCCACCTGCAAATAAACTAACATGCATCATTCATTGGATTTGCGTTCCAAAACAAAGCAACAAATTATATTACCGAAACAGCTAATCCACAAGAAAAAACCAGGTGCGCCATCATCATTTTACAAAATGACGACAACACTACCTCATCCTCCTACGGGCTCGTGATAAAAACACCAACTGTGGAAAACGGGAGGAAACCGACACCGGAAGAAAAAGCTCTGCCCAGCCGCAACAGCGGAAGAGTAAAGGATACAGGCATGCGACGGGAGGGAAGGAAAACTCAATCGCAAATCGAAAGGATAATGACATCGGAAGCCAAATGGTTTTCCCAGCCGCAACAGCGGAAGGGGCAAAACTACGGGCACGCGACGAAAAAGTCAACACGCATCGGCAGGGGAGCGCTTTTTACTTCGGATGGCTAGATGCTTTAAGAGCCGCAATGGCGGAAGCGAAAAGGTTAGGGACATGAGACCCGAGGGCGGGAAGACTCTCAATCGGAAGTCGGAAGACATTTTACATCGGAATCCAAATGACTTTCCCAGTCGCAACGATGGAAAAGAAAACTCTAGGGGTATGCGACGAAAAGGTCAACACGCATCGGCAGTCGGAGCTCTTCATACTTCGGATGGCTAATCGATTTGGGAGCCACAACGGCGGACGGGAAAAGGCTACCAGCCGCCGATTTAACATAGTAAGACGCCTGATCGATAAATCATTAAGTGCTCAAAATATTTAAGAATCAACAAAGGTTAAACCCGCTCTACTTCCGCAACAGCGGCCTTAACGAACAAAATATTTTATCCTCGGTTGGTGAAACAGACTCACATCCGCGACCCATCACGAAATTCAAACATGGCACTTTTAAAACAGGCTGACAATCAATCTTTAAAGTCATTTGAAAATAAAGCATGCCCAAAAAGGCTCAAGGGTCCAATGATTGAAACAATTCTAAATTATGAGGAGGGGACCCAAATTTAAGAAATTTGGGGAGAACAGTTGCATCCGCAACAGGGCTATAGGCCGATACTTACTAGGGGTGGAAGCTTTGTTCTCTTTAGGAATGAGCATGAGGAAGGTAGCATTGATGAATGGTAGAATCTTCTGGTTGTTGTGAGAGTCTTCCACCATTTCCCAGATCTCATATTTGAGCAAGTCCCAGCATGAGTGAAAAAAATTGACAGTGAAGCCATCTAGTCCAGGAGCTTGTCTTCCTTCATTTTTCTGATAGCTATTTCCACTTCCTGAAGCATAGTGGGTCTCATGATCATAGCGTTTTGATCAGCTGTGACCAGTGTGGGTATGTGAGAAGTTACCTGTTGTATGGAAACCTCCCAGTCCTAGTCATTTTTAGTGAGGAGGTATTCATAGAAAGAAACGAGCTCAACTTCAATGTCTTTGTATGTTTCTAGTCTGTCACCCTCATTATTTTTAGATGGGTGATGCAATTTTGCATACGGTGTTGGATAATGACGTGATGAAAGAAGGAAGTATTTCCATTTTTGTTTCCAGAGAATTTATTCCTATTTAGATCGCTCCTCGATATTAGAGTGAAGTTACTGCTCTTGCTTGTTTGTTTCCTCTGTTCTGCCAGTTATGATAATATGTTGTTGTAGTCATTCCATTTCCTGTTCTAGTTGGGCCTTACTGGTGAATATGTTTCCAAAAGTATGCATGGTCTATTGTTTGAGATGGTTCTTTAGAAGCTTCAATTTTGTTTGCAATATAAACATGCAGGAGGAGCCGGTGACTTGAGTGTTTAGTCACCAATCCTTGATCATCTCATAAAAATTAGGGTGAGTGAGCCAAAATTTCTGGGGTTTCTGGGATTTGAGTGCTGCCATGCAATTACATGCAAAACCATATTATGAATTGTAAAGCACCAATAAATCTGAACCGATAACCAAATATCTCATACAATCAATGCAATAGCACAAAATATTAGTTTGGGATATTACACATATCTAACTGATCATATCAAGGACAATAAAAGTGTGAAGAATTTTTTTGGAACTATGAACACTACTTATATCAAGAACATTGAAACCAACCTTTTCAATATTAAGATGGGTGACTTTAAAATAACTAAAGCATATATTAGGTGGTTTAACACCTTAAAGGATGACATGATTACATTAGAAGTAAAGAAGAAAATAAATATAGAAATGAAAGTATTTTATGAATTATCTATTTAATAGTAATATTTTGTCAATTTTGATAAGTTTAAAATTGCAAATATATTTAAGCATTTAGTCAGCTTTACCATATTCATACTTAGTCAAATATTCATCAAATTCCTTATACAAAGTGTCAATATGGCCAAATATTACTACTATGATTGAGAGTTTGTTTCTACACTCTTATCTTCACTTTTAACCCCTCACCAAAAGAACTCTAATATGGAATATGGAAAAAGAAAAATAACTATTTGCACTACTAGAACATAAAATATATCCTAAAAACCTGCCCTTTGATATGTTACTGTTGGATCTCAAAGTAACTAGGGATTCCTTCATTCTTCTTTTTCTATCTTTCCTATTGCATCCTACTTTGCTATTACAAGGAGACCCAATTGATGTATGGTCAAGATACAATGCAATCTCGAAGTAGGTATCGGCCTTATGGAACACAAATACATATGCACAGTTGATCTTAGATGCATATATTGCAGCAACATATTGTAGTTCTTACATCACAAAAATGGACTGTACAATGACATGTGCTCTTAATAAAACAAGGGAACAATGTATATTGAACAACGACGAAAAAGCTGAAACAATTCACAAACTTGGAAATGCAATTCTCACCATGCAACATATGTCAAGCCAAAAAGTTGTTGATATTGTTCTTTCCTTTCCATTGTACTCAAGTTATAGTAAAACAATATTAATTAGCATTGCACCAGTTGACAAAAGAACATATGTCCTAAGGAATCTGAATTTATTGCAACAAGAACCAGATGATTCACATCATATTATGTGTGCTTCAATTATTGACAAGTATATTGCAAGACCTATTGACCTTGAACATATATGTTTAGTTGAGTATGCTTATTATTGTACATCTTCAAATTCTACGGTAAAAAAAAGAAATTTTGAATCTTTCATATGTTGCATTCGATGTAATGAGTATAAATACCTAGATAAATTTTTAATAGAGAAAATGATGCTATTTGTCGCCTATAGAGAAATTGAAAATGTTTAAAAAAAATTATGAAACTTGGTTCGAAGCATATTCACCGCAAAAACTATTAGTGGATCGTATTTAACAAAAGTTTGTTGCTAAATAAAAATGACTTGGGGTAACATTGACAAAGTTTCTGAAACAATTGAATCTAGAAATGAACAAATATTTATTATTGAAACATTGGAACTAGAACAAAATGACTTCCCCATAGTTGACAAATATGGCATAAAAAATGATCTCATCCATAAAATGGTTTCTAGAAAACCTAGATCTATCTCCAATAATGCATTTGAGTCTATTAAACAACATTACATCATGAGCAAAGAAGAGTATTATGACATTAGGAAAAAACTTAACAAAGAGAAACAATCAATAACAAAAGATATCATAATGAGATAGTAAAATGACCCAATCACTCCAATTTGTTTATTCTTAACTGAAGGTGTGGGAACAAGCAAAACATTTGTAGAAAAAGAAATTTACCATGGCTTATTGTGCTACTACAATAAATAACTTCATAGTGATCCCTTAAAAAGAAAGAGAATCATAGTTGCTTTCATTGGAGGAGTAGCACATAATGCAAATGGCATAATTATACATTCAACCCTTCTCTTGACTTTTACCCTATCAAACATGCTTAAATGAAGCTACGGGACATTAGATATAATGGGTAAATAATTTGAATAGCTTTAGATATTACTAATAAACAAGGTCTCGCTAATTGGTTCTCGAATGCTATGTAACATTGACAAAAGGCTATGAGCAATAATGCACACTTTGACCTTACCTTTCAGAAATATTGATGCCATATTTTGTGAATATATTTGTCAAGAAAAACCTTTAAAATATTCCTGGATATTCCAATTGACAAATTTCCATTCTGACACAGTTCCTTATAGTTTTTGGACAAACAATGTCAAATACTTCTAACTCTCAAAAGTCATGAGACAAGAAGACCCAATGTTTTTGTCCATCATGAATATAATTAGAACTTGTTCACATATAGACTATGTTATTTCCTATTTAAACAAGATTGTCTTATCACCACCAAATGACCTGATGTTTCGATATATTTTCTACAAAAACAAGGATGTTGAACAACACAACAAAAAAATGTGGGACTTTCCGAATAGAATCATATACATTAGAGTCAGTTGATAAGAAAACCAATCCAATAGAGGCAAGTTCCTACCAAAATTATAAAATGGAATTTCAATCTATAATATTCCTAAAGAAATGTATTCTTGTTGAATTGATTGGAGGCAATGATGTGATTGAATATGACCTTATTAATGGTGCAGAAGGAATTTTCAAACACTACAGGAAGGAAAAAATTGACATTGTCTGGATTGAATTTAGATCACCATCGATTGCTTCAATGCAATAAGCAACTATGAAATAAATTATTGAACTTAATGTACAATGTACCTAGGCATCCATCACAAGAATCTCTATACAAATGGAATCAATGAATAGGACTCATATAGTTTGAGAAAAATTCCCCATTCTACTGGCATGTGCATGAATAATACATAGATCGCAAGGCATTACAATGGACAATCTAGAATTTGATCGAAAAGGAATTAAACAACATGGACTTGTATATACTATGATATCTCATGTTAAAGAGATCAACCAATTATACCTTGTGAGTAAATAACAACAATTTGTTTTTTGTCTTTCACATAAAGTTTCCGCTGAAATTCATAGGCTTGAAAGTAAAGCTTGCTTGGAATTTGAATACGGATTTCAAACAATACAAGAAAAAGGTTATTTTATCATATGCTCATTGAACACACGAAACCTTATATCACATTTTGGCAATATTGTCAATGACTATGATCTAATGAAAAGTGATATCTTACACCTACATGAAACACATACAAATTTCTTACCAAATGAAAGATTGATTGCAAAAAACTAGTGTTATGTATGTGCATCTAACATTCATGGTGTTCTCACATGTTACAAAAAAACCATAGTGCTCAAGAAATGGAACAATTACACAATGGACTGAATTGAAACAACTATTTTCCTATTTCAAGTCGACTAGTCTATTTCCAAATTAGCAAATGTCTACATCTCAACACATTCACCGCTCGAAGAACTTTATTCCTTTATACATAGTATGATAAATGATATTTTCCAAAATGAGCACATTTTAATTGATAATGACTTGAACTTTGACACGTTGCAATGAAGCAATGTAGAAAAGAAAATTCTCATTCATGAAAATTCATAACTTCAAGTTGCATACAACAAAACCAACAACCTATGTTGTATCTTTGCTTAACTGATTTTGGACAAGTCTGCC
Source organism: Pseudotsuga menziesii (assembly GCA_001517045.1). Classification (NCBI taxonomy): domain Eukaryota; kingdom Viridiplantae; phylum Streptophyta; class Pinopsida; order Pinales; family Pinaceae; genus Pseudotsuga; species Pseudotsuga menziesii. The sequence continues at coordinate 76,517 of LPNX010596791.1, forward strand.
AGTTGGCAATGTCGAATTCCATATCTCTGGATTTTATTGGACAAATCATCATAGCATTTGTATTTCAATTCCATTGAAAATATTCACGTACTTTTTCCCAATGAAAGTTCTATGTTTGGTTTAAGATTTATAGTTGTAGGCAATGCAACTTCTATTTTGAAAAAAACATAATCAATCCATCTTATTGCTTCTATTTATATCAAGGAATCTATATTTGTTCCAATGACTATTTCAAACAACAATTCAACATTTGAAGTATTCATATGTAGATGTTTGTTTTGATCTTTTCTTTAACCATTTTATTGCATATCATGTTTAGCACATCTTGTCAATATTTCAAATCTACTAAATAGAAACAATGGGGGGGGGGGGGGGGGGGAGAGCTACAACTATTATACTTGTGCTTATCTCCATGCCAATGATCAATTGGCCTATCTATAGGCCGCTGAGGCCATATGGTATTCTAAACAAAGTAAAATCATAATAGATAATTGTAACATCTTCAATAACTTCTGAAAATGTATATTCACAATTGTGATTGCTTTGGTAGCAAGGCTACAGTCAATATTTCTTGTAACAAGTCCCAATCCAAAATTCCACAGATACCAGATCATGCAAATCCAAAAAGGTAATAATGTTCTTATTTCCCGATTGATGCAGGAGCATCGAAAAAAGTCGAACTCGGTTTTCTAGAAGGTCCAAAACATATGTACTAAGGGAGTGGGATCCCTAAAAGTTTGAATGTATGTTGAATTAGGATAGTTGAATAAAGAGATTTGATCTATTTTTCCATGTAATATCTAGATTTGGTAATTAGTTAGCAAGTTAAACGAATAATGGGATCATTGTCAAAATGACATACATTCAGTTTTTTACAAGAAATATATTAAGATCTAATTTGTGCCAAAATAGGGTATTCGGTCCATATTTATTGGATATAATTAAATTGTCTCGTTGTGTATAAGATGTAAGGAAATTATTGTAATAAGGGGAATTTGGAGAAATGTCAAATATTTGGGTTTAATAGGAAAAGAATATTATGAATCCATATATCTATGTACATATTATGCATATTATGAGGATATTCCAAGTTTTATATTTTTATTTATAAAGTAAAACCCTTGTTTCCATAAACTAGTTAAGTTGGATTATGCTTGAAATCATTAGAAGGGATTTTGTTGAGTTGAGACTACGATTTTGCAAATCCAAGAAGAATTTTGAGTGGGTACAAACCAATTTTGTTTAAATTTTAATACAATTTATAGTTGCAGAATGTGTAAGATGGAGAGATGCACTCATTCCTCTATTCTCTATGCTTCAAAATTGAACTAGCTTGACACTCAATGCATTGTATGAGTCCATACTTGTTGGAGGAGCGCCAAGATTTTGTTTAACAGGAATCACATCAAGCCAATATTTGGTTGGATACTTCTTTCCAAAATTGAAAAACTAAAACGACCAGATGGAGGGTACCACAGAATACATGACGATGTCTATCGCTCATTGCACGCATTTAGTTAGAATTAGACCAGACTTCAGTATGGTACCTACAGGGGGTTGGAGGAAAGGATGAACCCCTGGAATTTTACCCATCAGTCAAAGAAATATTTTCTGAGCTAAGTCAACAGTCTAACACTAAGTTAGACATACCACCAATAGAAAAGAAAGTCAAACAACCTCTCATCGAACATCTAACTGACCAGGAGAAAGAAGAGGATTATGAAGTCCAACTTCATATCAGTACTTTTACTTTGGATGATACTAGCATAGAAGAAGTCAACCCTCTACAGGTTTCCATAATACCACCAATAAAACAAGAGGAGGAAGAAGCAGTACATATAGATGAAGATACTAATTTGACAACCCTCTTCCTGAATATGCAATGAAAAAAGAAAACATCCGTCAGGTAGCTGCCAAGTTGTCTAAGGTTCAACAAAAAAGGAAGAATCCGATAAGAGGAAAGGGGAAGCGCAGGATTATACTTCAAGAATAGTGAGATGACGATGATGAGCTATATTCTAGCACTGCAGAAATTCTAGAGGATGCTGCTAAAAATAAAGTACCAGTCGAGAAACAATTCAAAAAGTTCATCGCGTAAGAAGAAAATAAACCTCAATCAAAAGCAAAGAAAGAAAAAACTATTACTCCACTTGATGTTGATCGAATTTACCTCCCTTCCACCCCACCACCTCCATGCCCAGCTCAAACAATTGAAGAATATTTACCAACTTTGATCTCCATTACACCGACAACCTCCATAAACCCATATTTACAAGCATTACCAGAAAACATCCGTACCAGAGTAGACAAAGATATTGACCTACAGGACTTCATTAACCAACTTCCATCTATTTTTTCCTAACATTCAACAAATAATGATAATGAAATCGGTTATCACTGCAAATAACCCACCACAAATTTTAGCCATTCCCCAAAATCCCGACCAACCGCAAAGTTTTGCACTAAAATCACAAATCGTGGGACATATCAAATCCACTTTCCAAAGAAACCTAGATAAAAGCACCGAGATTGTAGAAGAAAAATCTCTTCATTCATTCCACAATCCATTAAAAACCCCCCACTTCCTAACCCGATCGATGAAGAATCCGAACGAGGAATTTATAAAGAGCTTGTCGACCTCAACCAAGTCGAACCAATAGCACCAAGCCAAGAAATGGTCGAAAACATCGAATATATCGAAGCCCTTGAAATTGTTGAATCACCAGAAATTGGCGAAAATCCTCTGTCAACAGATTCCTTCCTGATTTTTTGACCATCAACCTAGGAAACAACCCCACCTCTCCCTTCACCCACACCACCCTCACCTACAACATCGTTACAAACATGTAATAAATCCTACTTTTCCTATCACCACTACAGAGAAAACACTGACCATACCTCTGCTGACAGCCGAAGTTGAAAGACAAAATAGAGAAAAGGAGCGGTGTAGAAGAAAAGATAGAAAAGAAAGAAAGAAAACAGAAAGAACACCAAAAAAACTAAAATTGGCTCAACAACAAATACCATCCGTGATTTACCTGGATCAATTAGGATCGACAACAACAATTGACACACAAAAGGAAAGAGAAGAGGAGGTAGACCTATTGGTGGACACAATCAATAAAGAGTCAAGAAAAAAGAAGAGAGAAAAGAAAAGAACAAATAGAAAAAATAAAAACAGAGCAGACTGATTCCTAACAAAGTGTGAAACTCTGGAGAGACAATTCATTACAGTCCCAGAAGGGGTCAACACACACAAACCATTGGAAAAATCATACCAACGATTTGAAAGTGTCGCGTCGAAATTTCAAGCACAACTACAAGAAAGGAAAGAAGAATAGGAAGAAGAGACTACTATATTACTAAGAAATCAGTATGCAGGATTTTCAGCATCCTACAACATGTTGAGAGAGCATATCACATAATCCAATGGGACAGAAGAAGTCTTGAGAATTTGGTTCACCTACTATGGCCAAGTATTAGAATACTCGTGAACTCATTAGTTCACCACTGATTCGTCAAGTGAGCACAGAAGCAATGGAGAAAATAATTCAGGACCAACTTGTGCTAGAAATGGAAAAATTAGAAAAATTGGAGAAACAAGAACATCAATGGATTAGCCAAGCCAGACCAAGCCTAGTTAGTCTTGACAAAATCTTCCCTTACATGAAAATATTACTTGAGGTTGCTGAAGAAAAAACACAACTGTTGGGGACCGACATGAACAATATCTTTAACGTACACATACATCAAAAGGTAGAGAATTTGTCGAGTCTCACTACTTTAAATATAGACATACAAAAGGCGCTTCGCACTTGGGAGTAATTCCAACATCAGTTGGTAATTACTGTAGAATCTATGGTGGAATTCTGCATTCAGAAGCAACTATCTATCAGGAAACACAATCCATAAAAAAACATTATAGAACTACTTAAGATAGAAATTTTGTTACCTCCCTATTTCTTCAGGACGAAGAAAGATTTTGTGACAGGGGAGATGTTGGAGGATCTAGTTGGCTAAGCCAACTAGACTCATTAGTTGAATAATTGTAGATTAGTTCGACCTCATAGGCTGTGTCGGTTGGTTGAACCAACAGGTAGTTTTTGTAACTGTTTTGTAAACATATATATAGGTTGTTGAGCCAGATAGATACTTGGTTCAGTTTGTTGTATGAATACACATGTGTAAATGTAATCTGTTATTCTGTCTACCATTCTTGTCTCTTGTTCTATTATTGTTATATGATTATTTATGTGCATGATTGGTAACCTTGCAATCTGGTTGATTACAACAATACCTCATCACTCGCGAACTTAGATTTCAAATATGAATTTATATATTTTCTTTTATCAATATTTGTTATGAATCATGGTACAAGTAGTTCAATTTGGTGAGGATGAAACGTCAACAACTAGTGGATGAAAAATCAGGGCAAAGTGTGTGTTGGGTATTCTCAACAATCAAACTCAGAAAATTAAAAAGTGGTGTTGAAGTTTCTTTCTATGTTTATTTTTGTAGCATGAAGGCATTCTAGTAAGGTCTATGGATTTATGTAACATGAAGGTATTTCAGTAACGTTTCTTAATTGTTGTACCATATGTGCATTTCAACAACACTTATTAATTTCTTGTAGAGGGTGTATGCTTCCAATCGTATATATTTTTGTGTTGGACATTCAACTAGAAGTATCAAAACATACTTCTAGTTGGTTTACGAACCTTAGGAGTCAGGAGTCGAACTAGAAATTGGATACTAGAAATGAAATGAAGATATGATTATAGATATGAGGAATATGAAACATAGGGATGATGATTTGAAGATACAAATTATTTGGTTGTATAAGTGATTTTCTAGCTAACGTTCTTGGTTTGATCAGAATAAAGATTCAAATTGAATGAAAAGAAATTTTTATCTCTCACATGCACCAATTTTGGTATCATAGCATTGTACGATTGATAGTAAATTTATCCCCAAAAGTTTTCTTGTGTTAGGAGATGGCATTCAGGGTTGGAGGAGGTCAAGTAAGAGGACATTGACTTGTTGAAAATGTAGTAGTGATGGAAGATATGAGAGTTCCGTGAGCAAGGATGGAGGCCATGGAAGTTTCCAAACTTCAAGATTCGAAAACATGGGATACCAATGATTAAGAATAGGAACCTCCAGAAGAAAGAGAAGAAACAAACGAAGAATGGTTTTAGGGTTTGAAACGTTGAGACATATCTACCACCACATATTTCCTTTCTTATTTACTTAACCTGTGTAACGCCGATTAAACAAAACTACATAAGTCATATTCATAATGTCAATTTTGGGTTCTAGTGTAATACCAAAGGAAAATATACCTACTTATGATGGTAGTTTGGACCCAAAAGAGTTGATAGACTAGATAACTGCTTTGAACAAGTATTTTGACTATACAGATGAAAACGAGGACAAGCAAGTGAAGTTTGATGTCACAAGGCTGAGAGGACATGCATCCTTATAATGGGGTGGAGTGCAAGAAGAGAGGAAGAGTAAGAGTAAAGCCATGATCAAAAGTTGCAGAAATTTTTTTGCTAAATTAAAAGGTAAGTACTTACCCAAAGACTATTAGTTGACTTTGTTTAGAAAAATATAGAATTTGAAGCAAAAATTAATGACAGATAGAGAATAAATTGAAGAATTCTACAAAGTGAACATTAGAGCAGGTCACATAGAAGATAATACTAAGAAAGTTGCTAGATATGTCAAAGGTTTAATATTTGAAATCCAAGATGAGAATGCTTTGTTGTCCCCAAACATGGTAGAGGATGCCTATCATATTTCTCTAAAGGTAGAAGAGAAGTTGGCTAGAAAGTAGAGTCAATGAGCAAGAGGAAAACATTTTGGAGAAAGAGGACCACCAAAAGGACAAGAAAAGAAGGAGGAAGCTAGAAGCTCTTGTTAGCAAGAGAAATATTCACGAGGTGATGATTTATTTCGAGGAAGAGAATATTTTTCAGGAGGGTGAGGCAAAGGTAGAGATTATTAAATTAGGTGTTTTACATGTGGTAAACTTGGACATATGTCATCGAACTTCCTAGAGAATAACACTACAAATCAAATAGATGGAAATGTAGAAGAAGCAATAGAATAAGATGTGAATGAAATTAAAAAATAAGGAGTTCTAGAAGTAGGTGAATCATTTTTTATGAAGAGAATTCTAATTGACTCAAGAAATAAAACTAACGAACCAAGACAAAGGAAGAGTTTATTCAGAACAATATGCAAATCAAGAGGTAAGTGTTGCAAATTTGTGATTGATAGTGGTAGCACAAACAATTTGGTCTTCGTTTAAATGGTAGAGATGTTGGGTTTGAAGAAGATAACATACCCTACACCGTATAAAGTTCCCTGGTTGTAGAAGGGACATTGAATATTGATGAAATAGAATTTCCAAGTAGAGTTTCAAATTAGAAGCTATTAAGATAAGGTAATGTGCGATGTTATTCCTATGGATTGTTGTCATGTTATTTTAGATAAACTTGGAAATTTGACATAAATGTAGTTCATGACAAGAATAAGGATACCTATGCCTTTGAAATGGATGGAAAAAATCATACACTCATACCCTTGAAGTCTAAAAGTGCAAAAATTGAAATTGGAAAACAAGTGTTGATGAGGAAAGACAAAGAGTTTTTGAAGCAAGAACACGAAGATGAAACATGAAGTATTTTGCTTGACAAGTCAAAGATAGTTACTATATATTTAGAGGTAATTGATTCACTTTCAAAAAAAGAAAATTTTATGATATGAATATGAGACTAATCCTGACTAATTAAATGTGTTAGGATTATTAATTAATCCTCCCTTGACCACCATAGTCTAATTGTCTTTTCCTAGCTTAGGATATTAATTCCACCTCACTAGTTCCATGGGGGACTCATATGGGGGCCACATAATAATCAATGTTCCAGTCTGTATAATTTTAGGAACTTCGGAGACCAATTCCTATAATTTAGGAACCTACTCTCGGTGCCACCGGCAGTTGACCCTAGTTGGTGTTCAGTTATGTCTAGTTATGCTTTGATTCCCATTAGTTAGTTCTTATTCAATTAATATAGCACAACTTTGCATGATTCAAGGGAGATTAGGTGTTTTTTCTCACCTACCCTTATCATTTAACTGGCTGTGAACTGATTCAGTTGTCCAGAGTTAGGTGAGTGAGCTCTAGTGGTGATTTTCTCACATCTGGTTAGCATTGGAGTCAGTCCAAGTTAGGTGATTCGAATCCTACCTAAGGCATTCAAATTATCCTATTTGTAACACCATTGTATTACAAATTATTTCCTGATTAATGAATGTAATGCTATTGTTATGGAGAGAAAATTCCTATGGATTGGGGTGTACCACAACAGATAGATAGACCTGAGAAATCAATCCCTTCCCAATATGCAAGAGAAACCAAACATCTAACACTAAAGGATCTCAAATCATACCTTATTCCGGACGGTTGAAGTAGATCCCCGTTGAGCTTTTTCCAATCGCACTCATGCTAGCAATTTTCTCTCAACAACAACAAACTAGACAAGCATGCTATATAATATGGTGTTAGATCTACTCTAGAATATATAATCAACAATGTATAAGCAATTAAATATATCCATGGATTCAATATTCATTCAAATGCACATTATTGGACAGGAAAATATATTTCTATTAATAAAATTAGATATTACACAAGTGACAACCTCTGTCGGTACGTCTATGAACCGGAGAAACTGAGTCCTCCACCTGGGCCTCCACCACCTCAATCCTCCATCTCTTGATAGCAAGCTCACAAGAAAATGAAAGCTTGGGAATAACATAAAGTGATACAAAGGGAGAAAGGGATGCAAACTCGAGTATATGCAAGATACGACAACAATGGACTATAGTTTCCTTGCTCTTCAATTCCTCTTTTTCAATGTATCTAAGGGGTTCCTTATATAGCACTCCAAAGGGGTAATGGAGGGTCAAATCCGAGTGATCTCGAGGCATATGGAAGGCCAAGAGTCAAGTGGTTCAGAAACACATCAACGAAAACTCCAAAAATATTTGGACTTATGCACACATCCCAATGTACGTGGGTTTGAGGTCAAATGTCGCGTATACACGTGAGTATGGGATTAAAAGTGACGTACATCAATAAATAGGTGTTTTTAGGGATGAAATTGGAAACATAAAATTATAATATCAGTCCATGGGGTCTAAAGAGTCTGCATAGGGACAGGGAAGGCCATAAATATGTGATCAACCATGTGTGGTAAAATCAACTGTAACAGATGCCCCCTAATGTGTGAGGTTAGAGGGGTAATATGATGGCCAAAATAAATTATAAAATACATCCCAAAAGTGGAGTGATGAAGAACCAGGTGGAAGAACCATCCATCCATCAGTATAGTACAATAATCAATCTCTGCATATGACTACAAATACATATAGCAGTCCCGGATACATAAGAGTACAATGGCCATGAATAGGCATGATATACAAAATGTGACATGTGTGGTCATTGCCACGCAGAATATATAATAGATCAGAATCTCCATGATGAAGATATACAATGGATCAAGATCTCCATAGAAGCTGAAGATGTCTGACATACACTAGAATCAAATCACGAGAGCTGAAATCTCATGAACACTGGCACGATCAAGGAGGTAGCATATATGGAATGCCACTAGGATAGAAAGTCTTCTACACAAACTGCTATGAGTACATGTCCTACTAATTGAATAGAGGTGTCGAGGTTGAACATAGTAGTCCATCATCTTATTATCGGTCATTGATGTATACCATTAACAGACGCGAGATCACCAACCGATAATGAAAGTGGGAATCAAAGTACTAGAGTGCAATCTAACAAGTGTGAATAGATGTGTTGAGTTTGAATAGTACTTGGAAGAATCCATCGATCATGGAACATTGATGTATTCCCAAAACTCTCGATGGTGAGAGAACGTACCACTGATGACTGCAAGTATCAAGGCACTCAAATGATTCTAGACTCCTATCCCATAATAAATGATCTAAATTAGATGGGATGGAATCCCCTGGAAGAAGGGAATTAAGGCATCCCTCATCAACCAACACGAGGTACTCAATAACACTATATAATATGGAAGGAATCGAGCAAGATGTGCATGAACCAGTAACAGTACCAGGAATGGATGACATGCAAAGTCAAGATAACTGAGGAATGGTCGACTCAGGCTTCATCTTCCTTGGAACAAGAGCATAAAGGAAAATGGTGATTGAAGATAAGCAGCATGGACTCGATATGCAAACTGGGACATGTTTGTGACACAAGAGACATCAACAGAGGCTCCATAGGGATTGGAAGCTTAACCAGTCGGTGGAGATAAACTTAGAGTAACGAGTACAGCTCCTAAAGTCAAACTAATAACCCAACCAACGGATGTGATATACAGTGCTCTGTTCGAAGGTGACACAAATCGACTGCTGCCAAATATAACATCTTTTCCTGTTTGGATTTTTTATTTTTTGATTTTTTTGGACTTTTTCAGATATTTTGAAAATCTTGAAAAAGAATAAAAGTTCTTTATAGTTACAAATCTAGGAGGAGACGAGTTTCAGGGGACAAGCAAACTAGTTCCAAGTAGCGGAACATAATTATGCTCAATGCAAGGATGTATGTGTAGGATACCGACAGTCGGGAGAAGGTCCCCTCCCCAGCAGAGTCTCCAATTCTGTTACAGAGAGAAACTTCCTATGGCTTGGGGTGTACCACAACAGATAGCTAGACCTGAGAAATCAATCCCTTCCCGATATGCAAGAGAAACCAAACATCTAACACTAAAGGATCTCGAATCATACCTTATTCTGGATGGTTGAAGTAGATCCCCGTAGAGATTTTTCCAATCCCGCTTGCGTTAGCAATTTGCTCTCAACAACAACAAACAAGACACGAATGCTATATAATATGGTGTTAGATCTACTCTAGCATATATAATCAACAATGTATACGCAATTAAACATATCCATGGATTCAATATTCATTCAAATGCACATTATTGGTCAGGAAAAGATATTTCTATTAATCAAATCAGAGATTACACAAGTGACAACCTCTGTTGGCACATCTGCGAACCGGAGAAATTGAGTCCTTTACCTGGGTCTCCACCACCTCAATCCTCCATCTCTCGATAGCAAGCTCACAAGCAAAGGAAAGTTTGGGAAGAACAAAAAGTGATCCAAAGGGACAAAGGGATGTTGACTCAAGTATATGCAAGTTATGACAACAATGGACTATAGTTTCCTTGCTCTTCAATTCCTCTCCTTCAATGTATCTAAGGGGTTCATTATATAGCACTCCAAAGGGGTAATGGAGGGTCAAATCCGAGTGATATCGAGGCATATGGAAGGCCAAGAGTCAAGTGGTTTGGACACACATCAAGGAAAAATCCAAAAATATTTGGACTTATGCACACATCCGGATGTATGCGGGTTTGAGGTCAAAAGTCGCGTATACACGTGAGTATGGGATTAAAAGTCGCGTACAACATAAACGGGTGTTTTTAAGGATGAACTTGGAGACATCAAAGTATAATATCAGTCCATGGGGTCCAAATATTCTGCAGAGGGACATGGAAGGCCATAAATATGTGATCAACCATGTGTGGTAAAATCAGCTGTAACGGTTATTCTTCCAATTTTGGTCTCATGCGTGTCTAATTTTTCCATGAATAATTGATCCAAGTTTACTGAAATGCTTCTCTCTCTTCTGAAATCTTCTTTCACATTTGATTTCATTCAGGCATGAGGATCCAACTTCAAAGAATTAAACATGGTATCATAACAGATATTCAAGCCAGCTTCAAACCTCAGAAACTTCCATTGATGCACCGTACGCAATTGGGTTCCACATAAATCTTGGTATTCTTGCCTCACTCCCTCAATATTTTGTCTAGATAAGTCTAGCCAGGTGTGATGCACCCAAATAAAGTGCACATGTCGAAGTGGAGAGTGTTTGAATTGGTTTTATTGTGAATTGAAGTCTTTTTGCAGGTTAATTGAACATTTTCTAAAGAATCAGTTGTTTCTTGAAGCTGGAAGATGGACCATTCAACAACTTTGACACCCAAAATCCTCACACCCTTCAATTATGTTGATTGGAGGGCTGATATGTAGATTGCCTTGTGCAACAAGGGTTTGTAGAGAGTCACCATGGGTAGAGAGGTCAAACCCCAACACCATCTTGAAAAGTCGAAGTATTTGAACAATATTGATGAAGCATTTTGATTCATGTGCATCCACATCTCCAGAGAGTTACTCTTTCAACTTGAGGGATTGAGAACATCAAAAGAAGTATGGGAGAATATCGAGTCCTTGTTTGGGAAGAAGGATGAGATAAGGGGCCATATTCTAGAGAATGAGCTGATTGCACTACATCCTAGAAACTTCAAAACATTACAACATTTTTTCTCAAAATTCAAATCACTTATCATGCAATGCAAGCAGTGAGGGATTGACAAGAAGGATGAGAAATTGGTTCTCTCTATTCTAAGCATACTTGGCCCAGAATTCTTAGTGTTCGTATCTACCTTCAACTCTGGGAGACTGACAACTCCTAATTGGAGAATAACATCTCTTGATGTCTTCACAGAATCTCTAATACATGAACAAGACAAGCTAATACAAATGGGATTTCTCAGAGCCTCCCCAAATCAAGCTCTCTTGGGACGGGGAGACAAAGAATGCACAAGAAAGGAGGAAGAAAAAAAAAAAGAGAAGAAGAACATTGAATTAGAACATAAGGAAGAGTTTGATCAATTAGATGAATCCTAAGGCTCTAAGAAGGACAAACATTAGAGGTTATCGAGGATGACGGGAACATGACTGGAGAGTCATATGACATAAGGAGAACAAGATATCAATTTAAAAAAGAGAGACTTGTGCTATTTCAAGAAAACTCACTTCTTCCAGAGAGGTTCTACAAAATCCTGGAGAGATGCTACATGATGGTAAGGTCTGATCAACAATTCTTCTCATTGAAGAACAAATTGGATCATGTCACTCTTCCTCTAGAAAGAAGAGACAAATGCAACATTTCTTCTCCTATCTGTCATCAGATTGGAAGAAGGTGGAGAGGTTCACATGCATAGTACCATGAAACTAGTGCACACAAGGCCCATCACACTGCATTACTGCTCCACAGAGATGTAGATTGCAGACATATTTTCACAATTTTTTTACTCAAGAAGAAATTTTCTCTTAGTATGAAAGCTTGATCCTGGTTTTTTCTAGTTATTTTTTAGGGGGGGGTTTCCCATGAGGTTTTCCCCATTTCCTTGGTTTATTAGCAATCATTTTTGCATTTATATTGTATGAGTGACCTTTTTTCTTAGTTGTTAGGGCTCAAGTTGTCCAAGTTAAGATTAAGGGGGGTGTTAGGATTATTAATTAATCCTCCATTGACCACCATAGTCTAATTGTCTTTTCCTAGATTAGGAGATTAAGGACACCTCACTAGTGCCATGGGGGACTCATATGCGGGCCACCTAACACTCAATGTGCTAGTCTGCATGAGTTTAGGATCTCTAGAGACCAGTCCATATAATTTAGGAACCCACTCTGAGTGCCACCAACAATCACCAACAGTTGAACCTAGTCGGTGTTCAATTATGTCCAGTTATGCTCTGATTCCCATCAGTTTTTTATTCTTCATTTGATATAGCATCAATTTCCATGATTCAAGGGAGGATGGGCACATTTTCTCACCTACCCTCATTAGTTAATTGGTTGTGAACTAATTTAGTTTTATGGAGTTAGGTTAGTGAGCTCTAGTGGTGATTTTCTCACATTTAGTTAGGTAATTTGAATCCTACCTAAGGCATTCGGATTCTCTTATTTGTAACACTGTTGTATTATAGATTATTTACTGATTAATGTATGTAATGTTATTCTTCCAATTTTTGTCTCATGTGTGTCTAATTTTTCCATGAATAATTGATTAGAGTTTACCGAATTGCTTCTCTCTCTTCTACAATCTTCTTTCACATTTGATTTCATTTAGGCATGAGGATCCAACTTCACAAAATTAAAAAAAAAATTAGTGGATGGTTGTCAAAGGAAAGTGTAAATCATCCAAAAGCACCTATAGAAAAAGTACTTGTCATGGAAGGGGAAATTCTCATAAATGAACATAAAAAGGTGTCGAGGAGGAAATTGTCTTGAAAGAAAATAACAAGGTTTTAAGTGTGAAACTCCAAATTTGTACTAAAAGTAGTAAGAGTGTGGAATAATATGAAGAAGAAGTGATGGTAATCAATAAGGAAATACATAATTAAGTTCCCCAGGAAACAATTCATGCAAATAACTTTTCTTCCATACAAATGATTTTATTAATTATTTGTATGACAATCATCTTTATGACTAAGGGAATATTTCAACGAGTTAATAAGAAAGTTGTTTCTTTTAATATGTTTGTTTCATGTGTAGGAAATATGGCCAAGGTGGATACTTATGGTGTTCCATTTGTGAATAATGATCAAGTTCTAGTTCCTACAAATCAATCTTTGAGATATTCTGCTGAAAGAATTTAGAAAACCAAGTTTTCGTAAACAAGCATACATTGTACCAGTGAAACAAAATCAATTTACTGAGTGGAGAACCTTGGGATGTAGGAGGAAATGTTTGTACAAATGCATATACAATAAATAATTTTTATCCAAAGCAATTGAGAAAAAAATGTGGCAACAAAGTCAAAATCAGGTTTCTAGAAGGTCCAAAACACATTTACTAAGGAAGTGGGATCCCTATTTTTTTTTATTTTTTGTTGAATTAGGGCAGTTGAATAAATATATTTGATCTCTTCTTGCCATGTAATAGCTAGATTTGGTAATTAGTTAGTAGGTTAGACAAAGAAGGGGACCATTCTCAAGATGACATGTAATCAATTTGTTTAGGGGAAATATATTAAGATATGATTTGTGTCAATATATGGAATTCAATCCATATTTACTGGATCTAGGTAAATTCTCTTGCCATGCACAAGATGTAGTGAAATTATTGTAATAGGGGGAATATAAAGAAATGTCAAAGATTTGGGTTTAATAGACAAATAAGATCACAAATCCATATATTTGTGTACGCATTCTTCCCATTTCAAGGATATTCCACGTTCAATGTTTTTATTTATAAATTTAATCCCTCATTTTCATACTAAACTAGTTAAGTTGGATTATGCTTGAAATTATTAGAAAGAATTTTACTGAGTTGAGACTGCATTTTTATAAATACAAGAAGAATTTTGAGTGGGTATGACTTGGTTTTGTTTGATTTTAATACAATTTCTAGTTGTAGAACATGTAAGATGGAGATATGCACACATTCCTCTATTATCTATACTTCAAAATTGAACTAGCTTGATACTCAATGCTTTCTATGAGTCCATACCTCATCACTAGGGAGCTTAGATTTCAAATATGAATTTATATAGTTTCTTTTATCAGTATTTGTGATGAAGCATGGCACTACTAATTCAATTTGGTGAAGATGAAATCTCAACAACCATTGGATGCAAAATCAAGGAAAAGTGCATGTTGGGTACTTTAAAAAATGAAACTCAAAAAATTGAATAGTCATGTTGAAGTTTCTTTCTATGTTGATTTATGTAGCACAAAGGATTTAACGTCTATGGATTTTTGTAACATGAAGGTAATTCAGTAATGCTTCTTAATTCTTGTAGCATGTGTGCATTTCAAAACACTTATTAATTTACTGTAGAGGGTGTATGGTTCCATCCATATAGATTTCTGTGCCATTCATTCAACTAGCAGTATTAAAACAAAGTTATAGTTGGTTTATAAACCTTAGGAATCGAACCAAAAATTGAACACTAGAAATGAAATGAAGATGTGATTATAGAGATGGGGAATCTGAAACAAATGGCTAAAAATTTGGATATAGAATTTATTTGATTGTATAAGTGGTTTTCCAGCTAACGTCATTGGTTTGATCATAATAAAGTTTTATATTGTATGAAAGGAAAATTGTATCTCTCACTAGAAACATTGATACATATCTAGAATTTGATAAAGACAAAACAAATATTCTATTCTATAAATCCTATGTTTCAATGTTGATAAGTTACCTTTTTTATTTTTTTTAGGATTAAATAAGTACCACAACTACCA
Source organism: Pseudotsuga menziesii (assembly GCA_001517045.1). Lineage (NCBI taxonomy): Eukaryota > Viridiplantae > Streptophyta > Pinopsida > Pinales > Pinaceae > Pseudotsuga > Pseudotsuga menziesii. Next base: position 91,675 of record LPNX010596791.1, read on the forward strand.
TATTCTATTCAGAAAATTTGTTCAACAACATATACAAATGTGTTTGAAGGAGATGTCCTCGCCTTGTATGGACCTACACAAAGAAAAATATCAAATTCACCCAATATGACACAATTAATACATGCTAACTTTGGTAGATAAAGGCGATCAATTAACAATAACAGTGAATATGAACAATAATCTTATTTATCATTTCATTAAACACTTTACTACTGGTATTATAGGTATTAAATCTTAAATTTAAGAACTAGAAACAATGGACCATATGATAGAGGAGATGACGAGTATTGCATTATGTTATAGCAATAGACTTTTATTGAAGCAATACCTCAAGTTTTCCAAGACCATAGGCTACCACCAGATACAACTATGTATGGAATTTCAAGCACAACAAACAACTATTTGTTGAAGAAATTGTGATTTCCTCCAACCAAAATAATAGAAACTATGAATTGGTAAACAATAATCCAACTGTATGTTTTTGAACAATTTGAAAACTATTTCTTATTTTTAGTTACATTTCCAAACATGTTCTGCATTTTTCTATTTTTGAATCCACAACTTGCAATGAACTTGAATTCATTGCAGTTGTAACTGAATGAAGACCACAACATTAATTTATCCAAATTACAAGAGGATCCGGCATCAAAATTACGCCAATGTACCTATTCAATAATGTCATCAGAAATGGGCCAAGTAGGTCTTAGTTGTTGCGTGTTTCAATGGCAACATTTGTTGATGTGTTGAACGATGATTGTGTAAAAGCACATTTGCTTTCTCTTTTTTTCTCAAAGACACAAGAAAATACCCACCTGCCCTTTTACATAATTTGCTTTAGTAATTTTTAGCACTTTTGCTATTATTTTGTGAGTTCCCATAGACCATGTGCAAATAATTGCATACCATTTTTGTGTACTAGTTTTACCAATACTGGTTTTAGACATATTAGTCTTAAATTTTAATACACCAGTTTTACACAAAATGCTTTGCTGACTTAGAATTTGTTGTCTCATCATTTTTCAATGAATTGTCTAAACCAATACCATTATTTGACACTGATCTCCTGAACCTGTTTCCTATGCTTTAATTCATATTGAATTATATTTAAAGTTCTAGGTTTTCCCATCTTCTTGAATTGTATTTTAAAAATTCATCAAATCGGTCCAACTCTAAGTCCAAAAGAAAAGTGAGATCACTTTATCTTCAACATTACCAATGTGGGAAAAAAAAACCTCGCTCAAACATTAAAAAAAATATTGCTTGTTCTAATCCAAATCATTGCTAGTGATGCTGAGTATGAATATCTGTTGGCTGGACCAACTGTGTTAAAATAATATTTAGAATAATTAATCCTTTTGGACAAATACAAATACCAATCATATAATCCGTTCAATTTTTTCAATAGGGAACTTCATTTGCAAACCATCACATTCTTTAGGAAACTATTTGCTTTCTTCACTTATCAGAATTCAAGCATTAGAACTAGTGCAATAGTAGCATTCACAACAAATAGAGTCCATAGTTTATTTTATTTTATTTTATTATTTCCCATTTTGACATTAGGATCATAGAAGTTGAAGTTGCTTATGATATCAAGCCTAAAATGGTTTTCTAATGAAGCTACAAAGCACAGCAAGACTTTTTTATTACGTATGCATACATGGCCTTTTCTACATCATTTTTTGCTTCTATAGAACACTCAATTTTGTACATAATTTTTCTTCTATGTCTTCGCATAAGAGCTTTCTAGCATAAATATATTTTTGTCCACCAATCTCCTATACAAGATTTTGCATATTTGCAATTTGTTACATTGTGTCTTTGAATTGATTCTCTAAACTTGTTTTGTTTTCTAAAACTTTTGCATGGACCTAGTTCTTATGCTTTTATCCATATTGAACTAGGTTTGAAGTTTCATATCTTTTTCCCTGATATTAAATCCATTTTGGCAAAAAAAACATTAAAATAATTGAATTCCAAGTCTTAGAGAACAAAAGACTAAATTTAATTTCAAGATTAGCAATGTTCGAAAGAAATTCCTCACTCATTTATATACAACAACAATACTCAACATTATGGGAAAAATCAAGTCTACTGATGCAGAGTATGCATGGTTGACATCTATATTAACTATATTAACATAAATTTCAGGGTATCCGATTCTTTTATGCAAAGACAGATCAACACAATCTCATCCAAGACAATACCCTCAAATATACACAACAACCCTACATACAATTTGGATTTCTCCATGGGCCAACAAAAATTTAAACCATTGCTTTTTCCAGGAAACCATTTTCTTGGTTTGCTTATGAAAATTCAAGATTTACTACTATTGCAATAACTCCATTAGCAATAAACAACTTTTCCTGTCTTTATATTTTTGCTTTCCATTTTGTCAATAACTTCATAGAAATTGACATTGTTATTGATATGCAACAAAAACATGGTTATGTCATAGAGCTACGAATCCCAACTGGTCATTCTCATTTGTTTCTACTACATTTTATTCTAATTTGGTACTAGACAAAAAACTACATGCACTCTTGTTCCTATCATTTTTCGATAGATTAAGATCACCAACAATAGACCTACATATTATAGGATAAAAAAATGTCTTCTTACCTCCATTCTGAAGACTTTGCAATAGATGCAACCAACCCATTCTTCATATCTCATTTGATTGCACATCTTTAAAATAGACCACATCATACAAATAGGAGCATTGTTTAAATGTGTTATGGAAACAATGGAACAGTGGATTGCACAATGCATATGGCATAGCTACAACAATTCTACCCAACAATTGCAACTATTCCTTATGAGAACTACACAAAGAGCACATTTTCGATAGTTTTCCATTTTCACAAACTTTGTGTAGAGGGTTTGTTTGCATTGACAACATATAATGCCGTTGAAATCAAGAATCATTAGCAATTCAATTTGTTTTCAATTCTCCATGGTTTTGCATATGCGAAGGTTGCTAAGAATCAGACACTTATGTACATGTTAGAATTTGTTAATAGTTCGTCATTTTATAAACTTTTACAAAGTACTTTTTGCACTACAACAAAGATTTTTCCCCAAAATTGTTGTTTTCTTTTTGTTTGTTTTAGACTAAGTGATTACAAAATACATCACGCTACTAATAAATTATATGCTTTAACACAATGAATCTAGTTCTGTTGTATAAATTGTCATATTGTTCTATCATTGAAATATATACATGGCTGTTTGCATTCCTTCAAGCCAATTTATAAAAGTGTTTTACTGTCATCTCTTTTCAAGCTATGAGAACAATTCCCATATTTTCATATAGACAAATAACCATGCTTTGATTTTAATTATATTTTTTTGGAGTGTTTTTCCATAACTTTTAAAGACACCATTTACTTATAATACTAAAATTGCAACTCTCATTTTAGTTTTTATGTATCTTTCATTTTTAGTTTTTTTGCAAATGTTTTTCAAATCATCAAAATTGTTCAATTATGCTCGAATTGAGACCATTTGGAAAGAATTCATTACAAATAAAATATTGGGAATATGGATATATGATTCCATTAGTCATTTGGTAATATTTTATGCAAACTAGAACAAGTATGTATGCCCATAAATTATTTAATTTTATTTAGTAACTAGAGTTATGGTTATCTAATCGGTCATACATTAGTAGGATAGTTGGAATCCAATGACATCATCTTTAGAGTATGAAGCTAGTAGACTAAGCTTGTGTTCTAGATTATTCCATGTTCTTTGTCCAGTTCCAACAGTTTCAAGGTAGCAAGTCTCTTTGTTGTTTGCTCTTTCACTTGAATTGTAGGACACCATCAATGATTTTAGTGGAATTCTATCATAACACTATGCAGGATGATTTAACATTTGTTTCCATATCATGGCTTGCCAACACATTGGCAACATGTCAGACATGGATGGTTTCCTTTCTGTTCTCATTTCTATGCTAGGGAACATGGAAGCCATGAAAATACAACATGATTATGAATTGGGTACAAGAAAATCTATAAATCTGTGTTGAGAAATTTTCATCATCCTTTTCTTGTGAGTGGCAAAGGAACTACAATATTTTCAAATGAGCATAATTAAGAATGATAGGCATTTGTCAACAAGGTTCCTACTAATTATGATCAAAGGAAATTTATCTGAAATTTTCAGGATCCAAGGTACCATCTAATAGATCATTCATGTGTCCTGACTGGTTTGAATGGTATCAAACTAAAGGAATTTTGGAAGGGAATGATATTTGATGCTAGTGTTACATATGAAGCTCATTCAGGGGGGTATCAAGTTCAACTGAAAGGAGCATTAATTGCTCAAGGAGCATGCTTGGACGATCCCTGAGAAATTTATTCAGGGCATAAGTGTGTAGGGGACAATTTTAAGAAGCATGGATTGGGTTACTCATATGGATGGGAAGATGGTTCATGGACACTTTCGAGAAGCATGGATTGGGTTACTCATATGGATGGGAAGATGGTTCATGGACGCTTTCGAGAAGCATGGATTGGGTTACTCATATGGGTGGGAAAATGGCGCATTGGATTATCGCCACACTTCAAGCAATCATAATTTGAATGCCTCATAACCTTATTCTGTAATTTGGATTATGGTCATTCTTGTATAGGCTTACAACAATTAGCTTAAAAATCTCTACAGGTAGACATCACAACATGCCAAAACAATGTTAAAAGAAAAATACAAGGAACGTGCTTCTACTTATCAACTTTAGAACTATTGAATAAGACCTAACTAGTGTGCTACACATACATCATTTTGAAATTAGTGCTATGAAAGCTAATACTGATATGTGAATTATATCTTATTTTGCAAATTATAGAGTAAAAGGAAATATTTATATCTGGATTATATTTCATTTTGCAAACTATAAATGCATATTTTAGAAACATGGTATAAAAAGTAAATGTTTCATTGATTTCTTTCACACTATGTCAATTCATAAGCATGTTGTAAACAAACATTTTAAGTTTAAATACTTTCAAACAACTTCATATCTTGAAGGTATATATGCATATTTTACATGAGAAAATGCATAAATTACATTTTTGATATGTTATATCTTATATCAATCCAGGCAACAAATTTTTCAAATTAGAAAATCAAACTTCTCTTTTATTTGCCTCTACATCATTGATATCCTCTGTCTTCTACAACTTCCTTTCTACAATTTATGTTTCCTAACCTCAAGTATTTATTATCAAAGACATTGTCACTTATCTCTTGTTTCTATATACAATATATTAATATAATTTCTTCATATTCTTAATTCTTATTGAGAAATAATTTGATTGATTGAAACTCGACTATGAAATTATATTCTTAATTCTTAATAAGAAATAATTTGATTGATTGAAACTCCCAATGAAATTATACTTCGATTTTATTAACATTTATTTGAAAATAAAAGTGAGTTATAATGTCAATGACTGGTACCTTAATTTTGATAAAACTTACCATACATGTAAAGGAGACCACCATGTAACATCTTGGACCCACATAACTAGTGATATGTCACACACAACTTCACTCTCTACCTGACAACTAAGGAAGTGTGGCTTACAAGTTTGAAACTTGATGCATGGTTTCCACCGACATGGACGTTGAATGGTCAATGTCACATACATACATACTTGACTTCAAACCGTGTAATGATTTGTATAGTTAAAGACTTCAAAACTTTAATGCAATTGCATGGGATTGGGATGTATAGTTAAAGAGAGGAGAGGAAGCTCCACCCGTCGTTTGATGATAGGCCAACCGTGTAAGGAGAGGAGGCTCCACGTTCATCTGACTTCACGTGCACGTTAATCATATTGAAGAAATGGAAACAAGTTTTACTTTTTGAATCGTTTTACTCAACGCTCAAGAAGAATTTATGGGTTAAAAGCTTCTTCAATTATTTGGTAGAAAGGCCAAGATCAAGCTTACACCTTCCTTGAAAAACAAGGGGACCTTTATTTATTTTTGGTAAAGGAGGTTCATTATTTGTTAGCTGCCTACTTCACTTCAAAGACCTTCTTTAAGATGAAACAAGTTTTATATGAGTGGTTAGAAATGCTTTTGGTTTCAGGAATGTACTAGCTATTTTTTATGTGTTTAATGATTGATGTATCACTTCCATTACTAGATTCATTTGTCGTAGTTTACTTTGATGACATTTGATATTTAGTTATATTTAGGAGGAATATGTTGAACGTCTAAAGTATGTAACTGAGATACCAGGGATAACATGATCAGTTAAAAATTACCAATTTAAATCGATTTTAACTTTGGATCTACTAGCATTGAAAGGGATCAAATCCCCGAGGTAGAAACCTTTCCTCAAATTTTGCATGCTAAAAAGGTTTGTACTTCAAGGAATTTGATCCCTTTTGGCACTTGATAGATCTAGAGTTAAGATGGATCTATGTTGATTTATTTTATTATAGTGATCATTTTCGTTAATTTTTTACTTTTGGCTTTAACTAAGATCATTTAAAAAAAAAAAATTTACTTTATTAATTTTATAGCTACAACATATAGATAGATGCACCTATTATTCTCTTGGGCATATGGATATAAATGTACCTAATTACTATTTGTGCAATGCTCGTGAGGTACAAATTCCTTCCTTGACTACAAATAGTAAACAAAAACACTAATGAGATTCAAACATTATTATTTTCGATCAGTTTATTATTATTTTTTTAAGTTTTATAAAATATTATATTGGACCAACATACATAGATATATATTATAATCTTGTTAATATTGGGATGTTAAAGTTGATATTGGTATCTTTTATAGTGTATGTTTATTCAATTTAATACATATCTTTTTTAAATTTTTTATTGTGAATTTGTCATATATATATATAATTTTTAGCTAGCATGAGTTAAAGACATGACACGTCTCACCAAAAAGCACCTTTTGGCATAATAAAGAAGTATCTTAGTGTACATGGTACATATGAATGGTGTGGTCGAGTTAAATATTAATCTTGCAAAAACAAAAGTCATCCTTAAGTGCCTAATCCTACTTGTTCCACATGTGTTAGAAGTTCTGTCAAAACAACCAAATATTTAAGAAAGTGCATAGCATTATCTTCAATTACAATAGCACCATTTTATGATATAACAACTACTTGTAAGAGTTTCTAGTGGAGTAAGGTTCAATAAAATGCCTTTGAAGAATTGAATCGAGATATTAATTTGAGACAGTCCCAGAATTACCTATTTTACTTAAGTCATTCAAGGTAGATGTTGATGTAATTGGATATGATATTGGAGCAATGTTGATGCGAAGGGGGAACTAATATGTTGTCATTCATATTTATTTCATCGAATGGTACTAAACTTTGCTACATGTGCCTAGGAACTCTATCTCTTGGTTCAAGAAATGAAGAACTGGAAGCATTATATATTGGGCAAGGAGACCATCATCCATAGTACTAATCACCAACATCTATAATGCTTGCAGGTTCAAAGTAAGATACAAAAAGCAATAAAGTATGAGTGCGTGTGATTTATGCAACAATTTCATCTAGTGACTAAATATAAGAAGGGCACTACCAACATGTTGGTTGATTTTTTTATCTAGATCACTGGCATCAAAATTCATGTCTTTGGGAGAAATTATGCAATGGACCAATTCATGCATGAAGCATACAAAGAGAATTATGCATAATATGGGGACTTCAAAGGGGTGTATCAATAGGTACAATGACAATCAAAATAAGAAAATTTTGATTACTATATCCAAGATGGATTAATCTACAATATGGGTGTAATACCCCTGAGTATTACCCTTAAATCTAGAGTGACTGGTTAATTATCAACATGCTAATTGTAATTTAATGTTATGGCTTGGTTATGAACTACCATGGGATATTATTAATTTTAATGAACATTTTTTTATTATGTAAATAAATAGATGAGAATTCAAAAATTGACTGGGTGGGTTTCCACTAAAGAAGGACCATGATATTACAAAAGGGAACCTTTCTCCAAAACTTTAGCCAAGATTCCACAAATATAGTGATAGGTGTCACTTAGTTTGTTGGATTAAAAGAACCAAGAATACCTCTTTTAGGGATAAAAGAGGAGTTTGAATGGGAGTTTAAGAGTGCTTGGAGATAGAGGAGTATGAGTGAGTTAGAGGGGAATAATAGGCAAAATAGTTGGAGACATAGAGGCAAGCACATTAGCCATAAATTACCTCATATGTTTTCAGTAGTAGGGTGGCTACTTGCCTTTAAAAAGGTCTATCCAAAACTGAAGGGATAATAAATTCTCCATGGTCATACTAAAAAGAGCCTATTGGTGTTGTATGATGCAGGTATTGGGAGTGAAAAACAAATTTAAATACTAATAAAAGAACATGAACTAGCTTAGATCATAGTAGAATACTTGCTATTCCCACCTTGAAGAGAAACAAGAGGTGTTAGGTGGATAGGTAATGTTGGAAATATTATTTTGAACACCCTACTGTAACTGCTAGAATACCTGTAAAGCTTAAGATATTCTATGACCATATGACATATATGTCTATGTCAAGGACCTTGGACTCCTCGTGTTCGCAAGTTTCAACCAATAATATAATATCAATTTCGCTCGGGATCCAACTTAACTTAGGGCCTTTGGTCCATGGAAATCCTCGACAGTTCTAGGATAAGATCCGGAGTGTGTCAAATTGCTATTTATTACTATCCTTTTGGTTTCTATCTCTAATAACAACTTTCTTCTTTTTTATTAATGCCCATTTTCCCTCCTTCCTAGGTTCTTTTAGCTTTTGGACCTCCTTTCTTAATTCATCCTAATCCTATGGAATGAGGTCTTCATTTATAAATATCCCCGAGCCTTTTAAAATTGATTTCTTACTAAGTATGTTGTATTTTTGTTCAGTAGAGCTAACATTAACTCATATTAGCCTTTCTTTATTCTCAATTAATTTCCCCAACCTGTTTGCTTCTATGAGACTGGTAGTTTCAATTTGTAACCTATTGTGAATTTTTGTCTTGACAATGGCTAACGTATCTTCTTCTTCCTCTTCTTTTAAACCAAAAATTATGAGGTTTAAAGCTCTTTTGTTATGCTCATGGTCTAAGGCTATGAGATTATTCATTTCCTCTTTAATCGGGTTGATATATATTTTACCTTCTATATTGTTTAGGATTAGGTTGTGGTTAAATTTTTCCTCTAACTCTTTAATCCTATCCTTTAAATCAATATTTTCTTCTGTATCCACCTCTCCTTGTTCAGGTGTTTTTTGAATTTCCATTGCATGAAGCCTTAGTCTCCATTATCTCTACTGTAAAGCTTTAAGATCTGGGTGAAAATTTATTCGGGTGTGAGTTGGTCAAATTTTGTAGTGCTCAAGATCTTATCATTTTCAACGGTATCACAAAATGGCCAAACTCTAGCCAGATGAATTGTATCCATGGGCTTGGAAGTAGTGTGGTATATTATATTATATTTGATATCCCTATATACAACAAATTAATAGATTTCAACATCTTCAACGACCATGAGCCTGACTATGATAATAGAAATTTAATTATAACTCACAATATTTCCATGTATAGCGATCTCAAGGAGGAAAACTATCATTGCCAAAAGCACCTGATCTTCGATAAAAATATAGCTGACATTTTTCTTTGTAATCTAAAAAATGGATTGGTTCCTTTATCTAGCACATAGAATATAGAAAATCTCTACCGTAATTTTGCTACAACCCTCTCGTCATCCATTAACAAGTTCTCTATTGAAGTCTTGAATAAAATGAGCAATAGTAGAACCAACCAGGGATAATTTTAGGGGCGAAATTTAGCCCAATGGGCTATTTTTCCATGTTTTTGTCCAAAAAAATATTCGCCATTTTGCATTTTTTGAAGCCTTGTTTCGCCCAATTTTGATGGGGTAAAAATTTTTCACCCTAAAAATTGCCAAATTATTATATAAACGATAGAAAATCCTTGGAAATTAAAATATTTTTTGAAAAATATCGCTAAACATTTTATAGTTGTCGTTTTAAGAATTGGTAAGATTCACCAACATTTTTACACTTTCAAATAAGTATGGTTCCTTAAAATCATCCCTGGAACCAACCATTGGTATGATCAAGAGTGTAAAGATGCAAGAAAATAAATTATGCAAGTTACTACTGATTCGATAAAAATTGACAAGATAAATCACTACTAAGTCTTAATTAAAAGAGAAAAAAGACATTATCTAAGTAGAAGGAAGGAAAATCTCCTACACCTCTCCAAGGCGACTCTTAAGAAATTATGGAGGAAAATCCTAACTCACAAAACAAAAGAAGACAATAAAATTTCTTTAAAATATTGGAATTCCTATATTAAAATGCTTTATGAATCCCCAAATATCAGATATAACATTCAAACACTTCTTACAACGAAAGAAGTTTTCTCGTTAGAAAACATAGATTGTGGGGTTAAGCGCTTAGCAAATGGAAAAGCCAAATACATTGAAGGCTACCAAGCAAAAATATTAAAAATTGGAGGGCCTGTCCTCATACCACACATCCACAGAATCTTTAATATAGCGTTCAAGAAAGGGTTTCCTACACCTTGGACTCAAAGCCTTATTATTCCTATTTCCAAAAGAGGCGATAAAAAATACCCCTCTAATTATCAGACTATTATGATTATCCCTCTCTTAGCTAAGTAATCTTGTATTATCTTAGAAAATAATATCAATGGATGGCTAGAAATGGAAGTTAAGTGTGGAAATTGAACCCAAGAGATAGAACAATTACACTCACAAAATTGCTAATCAAACATGCAAAATTTACACCAAAGGAGACTGAAATTGGAGCATAACACNACTTATGAAATAATAAGCTGATGAAATATATAATTACATGAGATATTCAATTGCATAAGGATGCCATTCGAAAAGGTAAAAAAGCAGGCTTACTAAATCTAGCCAAATCCCCCATAGGTGCATAAAGCAGTTTCCAACTCCACCAAGATGCTCACGAATTGGCTAAGTCAAGTAGGAAAGATAAAGAGGGATGGAAATAAAACTCATACATGCATTTATTAGGAGAAAAGGAGGGAGGATGATGTGGGAAAAAAACAAGTCAACTACACCTAGTCTAGATTTTCCTTTTGCCTTAAATCTCAATAAAACATGTAGCTTTTTAGAAAAAGCAGATATACACTTTGGATGATTTGGAATAAAGTAGACATGCTAAAATGGGTTTCCAAGATGTTTCCCAAGTGCTCCATGACTCAGTTTTAGCATGTGTTGACTTCTAGGACATGTAGAAGGCAACTAGCATAGAGTGGAATCTGGGAAACTAGGTAATAAGACAAAAATGATTTAATTAATGTCTAAGGTAGGTAACTATGGGTTTATTATTATAACACCCCCCCTTAAGCTTGAATTTATGAGTAAATATCAGAAAACTATAGGTCCTAGAAACAAGGCTTAGTCACCCTTTACATATTGCTTGTCCATACAACCAAGGAAAGAGGAAAAACCCAGTGGGAAAATCCTCCCTTAAACATGGACAGGAAAACAAAATTTGGAAATCTTGTCATTAATAATGCTTCATAGCATGATCAGAAATCCCCAGTAGTGATTTGAGATTGCTGAATGTCTTCTCACAAAAAAATTTGGTGAAGATGTCAGCTACTTGTTCTAAAAATGCATAGAAGAGTAGGTGAATGGTACCATCATGCACAAGCTGTCTGATGTAGTGCATATGGATCTCAATGTGCTTGGTTTGATGTATTTGAACTGGATCATTGCATATTCGAATGGTTCTCTGATTATCACAGTAGATAATAGTTGAAAACTCTGATTCAAATCCACATTCTCCAAGTATTCCCCGCAACCACAAAGATTGAGTTGTTGCATTTACAACTCCTCTATACTCTGATTCTGTTGATGAGAGTGCTATGGCACTCTGCTTCTTTCTTGACTAGCTGATTTGTCCTTCTGAAAGCATGAACACGTATCCTAATGTTGACTTTCGATTTGTGTCATTACCTTCCCAATCATTGTCAGTAAACCCAATCAAATCAAGATCAGATTTTGCTTTGTAGAAGATCCCATGAGTTCTTGTTCCCTAAACAAAGTTTAGGATCCTTTTGGCTGCCCTCCAGTGGATCTCGTGAGGTTGATCCATGTATATTGAAGCCACACTAACTGCATAAGATAAGTCAGGCTGAGTGTGTGTAAGATAAAGAAAACACCTAATCAACTGCCTATACAGTGTATTATTTACCATAGGAGAAGAACCTGCTTCTTCAAGATTAACTCCTAAAAGGAAGGGAGTCTTACTTGGATTGCAATATTTCATGTTGAACTTGTTCAGTAAATCTAAGGCCTACTTGGACTGATGTACATTGATTCCATGTTGGTATTGAGCAATTTCGAGACCCAAGAATTGGCTCAACAATCCCAAATCTGTCATAGAAAATGCATGGTTCATTGCATCCTTCAAGGAGGCAATCTCTTTCTTTGAACTTCATGTAATCAGAAGGTCATCCAAATACAAGAAAATAATCATCAAATAACCATGAATCATCTCCAAATAAACATTATGATCAGACTTGCGTCGAACAAAACTCAATGACAGCAGAAAGCCATCAATCTTGGAATACCAAGCCTTGGGGGCTTGCTTGAGCCCATACAATGATTTATTTAACTTGCACACTAAAGATGGATTAGAAACAAAAAATTCATGTTGCTGCATGTAAATCTCTTCATGGAGATCTCTATTTAGGAAAGCACACTTCACATCCATGAGATGTACCTTCCATTGCTTCGAAGCTGCAATGGCTAAAGCTAGCCTTATGGAGTCCATCTTTGCCACTGGTGCAAAGGTTTCATTGTAGTCAATACCATGTACTTGTGAGTATCCCTTGGCTACCAATATTTCCTTATATTTCAAAGGTGAACTATCAGCAGAAAATTTATTCTTGAAAACCCACTTACATTGAACTAGCTTCCTCCCTGGGGGGAGATCAACCAGTTCCCAAGTGTTGTTCTTCTGGAGCAAGCTGAATTCTTCTTTCATGGATGTTTTCCATATTGGATCATGTGCTGTATCTTCATATGTCTTTGGATCCGATTCAACCATCAGATATCACTTCTCAGCAAATAGAGGATCTTTCACACAAAGGGCACTCTCAAATTGAGATGTAGTCCTCCTAGTGTCATTAGGATTTCCGACTAGTTCCCCATCTTCATGAATGGTCTTTGCTGCCCATTTTGGTCTTGTGGGGCTGTTAGGATCTGCAATCAACTCATCATTATCATACATATCAGAATCAACAAACTCATTAGTATCTTCACTTACAATCAATGGATCTGGTGGTGAAGAAGACTCTCCAACTTCAACTGCTACTAAAGGCTCTTCTTGGAACTGAACACTTCTTTCAATGAAATATTTGTTAGTGCTTAAGTTGATCAGTTTGCACCCTTTTGAATCTTCAAAATATCCAACAAATAGGCACTCTTGGATTTGGGGCTGCAAAGCCTTTCTCTTTTCAATTGGAATTCTATCCTAAGCCTTTGAGCCAAAAATATTGAAATGGGTCACTTCTGGCTTGTGCCCACTCCAAGATTTGAAAGGAGTCATATATTCAAGCTACTTATGAGGCACCCTATTCTACATGTAGGATGCACAGTTTATAGGCTTGGCCCAAAACTTTGGTGGCAAATTCGTAGCGTCCATCATGCAGGTTGCCATCTCCTTCAATGACATGTTCTTTCTCCCAGCAACACCATTTTGTTGTGGTGTGTAAGGGATCGAATGCTCCATATAAATACCTGCATCTTTACAATACTAAATGAACTCAGACTTGACATACTCACCACCATTTTCAGATATGAGGATCTTGAGGTTCCTCCCAGACTGGTTTTCAACCAAGGCTTTAAAGACTTTGAAGAGGTCAAAAACTTCAGACTTATGCTTTAGGAAGTGAACCCAACAATACCTGGAAAATTCATCTATGAAGGTCAGTGCATATTTGGATTGAATCATGGACATATGAGGGAATGGACCAGCAATGTCACTATGGATCAACTCAAGAGGTGCAGAGGTTCTCTCATGACTAGCTCTCTCATACTTGTGCTTTGGGTGTTTTCCTAGGATACAACCTTGACAGACTCCCTTAGAAAACTTTATCTTTGGTAACCCTATGACCATATATTTTTCACTCAAATCAGAAAGATACTTGTAGTTAAGATGGCCAAATCCTTTATGCCAAAGCTTTCTTTCCTCATTATCATGAATCAGAAGAGCAGAGGGGTTTGAGTAGGGTAGAAAATGGGAAAACATGTATACCTTCGAAGTGTGATCAACAACACCTTTTGTTATGACTTTACCATTCGAAATCTCAGTGATTTCAACATCATCAAGGGAGAAGATGACCTTCTTTGGAGACCCAGTGTGAGTCATCTGATACACTGACAAGAGATTAGAGGCAAGACCTGGAACATACAATACATTATTGAACTTACCATGGTCAAGATCAATCCTTCCCTTCCCCAAATTGTCAGTGAGAGAGTCATCTCCCAAAACTATTGGTGGACCTTTCAATATGTCAAGATATGAGAATGCATATTTTGTCGAAACCATATGTCTAGAAGCTCCAAAGTCTATGATGAAGCTAGGTGAGCTTGATGTCAGCAACCAAGGCATGTACTCTCTCTCTGTCCTCTGAATTTGATCCTCCTTCCCTCTTCTTTGAGCAATCAATAAGGGAGATGTTATTATTCTCCAAGATTTGGGTCAACATGTCAATTTGCTTCTTCATACAAGAGCTCTCCAGATGATAGCCCTTACTGCAGTATGTGCATTTGATCATTTCTCCTTTGTTCTTCTTCTTCTAGGAGTTCTTCTTGGAACATTGGGGCTCCTCTTGAGACTTGTTCTTGTCTCTCTTTTGCTCAGGTGGATTTTTAGAATTTTTCTTGCTTTTTGAATCCACCCTTGAATCTCCAGCAACCAAATCTTGGTATTTGGAAGGTTTGATGGTGCCCATCATCATCAACTTATCGTGTTCATGTGTGAGGGATTCCATGAACTCTGCAAGATTAGGCATATTCCAGGCTCGAGCTGTCAACTTGGTGGCATCGAAGGTCGAAACAAACATCGAATAGTCAGGGCCAAGCTTAGAGAGTATGGCCAAAACTAGTTGCTCTTCCTTCTTTTCGATCCCACACTGTTTTAGCTGCAAAACAAGATCTTTAAACTTGGAAAAGTAGAGTTGCAAGGATTCGAAGCTACTGGGATTCAAGGAAATCAGATCATTCTCGATTTGATGTCCTCTCATCTCATTTGTCTTACCAAAAATATCTAAAATATTCTCCCACACTTCATTAGGTGATGTCAATCCATCAAGATGGAAGAGGAGGTCTCTTGAAATGCTCAGACATAAAAGACCATAGGCCTCATCCCTCATGTTGTGCCATTTGATTTTCTCTATAGCTGCATTGGGCTTTGCATTAGTTGCCATAGTCACCATGTAGATACCTTTCTCTCTCAACAATATCTCCATCTCATCTTTCCACTCAAAGAAATTTAATGGAGTCAAGATGATCTTCTGAGATTGGTCCATAGCTTAGAAACTGTGCCCTTCAGTCAGTAGAATATGCTCCCAGTCAATATGTCAAACCTACAATAGAAATATGGAAGGAGAGAAATCGATCTAAAAAGGCTTTGATACCATGTGGAAATTGGACCCAAGAGATAGAACAATTACACTCACAAAATTGCTAATCAAACATGCAAAATTTACACCAAAGGAGACTGAAATTGGAGCATAACACTAATCTGTATTGAGTAAGTGTGAAATAGATAAACTTATGAAGTAATAGGCTATTGCAATATATAATTACATGATATATTTTAATGCATAAGGATGCCATTCAAAAAGGTCAAAAAGCAGGCTTACTAAATCTACCCAAATCCCCCATAGGTGCATAAAGCAGTTTCCAAATCCACCAAGATTCTCACGAATTGGATAATTCAAGTAGGAAAGCTAAAGAGGGATGAAAAGAAAACTCATACATGATTTTATTAGGAGAAAAGGAGGGAGGATGATGTGGGAAAAAAACAAGTCAACTACACCTAGTCTAGCTTTTCCTTTTTCCTTAAATCTCAATAAAATAGGAAACTTTTCAGAAAAAGAAGATATGTGCTTTGAAGGATTTGGAATAAAGTAGAAATGCTAAAATGGGTTTCCAGGATGTTTCCCAAGCACTCCATGACTCATTTTTAGCATGTGTTGACTTCTAGGACATGTAGAAGGCAACTAGCATAGAGTGGAATCTAGGAAACTAGGTAACAAGACAAAAATGATTTAATTAATGTCTAAGGTAGGTAACTATGGGTTGATTATTCTAACATTAAGCAGGCTAAAGGCCAAGCATGTTTTATGAGGAATCATTCAACCAAGGAACACCTCCTTACACTTAGTAAGATCATTGCAGAGGAATGCCATAATAATAAGTCTGACCTATTTTGTTGCGTTGTGGATTTTAGAAAAGATTTTGATACAATGCCTAGAAATAACATGTGGAATAGGCTAGAGGAGATTAAGGTTCCTTTTGAGTTGAGAGATGCCACGATAAGGTTATACGAAAAGGTCATTTCCAAGTTTAAGAATAATGAGGGGTGGAAAACATATATAAATTGTAATATTGGAGTTAAACAAGGTTTTCCCCCTCTCCCCTACCCTTTTTGGAATTTACATTGATAAGCTAGAAAAGTGTTTAGAAGAAGAAGGTTGCATTGGTACAATCTTAGCTGGGATAGTTAAAATCCTCCTACTTTATGTTGATGACATTGTTCTTATGGAAAGGTGTCCTTCTGATCTCGATAAGCAATTAAGAATTCTTAAAGTTTTTTTCTCTAACATGGGTATGACTATTAACACTGACAAAACAAAAATCATGATTATAAAATCTAAGAAAGACACCTATGCAAATTTTATTTATGATAATAGAAATATAGAGGAAGTGACTTCTTACAAGTAGCTTGGAATTGATATTCATCTCAAGCTCAATTGGGACTATAGCTTTGAGAAAAGGATTAATGGAGGGTGGAAATATTATTTTGGTCTTGAAAATAACCGTAAATCAACCAATCTAGTAATTTGGGATAAAAGGAAGGTCCTCTTTTAAACTCTTGTCATCCATGTTATCTTGTATGGTTGTGAAGTATGGGGGTGCAACATTTCTAGAGAACCTTGGAGAAATATTGAGAAAATTGAGAAGCGGTTTATAACTTATAACCTCCAAATTAAAAGCAATACACCTTATCCTATTCTCCTCATAAAAGTGGGTCTTTCCCCCATCAAGAGCATTGTTATGACTAAGTACCTTATGTACAAGTATAAGATAAATAACATGGGAAACGAGAGATTTCCTAAAATTGTAAACTCAATTCAAAACCAACTACGCCTCAAGCGGTGTTGGTGTAAAGATAACATGTCTTGGTTAAACCATTGGGGCATTAATGAAAATGACATTTTGTAGAACAATGACAATATCAAAAATATTATTACTTCTAAGTTTAAAGAGAAATTTTGGCGTGAGGAAAATTTAGTGGTTAAGAGAAAATTAAGATACTATAAGGAGGTCATTAATCCTAACTTGGAGGATCAGAAGTATCTCTTGGTATTAACTAGCTCACGGAAGAAAATTAATATAGCCAATATTAGAACGAACTCTCATGAACTCCATAGAGTAACGGGGCGTTGGTCTATTACTAAAACTCCATGGGTGGAAAGGATTTGACATATGTGTGAGTCTATGAGAATTGAGGATGAAAACCACTTTCTCTTAGAGTTCCTTGCTTACACCCACATTGGATCTAAGTTTCATAGTATTTGCTACAATACAAACCTTTATAACCTCCTAGCTTACCAAAACTATAGTGAGCTTGGAAATATTTTTGAGCACAGGAACAAGATTTTAAAGTAAACCAAGTATTTTCCTTCTTAAGGTCCGATAGACCAAATTTGGTCTCAGTGGACGTTAATCATCATCATCATCATAAATCAATGATGCACTAGGATTTTGAATCTTCATTTTCCAAAATCATTGTTGAATAATGAACTTTGATTCTGTGCATTCTCAAACCCCATATAGTAATGTTTACAAATTTACCTTATGAACCATTGTTCTAGTAGAGGAAAAGAAAAACCTAGTGTTAACATAGAAACCCTGAAAAATACTATAAGGAAATTCCTATCCAAACATTTTTCCTTTCACACAAAATTGCAAATAAAGTCTAGCCGTAACCGAGACACTGCTTAAATAAATCAAGTAAACAAATTCAAGCATAAATACGAGGAAATAATTATTTTTGGATATAAAAACAATGTAGTTTAATGTCAGAATGAGAAACCTTACTCTCTTCTATGAAAGAAAATATATATACAATCATTTAAAATAATTGTAATGACATAAGAGTAGAAACTGTAATGTAAAGCAAAAAGGTGTGAAACTTACCACAATCTATGAGCAAGCAAGCGAACAAAATCCTTACGTAAGTCTTAAAATCAAACGATTTGTTGTTTGTTAAACTTATCTATGCCATCCAAACCAGAGTTGAAAAATGTATATTAGTTTTCATAATCCCCAAAATGAAACTCACAACAACACTAGACATGGTCTGAGGTTGTATTCTGACCAGAGTAGAAACAATGGGCATATTTTCAAAACCAATGAATGAAAAAGGATAACATGATTTGTATTTTGGGTACACCTTTTTTTTCAAAGAAAAAATGACTTCTTATTATCCATAGGGTGAATCAAAGAAACGTTAAGTAAAACTTTACAATCCCTTGGACAATGTTTACGGAAAACACATTCTAGCAATAGATTAAGACCTATTATCTCTACCTAGATGATCAATCTAGAATACTAAGGATCACAACAATAGCCAGTCTAACAACCTCTAAATTCCTTCCTCCGAAATAACATGACCACTACTAAAAGAAAACTACAAATTAGCAGACCACTGCTATGAGCCTTCCTCTTCCAAGTCTATGTTAAAAAATAGTATGGAGTGGAAACATTAAGTTTATAATAGGTCTTAAGACCATACACAAAATATTTAGTACTTATAATAATATAGCACTAAAAAAAGAAATTGATCCTTCCATGACCAATCAGGAATTCTACATAAATAAAACCAAAACAAAAAGAAGAAATTAGATCAATGGGAGGTATATTAATAAGAATGGATCGATCCCCTTGAAAACACTTGATAATGGCGAACTTCATATAGTATGAGACCCTCCAATTGTCCAATGGATTTTTTTTATAGATAATCATCTTTATGATTGAAATTTCTAAAAATATGCTTATAGCTTATGAATGTAAACTTACCCTATATCTCCCTTATTTGATCTTTCCAGTGGTCTAATATAGAATACTATAGATTTCATTTCCTTTGGCCCAACCAATGGCGACTCTAGATTCCCCAAACACTTGAAGTGTCACATACCCATACCCCGTTATCATGTGGAATTAAAAATTTCCTACGGAACCATTGTCGTTCTTTGAATCACAGGGCATGGCCATGAAACACTCCTGCACATTCATGTTCTGATACCACATGGTCATTGAATTCTGCATGTAAAGTCTCCAAATTCCCACTAGCAGAGAAGAAAGATCTCATGGGAGATCGAACGACAGAGAAAAATCGCAGCAGAGATCGTCGATCATCATTTGTTTTGCATCTGGAAACCGATCAACGACTGAGAATCCACCTGTAAAAATAAATGGTGTGGAAAGCTCAAGTTGCGGGATCAGAAAGTTATGAAAATTGAAATCTCACATCCCACATCCTGCATCTCACATCGGAAACAGATCAACGATAGAGAATAATCTTGCAAGAATAGATGATGCAGAAAACTTGAGTTGCAGGATCGGGAATTGTGGAAATCGCGATACCGCGATCCCACATACTGCATCCCACATGCGGAATTGACCGTTGTGGAAATAAAACTCTGCGAAGCTGCATCCCACATCCCGCAAGTTGTGAAACGAAACCTGCAGAAAGCCGTAATTCACAAAAAGAAAGCTCCGCATCCCGCATCCCGCAAGTTGCGGAAAAGAAAATTGCAGAGGTCCAATTATGCCAAAGGTTGTCCTCCGCATCCCGCACCCCGCCTGTAGAATAAAACATTGGAGAAGAAGGTTTCTGCTCGAAAATTCAACCTACTACTCGAAGTCTTTGAACAAACTTGGCCGTCCAGGGAAACATCCATCCGGAAATCTAACCCTGCAACCTAGTTTAACAATGCATTGAAGGAAACATACATAGATTCCTATAATTGCAGTTATTCAAAGGAACAATTCATCAATTCAACACATCCAACATGTTCATCATATTCCATCAAGCAATTACAATGCAAGAAATACAATTGCAAAGATTAACATATACAAGAACACTTATCTTGAGAATAACTTGTCCCACAACCAGCTATGTCGTTGCAACATTCCACCCAACCATAGGCTAGTGCGCTCATCAATATCTTAGCAACATTTCCACCCCTGAGCTGGGCATGATTTCCTAAAGGAATAAGGGAACACTAGCAGATTCATACATACTACAAGGTGCAACAAAACTCAGCCAAGCCAACTAACAGATGGGTTTATCAGGCTACAAAGGAGCTGGAAAGGTTGAATGCTAAGCTAGCGAGATCAACCCAAAGCTATGGATACCTGCACTAGATCTATCCTAACTTCTAAAACATCTACACCCCCAACACAAGGAAGCATCCCCTTCTCTGCTACACATTCCCTCGGGATATGCCTTCCATTCCAATGTTGTTCAGGGTGTACAAAGAAGAAAAATAGCCCCCTAGATCTGTCTGTGAGGTTCCTTCTCACATTAGTTTTATCAAGCTAGTTCAGACCACATTTCCCACTCCCAAACTAGATCAGAGACCAAAAAAGATGTACACACAACAACCACAATGAGACATAGCAACACAGGCTTCACTCTGATACACAAAGTAACAGGGTCTCATAACACTCTGCAGTTCAGGATGACACTGCAACACATCAAACAGGGTATTGGAAAAGGAAAAACAGTTGCAGAAACATGTAGCAACACCTTCTCGCTCTTGTCACATCTGTCCGATTAGGAAGAATGACCAATGCATGGGTGAATGATACTGAAAAGAAAAATCTATTCCCCCCGTGAAGGAAGGATCCAAATTCCCCCCCAAAAAGTCCCCATACCCCCCCCAAAAAATGTGAGGGAAGATGAAACATGAACGCATGAGAAAATGGCATACATTTTGGGGCGTTTTCTTGCCCATGCAGTCGAAACACGTTCTTCAAGAATGGGTGCTCTTCCCAATTCAAATTTTTTTCCCATACTCTTCCCATTCCATGAAATTACTACCTCAACCAAATTATGGCATAAATAAATGGTTAGGGAAAAAGACAAGAAAAGGGTAGTTGATAGTTTTGATGGGTTTTCCCCAATGGATCAAGATTAAACATTCCCTCCCCCTTATCCTTAGGAAAATCATGCCCCCGTCTCATTATTCGTTGCATTGACATAGCTGGCTGTGGATTTTTCATTAATTTGCATATTTACATGATGTTTACAAATGTGCTTGAATTAGCATAGAAACCATAGGCATCAACCATGCTCGCCTATATTCCAAACATTAATTGATGGCAGTGCCTTGGCCTTGAGCTCCTTGTCACGATTCCATATAATATTTACATCATATACATTAATGCAAACGAGGTCAAAACCGGGGTTTTACATTCCCCCCCCTTCAATAGCACTGTCCTCAGTTCTTTACAAAAATTTAACAATTGTTATACTGGTACCGCCCTCAGTACTCTGCAAAACTGAACCAAAATAGATGTGCCAATCACATGGCATCCTCCAGCTCCCACGTAGCTTCTTTCAGACCTCAATAATTCCTTTGCACCTTTATCTATCCAATGACACGATCTAGAACTCTTCCAAGTCCTTTCTTGCATGCATTTGCACACACCACAAGATATTTTTCTGGGTCTTGGGGAATTCTTCTCCTTAGTTTGGAACATTTCCAATGCCTTTGGAAACCTGCAACACCTATGCCCAAGTCTCAAGCAATCAATCAAATCCTATTTTAGTATCCACAATATTTTTCAAAATCATAAATGAATCACATGCACATGTATATTGACATAGAATTAATAATAAAAAAATTGTCAAGTGAACCAAATACTTATCTGCATAAGTATCTTCTCTTGGTTCCACAGGTATCTAATTTGGCTTTATACAACCATGGCATTCACAACCCTACCCCACCCCTACAAATATATTTTAATCGAGATCAGGTAGCCCTGTCCAGAGCCCAACACCTCACTAGGTGCTTAATAGAAACTCTGCTTTAGGGTCAACAATTCCTCCCAACGCTGACTAATTCTCAGGCACTTATTTTCTAGGAACCATAATAGATTAAGTTACATGTCAGATTCATTTTCGTGGGATTTATTTCTTAACAAGATTCTCAAAATCTCAGCTGAATCATTATGTACATGTGTTTTTATAGAAATTAAACAAAGATGTGCTAAGTAATCAAATACTTATCTGTGTAGAATTTCGTGGCAGTGGTCAGCCCAACTTCAGAGCCTAAAACCTCCTTCGTGCTTAATGACAACTACACCGCATGGGCCTAGCACCATTCCCAGGTGCTCACCAATGCTCAAATGCTTACTTTCCAGACATCATAATACCTAGGGGTTATTCTCTTCACAGAGCCCCCACCCTCGTGACAGTCCCCTTACGGCGTGAATGTGTGTGAAAAGAAGTCTATTCGGATGTTTTACACCCTGGGCGTCCCCAGTGATGCATACTGGTGCCTAGCTGGCAGGGCAAAATCGAAGCTATGTACATCCCGTACATCCTTCCAAAGGATTCATCTTTCTCAATCGCATCCTCCCGAGAGCTATGTACTCCAGGGGTGGACCACCATCATATCACCTACGTTACATACAAGCATGCAGTTTATATGAGATGTCATTATAAAAATAATTGCAATCATAAGTTTTCAAACCTATTCCAGGCACATCCCTCCAAGAATATATGTATCCAGGTACATCCTTCCGAGGAGCCATGTACAACCAGTACATGTTTTCATCATCTCACCTGCATTACATACAAGCATGCAGTTTATATGAGATGTCATTATAAAAATTTAATCCTAGATTTTGAAATCTATTTCATTCCTGGATAAATTTTCAATTGATAGTCAAATCCAAAATTTGAATTCACAATTATGCTTCCCACATAAAATCGGATTTTGTAACCCTAATATCATCCTCATATTGTTTGAATTTTTCAAGTGGGGAGTACTCATCCCTAGCTTACACATGCTGCCCAAAACTTGGACATTCACATACAACATGTCTTATTGACACTGTTTAGATCAGCCAAATAGTTAATAATATTTATTTAACCATCATCAACAAAATTTAAAATCTGAAGTTCAAAATCTATTATGTTCAAAAGTTAGATTTCAGTCATGAGATCCTTCTCATAGCATATGGAAGTTTCTTGCCTTAGTTTCAGTGGGTACAACCAGACTACTCTGCTTAGGTCATTCTACCTGCAGTCTTCAGGAAGGGCCATGGAACCACAACTTCACCTGTAGGCTTCGTCATCCCATACAGAGACTCAATTTTTCTTGCAAAATATTCTTCAGTGAACCTCCTGTAGTATCCTGCAAGTGCCACAAAATATTTTACATTTGTTAATTTTCTTGGAGCAGGACAACATCTCATGGCCTCAATCTTTTCAAGGTCTACATATATTCCTTTATATGATATAAGGTGACCCAAATAATGAATTCCATCTTTGTAGAAGTCATAGTTTCTCAGCCTTGCATACAACTAATGCTTCCTGAGCAATTTCAAGGTCAGCCTCAATTGTTCCATATGTTTTTCCTCATCCTTTGAATAAGTAGGAATGTCATCAAGGAAAACAAGAACATACTTGCCCAAGTACATGCTGAAAACATTATTCCCGAGGCATATAAACGTAATTGGTGCATTTGTGAAACCAAATGGTACCACTACCAACTCATAGGATCCATACCTTGCTCTGAAGGTTGTCTTATGAACATTTTCATCCGTGGTCCTTACCTGCTGGTCGCTAGATGTTAATTCATTTCCCGAAAACACTTTTTCTCTTCTTATTCGTTCCAAGGGGTCATCACTTCTAGGCAATTGATACTTGTTCTTCGTAGTGAATTTTTTCAGTTGTTTATAATTAATACACAACCAGAGTGTATCATGTTTCTTTTTCACAACCAAGGATGGTGTTTTCCAAGAAAACACACTCAGTTCGAGGTACTTCTTTTACTGCAATTCTTGTAACTGCATTTTTAGCTTCAACATTTCGGGTATGCTCACCCTACAAGGCATCTGGGATACTGGTGCTACTCCCTGCACAAGTTCAAGGGTAACATTAGTGTCACTCTTCACTGGAATTTCATCAGGAAGAACATTCCTGAATTCCTGTAACAGACAAAACCCATCCAATCTAGGAGTACCATTCTCTACTATCTCCAAAACATGAGCTGCATATACCCTATGACCTTTCCCATATAATTTATCCAGTTGCATTGCGGAAGAATTTCTTCCTGAGATTACTTTTGGAAATCCTTTCACAACCCTTAGGTTGCCTTCTTCATCCAAGCACTCAAAAGTCTTGTTGTAGAAATAAATATTTTCTTTGTGTGCTTCCAACAAATCCATTCCAATGAGGACATCATATTATTTAAGTGGAAAAATATTCAGATTGGCCCAGGTGACCAACTCATCCATGACTAATGGACATTTCGTTACCACCTCACTGACTTTCTTCTTGATTCTAGTGGCTAGTTGGACTAACCACGATCTTCTATGCTTTAATTAATTCAAAGTTCCTATCTCAACAAGTCTAGGGGTGATATAGTTGTGAGTTGATCCAGGGTCAATCAAAACAGAAATAGTCTGTTTAGCAATCTCACCCTCAACTTCCACCATAGTATAGTTATGACCTACCCGATGGTCTTCTAACGCTGCATAAATTTTAGGAATAATCCTTACTTCCTAACCCATAGTCTTAGTTTCTTGGGTGCTAAGGGCTTGGCCCTCATTCGTATTCGCAAGTGGACAATCCCTGTGTAGATGGAATCCTCCACATCCCTTGCATTTGAGTGGTTCCTTTAGCTTTTCCTTCATTATTCTAGCCAGTTCAATCACAGCTTGTGATGGTTTCCTTCGTTGCTTTAGGAGGTGAGAAGGTTTAAAATATTTCTCCCTTGGTTTAAGCTTTTCGTCCTTCTTGTGGGAATTTTTCCTACTCCCTTCGACCTCTGTTAACTGATGCCCAAGGTTTATATGCCTTTGGAGATCTGCCACATTCTACAGCATGGTTGTAATCAACTGGATTTGTTCTACCATAGCTTTGACCAACCTTTTATTTTCTTCCTTGCAATCCTTTAACTGTGTCCTCAAGATTCTTATGGTAAATACAACATCTGGAAAACTCTCTTGTTCCCCCTTCCCAATAGTCTTAGATCCATGATGTTGGGTGTTGTAAGCTGGCCTTACATACCTTTCTTCACGTGGACAAATCCGACACAAATGGGGTCCTCCACATCTCCATCATTTGAGCAGTATCCTGCCCTCTTGTGGGTCTCTTGGATTCCCCCCCATGGCATCCTTCTCGTGTCCACAGGGATCCTGTGCATCATCCATGATGTTATTCTTCTTGGCACTAATATTCTTTGACCCTCTTGGTCAGACCAAGATCAACTTTTCAATCTCCACTATGACCCTACAAAATGTGTTGACAACAACATTTGTTAGTCAATATCAGAAATTCAAACAATTACTTACCAACTGCTTATTGTAGGCATGAACAGTCAATATCGTAGTATAATTCAGATCATGGTCAAGGTGCATTTCATTGGGTTGGCTAAGTTTAGCAATTTTGCTAAATAACAGGCTTTCTTACTATAGTTTTCTTTCTGCAACCAATTGTCTCAGTACATTTATAGCAATGTTGCAACCAACAGTTCTGTCAAATCACAGCCTGGGTGTTCTTTTCCATTTTTATCTGTTCAACTTGGCCCATTTAGGTCCAATGTTGTAACCAATAGCTCTGATACCATAATGTCACGTACCCATACCCTGTTATCATGTGGAATTAAAAATTTCCTACGGAAGCATTGTCATTCTTTGAATCACAGGGCATGGTCGTGAAACAATCCTTCACATTCATGTTCTGATACCACACAGTCATTGAATTTTGGATGTAAATTCTCCAACTTCCCACTAGCAGAGAAGAAAGATCACAAGGGAGATCAAACGACGGAGAAAAAATGCAGTGGAGATCGACGATCATCATCTATTCCGCATTTGGAAACATATCAACGGCTGAGAATCCACCTGTAAAAATCAATGGTGTAGAAATCTTGAGTTGCGGGATCGAAAATTTGTGAAAATTGCAATCTCACATCCCGCATCTCGCATCCCGCATCCTGCATCAAAAACAGATCAAAGGCGGAGAATTATCTCGCAAGAATCGACGATGCAGAAAACCTGAGTTGCGGGATCGGGAATTGTGGAAATCGCAATACTGTGATCCTGCATCCCCCATCCCACATTCCGAATTCCCTCATCCCACATGTGGAATTGACCATTGCGGAAATCAAAATATGCGAAGTTGCATCCCGCATCCCTCATCCCGCAAGTTACGGAACGAAAACTACCAAAAGCTGTAATTCACAAAAAGACATCTCCGCGTCCTGCATCCTGCAAGTTGCAGAAAGGAAATTGTGGAGGTCCAATTCTGCCAAAGGATGTCTTCCACATCCCGCATCTCACATGCAAAATAAACCATTGAGGAACAAGGTTTTTGATTGAGAATTCAACCTACTACTCGAAGTCTTTGAACAGACTTTGCCATCCCTGCCAACATCCATCTGACAATCTAACCATGCAACTTAGTTTAACAATGCATTGAAGGAAAAATACATAGATGCCTATAATTGAAATTATTCAAAGGAACAATTCATCAATTCAACACATCCAACATGTTCATCATATTCCATCAAGCAATTACAATGCAAGAAATACAATTGCAAATATTAACATAGATAAGAACACTTATCTTGAGAAGAACTTATCCCGCAACCAGCTATGTCACTACAACGTTCCACCCAACCATAGGCTAGTGCGCTCATCAATCTCTCAGCAACGTTGCCACCCTTGAGTTGGGCATGATTTCCTCAAGGAATAAGGGAACACTAGTAGACTCATACATAGCCAAGGTGCAACAAAACTTAGCCAAGCCAACTAACATATGAGTTTATCAGTCTACAAAGGAGATGGAAAGGATGACTGCTAAGCTAGTGAGCTCAACCCTAGAGCCATGGACACCTGCACCAGATCTATCCCAAATTCTAAAAAATATACACCCCCAACACAAGGAATTATCCCCTTCTCTATTACACAGTCCCTCAGGATATGCCTTCCGTTCCAGTGTTGTTCAGGGTGTACAAAGAAGAAAACTAGCCCCCTAGATTTGTCTGTGAGGTTCCTTCTTACACTAGTTTTATCAAGCTAGTTCAGACCACATTTCCCACTCCCAAACCAAATTAGAGACCAAACAATATGTACACACAGCAACCACAATGAGACACAACAACACAGGCTTCACTCTGATACACAAAATAACAGGGTCTCATAACACTTTGCAGTTCATGATGGCAATGCAACACAACAAACAGGGTCTTGGAAAAGGAAAAACACTTGCAGAAACACCTGCTCGCTCTCATCGCGTCTGTATGATTAGGAAGAATGACCAGTGCATGGGTGAATGATCATGAAAAGAACACCCCCTGTGAAGGAAGGATCCAGATCCCCCTCCAAAACGTCCCCGTAACTCCCGCTAGAAAACATGAGGGAATATGAAACATGAATGCATGAGGGAATGGAGTACATTTTTGGGTGTTTTTCCTTGTCATGATTCCATATAATATTTACATCATATACATTAATGCAAACAGGGTCAAAACCAAGTTGTTACATGAAGTGTTGGGTAGCCTTTATACTATGGAAAAAAAGACCCCGAAAAGTGCAAGTTATTACACTCTAGTGTTTGTATTTGTTCTGCGTCCCATCCACTTGGAGAACTAATAATTTTCATCAATACAGATGTGCATACTATAGCCACACTACCCCTATTGAGAAACCCCATCAAAATATCCCATAGGATCATTACAAATAAATACTGGGGTAGTTAAGATACTTGTATATTTTTTCTTCTCAATTTTGTGGTATTTGTTTATGTATTTGTAACTTCGTAATGTATTCACTTGTATATCTTATGTATTGTACCCCGATGTTTATTCTGGGAAGTGTCTGTAATGTATTTGAGTCATGTCATGCCCCAACTTTCCTATCGGGAGATTCAATAATGTAAACAAGTCATGTAAAGTCATTGTGGGTAACCCTCGTATTGATCAAGGGTGAAAGTCCCCGCAGTTGTGGGGCCCTAGGGTTATTAGACTCTCCTAGAGAAGTTGACCCTAGTGAGTTATTGTCAAGTTAGGAATTAGTATAAATAGAGAGTGAGCCTCTCTATTTATCACACATTCACTCACACTCAGTTGTAGCGCATAACTAAGAGAGAAGAAGTTGTTGGGACAAGAGAGAGAGAGAGACTACTGCTATCGGGAGATCATCTTACTGTTTTTGGGGTTTTACTTTTGGTGCTGATTCTATCTCTAAGGAATTTGTGGTGTTTTTTCCTTTATGGTTTCCTCGAGGAAAAACTTTGTGTTCATTGTCTCTTATGTTTGATTGATGTGTTTGTTATTCTATCAGTTAAAGAGCCTATGATAATGCTATCTTGAATGATAAAAATCTAACATGGTATCAGAGCTAACCCTAGAAGAAGACACTGTGCAACTGCGGAAGCTAGGGCTTCCTAATTTTTGGATCTCTCTCCATATATTTTCAGAAAAATAAGGTTGGGATGACGCTTCTATCTATGGTGCATCTTTCTGTCGAAGCAGAATTTGATTCTGAGCATTTTCAGTTTTTGACTCGACACTACTGCCATAAATTAGGGATTTCCACAGAAGTGGAATTTTTGAATGATCCTAGGCCTGGATTGATCTCCTCCTCAAAATTGAAGTTTAGAGATCAATATCAAAGTTTTTGGTTGGGCAGAACTCCAGGAAAGTCAAACCCTAATTTGCTTCTGAACCAGCTCTGTAGAAATTCAGCTCCAGATCTAGTTTTGACATCTTGACCTGGTAAGATCTAAATATTTTGCATTTCCATTTGAGGTTCTCTGTGAAGATGTCTCATCATACCAATCTTAATGAAAATCTTGAGGGAGTTGATAACTTCTGAGCCTGGAAGTATAGGATATCCCTAGTCTTGGAATAAAATGAGTTGGACTCTTACATCAATGAAGAGGTTCCAGTTCCAGAGGGAGATGAGGCTAAGGCCTTACACAAGAATAAATTGGTCATGGATAAGAGGATTATTGCTGATTCAATCAAGGATCACTTCATACCATAGGTGTCCTCCCTAAAGACACCTAAAGCCATGTTTGATTCCCTAACCAAACTGTTTGAAGGAAAGAACATAAACCGGAAGATGACTCTTAGAAACCAATTGAAGAATGTAAATATCTAGAATGCAGAAACCATCCAGTATTACTTTACAAGGGTCTCTAAAATCAAGGAACAACTTGAAGCAGTGAATGAAGAAGTAGAGAATGTAGAAATTGTGATGACCACCTTGAATGGTCTCCCTAGGACATGGGACTCTTTCATTCAAGGGATCTATGCCAGAAAGAAGCTATTCAAGTTCAACAGACTATGGGAAGAATGCTCACAAGAAGAATCTCAAATAGTAGCCCGAGAATAAAAGATGGAAAGTGAAGATAAAGCTCTCACAGTACAATCCAAGAAGAGCAAAACAAGTCATCACCAAGGTAAGCATTTTCATCCTAGAAGATCCAACAAGAATCTACCTAAATTCAGATGCTTTACATGTGATGAAAAAGGACACTATGCTAGAGATTGTCCTAAGAACAAAAATGGCTCTCTCAAGAAGAAAGGAAACAAGAGAAGACATCATGCTCATTCTGCAGAAGATAATGAACCTTCCACAAAGAGATTCAAGAAAGAAAGTGATGATTCTTCAAGTGATGAAGAATATGTTTTGATTTTCTCTCTCATGGGAAACATCACACATGGAAGCAATGAGTGGATTATAGACAGTGGGGATTCCAAACATATGGTGGGATTCAAAGAATCCTTTGTGAAACTATCAGAACACGAATCACCCCACAAGGTGAAACTTGGAGATGACTACCAGTATCCAATAAAAGGTAGTGGGGAATCCTCCTATAAGCTAGACTCTGGTAAGTCTATGAAGATGAAGGATGTCTTGTTTGGACTAGGACTAAAGAAGAACCTCCTCTCCATATATGCATTAGATGCAAAAGGCATGAGTGTTGCATTTGTAGATGGCCAAGTTCTCATGCGGCCAAAGGGAAAGACTATTGATGATGCAATAGTGATTGGGGAACAAGAAGGAGGGCTATACAAATTAAAGGGCCATCCAGAACAAGCCTTGGTCCATGGTTCAGTAGAGCCAAATGAACTTTGGCATAGAAGGCTTGCACATGTGCACTACAGAGCACTACCACTTGCGAGCAAAGCTATTGAAGGACTTCCAGAAATTCAGACAAAACATGACAGTGTCTGCAAAGGATGTGCGAAAGGAAATAATACAAAGAAGACATTTCCAAGTAGCGAGAGCAAGGAAAAAAGAATCTTGGAAATCATCCACTCTGATGTATGCGTTTCGATGTCATCCAGTTCATTAAGCGGGTATGTGTACTATGTTTCTTTTATTGCTGATTTTTCTAGGAAGACATGGATATACTTCTTAAAGAACAAAGATGAAGTATTCAGCAAGTTCAAGGAATTCAAAGCCTTGATTGAGAACCACACAGAAAAGAAGATGAAGACCTTTTGATCAGATAATGGTGGAGAATTCACATCAAATGAATTCAAATAATTATGCAAAGATTCAGTGATTAAGAGGGATTTAACCACTCCATATAATCCACAATAGAATGGGGTTGCAGAAAGGAAGAATAGAATGATCATGGTAGTTGCAAGGGCCATGCTTCATAACCAAGATATTCCCATGCATCTATGGGCAGAAGCTGCTAGAACAGCAGTGTATATATAGAACCATACTCCACACGGAGTACTAGAGAACAAGACACCAGAAGAAGTCTTTTTCGGCAAGAAACTAGAAGTCAACCATCTCAGAATATTCGGCTGTCCAGTGTACATACACATTCCGAAAGAAAAGAGGACAAAGTTAGATCCTTCATGAAGGAAGGGTATATTTGTGGGATACTCTGAAAGCTCAAATTCTTATAGAATATACTTCCCAAGATTCAAGAAGATCGACATCAGCAGGGACATAAAATTTGATGAAGACTCAGCTTACAACAAATCCAGAAAGAGACCTGTTGAAGAACTTGAAGAAATAGAAGTACCCAAAATTCATGACACAACCATGAACGAAGAAATTCAAGAAGAAGATCGAGAAATAGAAGAACCTCAAGAACCTATAGATCCACCTCAGGAGAAGAATCCTCGCAAGAGGAAACCTGCTTGGGTACGAGAAGCTATCCAAGGTGTAGAAAGATATGGGGCTCTAGAAGAAAATCACAAAGAAAGGAAAAGAACCAGGTCCTGCTCCGATTATGTAGCCTTATTATGTGACTTCATTGATAAAGAACCTTCCAACTATGAAGAAGCGATAGAACAGAAAGAACGGAAGGATGCTATGATCAAAGAGTATCAATTGATCATGAAGAATGATGTTTGGGATATTGTCCCAAGAACAGAAGGGAAGTCTGTTGTAACTTCCAAATGGATCTACAAGATCGAGCATGCTGTAGATGGAAGCATAGATAAATATAAAGCAAGATTTGTGGCTCGTGGCTTCTCCCAAAAATAAGGAATAGATTATGAAGAAAATTTTGCACCTATAGCCAGATACACTTCCATCAGATTAGTACTTGCTCTAGCTGCAATGATGAAATGGAAGATACACTAGATGGATGTCAAGACTGCTTTCTTGAATGGTGTAGCGGAAGAAGAAGTGTATGTGGAGCAGCCACTCGATTTTGAGACACATGACATGGAGACTCATGTGTGTAAATTGAATAAATCCCTGTATGGTTTGAAATAGGCACCCAGGACATGGTACGATAGAATTGATAGCTCTCTGTCTAGTTTGGGCTTTACCAAAAGTAAAGAAGATTCCAACCTTTACTACAAGGTTGAAGATGGTAACCCGGTGATACTCCTATTGTATGTATATGATCTGTTTGTAATAGGTATGGATGGGTTGATTGCTGATATGAAGAGGAAGCTTGTTGCCAAGTTTGAAATGAAAGACTTGGGTATGATGCACTATTTTCTATGCATGGAGGTGTGGTAGAATGTGGATGGAATCTGCCTCGGATAAGGGAAGTATACAGTAGAGATCCTAAAGAGATTCAGGATGATGGACTGCAAGGCCATGACCACACCTATGGCCTCGAACAGTATTGAGTGATGCTTCATTCGAGTTAGTTGATGCCATGATGTATCATTAGATGATTGGGTCCTTGATGTACATGGTGAATACAAGATGAGATATTTGCTTTGCTGTGAACACCTTGAGCCAATTCTTGACAGATCCAAGACATGTTCACTTGATTCCTGCAAATCATATTCTGAGGTACCTAAAGGGTACAGTTGATTATGGGCTCAAGTATGAGGTGAATTAGAATATTAACCTGGAAGGTTATGTTGATTCAGATTGGGCAGGCAGTGGCATCGATAGGAAGAGCACTTTAGGGTGTTGCTTTAGGATGGGATCAGGTGTGATCTCTTGGTTTAGCAGTAAACAGTCTTGTGTGGCATTGAGTACAGCTAAAGTAGAGTATGTCACAACTTGTTCAACTAATTGTGAGGTAGTATGGCTGAGGAAGCTACTGTCTGATTTATTTGATCTCTAGTTGGATGCTACTTGTATATATTGCGACAACCAGAGTTGTATGAAGTTGTCTAAGAACCCGGTGTTCCATGACAAGTCAAAGCATATCGAGATCAAATATCACTATATTAGGGATATGGTGCAAAGAGGAGCAGTGAAGCTCCAATATGTTGCGATGGATGAATATATAGCTGATGTGTTGACTAAGCCATTGGCCCACGAGGGATTCACTTGTTGACCAATATCCTATCACGTTAGTTCATATTGTGGGTTTTAAAATTATTAAAAATTGAACCAATATATTGCAGATATTGGGGGGATGAGGGGTTTAAGGTGGGGGTGGGTA